>BFEA01000677.1:230768-252930 GCA_003427395.1 Chara braunii | reverse complement strand
GTTCGGTAGCGAACGTTCGCGTTCCGCGACCGAACGCGAACAGCATGCTACGCAGCCGCAAACCCTCAGTCCAAGCACCCATATATACAACAGCTAACACATGCAGAATTTGCATAATTTATAAACCTGGGAGGATCCACTGGTGCCCCCCAGTGACCCCTTCCAGGCAGGACCCAGTCTCCAGCCAACAGTTTGGCTCATCACGGCACAGAAGAAGGGAGGAACTGAGAAGTAGTGATGTATCTGGCACCCGAGCAGGGTGAAGAGGTTGACCCCTTCCAGGCAGGGAATGGGACGCTGGACCCAGTTCCAGCTAGCAGTTTGGCTCACTACGGCATAGAAGGAGGGAGGAACTAGGAAGTAGTGATGTATCTGGAACCCGAGCAGGGTGAAGAGATCCCCCCCTGCGCAGTCAATCCCCTGGAATCCACGGTAATCAATGCTGGTAGGACCCTCTCAAACTATGATCTGATGTACTTCATTTGGTCACTAAGGGACACTGGACCCGCTTTCCAGCAGGTGAAGCTCCCCACCAATAGACGGAGCCCCTCCCCTGGTGCTAGCGGTGTCTGCTCTTATCAGCACCACTCACACTGACGAGATGAGGGTTTTTATAATAAAAAAAAAAGGTCAAAGGGTGGAGAACTCCATTGTCAGCTAAGAGTAAATGGAATGCACTGAGTCGCGCAGAATCTGGAGCTGGTGGAGTTATCATTGGGAAAAGTTTGCCAAGAGGAATATTGTTTGGGATGAGGATTTTGTAATGAATGGGCTCCTGCCCCCCAAGACCTCCTTTAAGAAGGGCTGGGGTTATGTCGCTATATCTGCTATAGCTGCAATCATGAATGTGATATGGAAATTAAGAAATGACAGGCTGTTTAAGGCTAGACATTATTCAGACATTTCCATCCTCCAAGAGATTCTAGACAGCAATAGGTCGATGATCTGGGCTGACTTGAGGAGGAGAGGAAACAGATGAACAAGGTTTAAATGGCTTTTTGGGACTTGGGGTGTGGAAGGCAAATTAGTCAGTAAAAAAACAAATGGAGCTATCTCTTTCACTCCATGGCTGCTGGGGCCCAGCCCCCCGTGAGGCTCCGGGGGTCTCCGGGATGGGGGTACTGTAGGTAAGGGTCCCAACTTTAAATGGTGTCTGACAAGACTAGCAACTTTAAGCCTGGGGTTTCCTAAAGATGGGAAATGGGGACAACAAAAGAGACACAGTGGTAACATTGAAAGCAGGTAAGGAGAAACATTCTTCATGAGGATCGTCAGTCTAGCCAGCTTTTTCAGACATATCTGGCGCCTATGTTATCAGGTGAAGAGGCATAGTGTTTTGTTATTTGGCTGCATCACAGAGAGTTCGCAGATTTGTATGGGACGCTGGGCCCAGTTCCCAGCATGTGCAACTCCCCGAAAATCAATCGGAGCCCTCGAACTACCGGGACGAACCTGACGGTGTTCGTATCACCCCAGGTTAGTGGCGGTATCGTTGTTTAAGGAAAAAAATAAATGATGATGAATGTTCCCACGTTCTCGCGGGCTATCTAACACCCGCGGCCCAGGCCGCGGGCATTTCGGCCTAGGCCGCGACCGATGAAGCCTAATCCACGGCCTGTTTTTTTATTTATTTTTTTTTACCCCTAAAAATAAGAAGAAAAAAAATAAAAAAATACGGGGGTGTAGGGCTTGGAAAACCCTACACTCCTATATTTGTTTTTTTGGAAGCCGATTTTGATTAAGATTTAAAAAAAAATCAAAAACTAAATCGATTTGAACAAAATTAAAATATATATATATGAAGAAAAACAGGATTTTCTTTTGTCATTTTTTTTTATGAGATACATGATAGGTTACCAATGGTCCGGGGGCCGGACGTGTCCCCCACACGTCCGGTACCCCCGTCGTCCGGGAAAAAAAAAAACATTTGTAAAAAAAAATTATATTTTTTTTTCGGTTTTCGATTTTTAACTCATGATCGACTGCGAATTTGAACATGGCTCCATGGCAAAAGGTGTTTGTATTGTTATGTTACATAACATATATTGTTTTCAGATTTTTCTGAGAGCTTTGGATTTTTTTTTTTTTTTTGCGCGAGGTCGGACAACCCCTGTCCGGTCGTACGTTCAACCAGACGTCCGGTCGGACATCCCGGACGGTCAGGGGGGTCCCGGACGTCCAATCCAACAACCTAATATGGTCCCTGAGTTGACCTGTATTTTTTTTTTTAATCAATTTCTGTTTTTTGCATGGAAATGAGGTGTTTAAAAAAAAATGTAGATGCAAAATTTAAAAACAAATAAACAAAAAAACGGTTTGATTGATTGATTGATTGATCTGATTTGATTGATTGATTGGTTGAGTATGAGTATGTGTGTGTGATGTGTGATGTGTGTGTGTGTGTGTGTGTGTGTGTGTGTGTGTGTGTGTGTGTGTGTGTGTGTGTGTGTGTGAGAGAGAGAGAGAGAGAGAGAGAGGTGTGTGTGTGTGTGTGTGTCTGTGTGCGCGCTATCGCAGTTTTTCCTGTCGGCCTTCTTCAGGCGACCAGAATGCCAACAGGATGTCACACAGGGTTTTGTTGTTGATTGCAATAAATAAAATAAATTAAACAATGCAAATCCCTTCCTGTTGTGTGCGCCTGGCTTCGAGCGAGACCCTTCAATTACGGTCTTCGTCGGTCCCCGGTCTTAGGAATCTTTTATTTTGATTCGGAACAGCAGAGAATCATGCAAATAATAATCATAAAATCGTGGAGTGCTATGCATGCATCAATTATGTCAATCCGATTTTGAGAACTTTGACAGAATCATCCACATGAGCAATCATCAAGCAAACAATGCAAAAAGCAAGACCGACTGACTCGAGCAATGACAAAGTTAAATGAATGAGGGAAGAATGAGAACTCTCATAATAGTCTCAGGAAGTGCATATGGAAGAGAGCATGGCCAGCACCAATCAAGAGTCCTCACTCACCCCTCTGGACTTCACACTCATTTTCTCACTTTGCTGTCCGTTGTTTGGGCTTCTCGCCATGTCTCCGTACTCTCACAGGTTGTGGCCTCTGAATGTAAAGCCACCTGAAGTCGGCTAGTTCCAAACATTTTCATCCAAGTCTCATGATACGGAAGTCAACCATGGCAAAAAATTCCTCCCATAGAGTAGGAAGACATGGCTGAGAGAAGATACCTCGTCTGAGATGTGGGAACTCGGATGGCTCAGTCACTGCTTCGTAATCGATTACTGTAGGAGAAATTTATCTCTTTGCCAAGTCCACAAGGTCTCCCCAGTTAGAGCCGTCGGTAAGATAGTAGGGGACCGGAGGTTTGGGATAGTCAGTGAAAAGCTTAGGACCAAAGCTATAGACTATCTTTGTGCTCCCCTGGAGCCCCTCGACTTTCCATTGCACGAACCTGGCTGTCGCAACCCAAACCGCATCAAAAGGAGGGTGTGTCTCTTTCCCGTTTTTCAGATATATCCGACGGTCATTGATTGTACCTCCAACAAACTCAGTGAGACGACGAAGATAGACAGATCTTCACACTTGAATCCATCAATCTTGACATACTTGTAGGGGAAGCTCCCCCTGGCTGCAATCAGATTGAGGCTGTCAAGGACCGACTGGTCAACTGTTATGGGTTTGATCTCTCACTTATCTTTGGATAAATAGTTACTCCCTGATAGAGGGAGAAGAGACTGTTTTTTATTGACAGGCGTTCGCTGCGGGTCAAATCAAACGTTGTCCAATGAATAGACGTCAGTTGCTAATGGATTGACGACCCTCTGGACGCTTGTTTGAGTGCTGCTTGAATGCCTTTTGAATGTTGTTCTGGGTGTTGTTTCTGAACGCTGTTTCTGAATGCTGCTTCTTAATGCTGATTCTGATTCTGAACGTTGTTTCTTAACGTTGATTTTGAACGCTGTTTTCTGAATGCTGATCCTGAATACTGTTTTCTGAATGATGATTCTGAATACTGTTTTCAGAATGTCGATCGTTAATATTGTTTTCTGAATGTTGATCCTGAATACTGTTTTCTGAATGCTGATCAGGAGACTAAATGATTGCTGACTAGAAAACTGAGTAACTGCTCATCGGAGAACTGTTCGACTACTGATCAGAAAAACGGTTCGACTGCTGATCAGAAAACTGATTGATCACAAATCAGAAAACTAATTGACTACCGTTCTGAAAGTTGATTGCTTGATGTTCTGGAAACTGATTGACTACTATTCTGAAAGCTAATTGCTTGCTATTCTGGAAACTGATTGACTACTATTATGAAAGCTGATTGCTTGCTGTTCTGGAAGCCGATTGACTACTATTCTGAAAGCTGATTGCTTGTTGTTCTCGAAACTGATTGACTACTGTCCGAGCACGCTCGTGCTCACTTGAACTTTGCCTTGGCTTGCTCGAGGGTCTCTAGTGATGAGTCTGTGCTATGCAGTTTCCCACATGGTTCGTAGATGTAGAAAATGTATTCAATGAGCTTATGATGGCTTTCTGTCCTCTCCATGACAATCTCTCTCAGCAACTTCTTATGTTTTTCAATCTCACCCAGTATCTTATCCTCCCAACCTTCCGTTTCTGCCTGATATAAGGCACAGGTCATAGACACGGTGTTCTTGCTTCCCATGTCTTTTTAGCAATCTTTTCCCTTTTCCCTTTTGGCTTGGGATTAGGAACGATGTTGAGGGGATTTAGAGTCCGATGACTTCCAGCCCAGGCTAACCTGTTGGTCTTACCATACAACTGAGTTCAGTTTCCGTGCATGCTGCGAAGTACACCCCTGCGGTTCTTGCCACCCGAAAGGTCGTTTAGGCGCTCACTCCGTTCTGAACGCGGGTAACTCTGCTCCAGCCTAGTACACTATGAAAATTTACAAGCGAACATTTCTCCCTATATCCCCACCAAAGCTTTTCAAGACTCATTATTGTTGGGATAGTACAAGCAACTCCTTTCTCTAACATCACCTTTGTCTAGGGTCGAAAATACCTGCAACTAGTTGGTCTAGATCCGACAAGCTAGCAGCAATCAGGACCCTGAGAACATCGGGCTACCGAGCATCAAACCCTCCCTCACTCTACACGATAAGACATCAAACGTAACTGATGTTTAAGCACAACACAGCTGGGTATTCAAAAGGCTAAAACCCCGCTCTCGCCAGGAGCGGGAATTCACCCAACTCGTTCTCTGTTCTTTTTCAACAACCGGTCTCCTACACAGACCCTGTTCTCTTTAGGATACAAGGGTTTGACCAAGTGCCCTTTCGCATCTGTACACAACGAATGAGTTTCACTGTGCGATGTTTCTTGTTTGCGCGTCGCATGAGAATGTGCATATATATATATATATATATACACATATATCTATAAACTCAACGTTAGTATGACAGAGTTAGTGCATTACAATTTAGTCACCATCAAATAAAACTTTGCAAGAAGGTAGGCGATTCTTTTCAGCATTACTTTCTTTTTCCCCATCAACCAAATAAGGTGAAAACACCAACGAGTCTTTATCCCCTTTGAAAACTCGGACACAAGCAGTGAAAATTATCACCTGATTGGGTCAGACTTTTCCCATCATTGCTCTATGTTCTTGTCAATTGCGGGTGACACCAGTTATAGCAACTCATCAGTTGGGACACGCCTACTTACTCGGACAAAGAGTAGGGCAGAAGGGGAGTTTAGTAGAGGAGGACTCTGAGCTCCACAGTAACAAGCTCATTCGTTCACCCCTATTGCTCACCCATTACCACCCTGACAAACAACGATTATTCTCACTTTCCTATCTGAGATAGTCCCTTCTKATCATATCCATCACACRTGAGATACACACCTTTGATAACTTTAGACTTGCCAGGACAGGTAAGAAGATGTCTGACYGTTCACCACACAYGAATACAAAGAGATAGCGAAAGGGACAACAGTAAACGCTAGAGTTAACACTTCTCAGAGGAACGACTATGAGTCTCAATGTACTAAGAYGAAATTGGGTCGCATTCTAAYGACTGACTGCACTMGTTCCGAAGTCTCCCCTTTCTCTCTCACGACTGAGCAGAACGACAACARCGCACACGATAAGGTAACATGGTCTTGTTCATGACCAAAGCAGCCTCTCAAAATCAATCAAACTTTGACAGACGCCCGCGAAATTCTTGCACCCATCCGATTCAGTAGACTCTTATCCGTTGGAAACGACCATCGTAGTTAGCACATACCTTAGTCCTCGGTTCAGATTGACGTTTCTCATATGTTGTCACTTATCTTTTATGAAGTAGTCATGTTACCTCACAGTCGTTGCCACAGACGTAATTATTCTGCTCATACCACTCACTGAACGGACGTTTCTCACTCAACCTAGCAAAAGCTCGTCTGTAACTCGCACTTAGCACAGTTGCCCATCTTCACCATCTTTACCAGTATCTACCACAAGGCTTGCTTACACCAAATCAAGACACGGGTGGTTATCACGCATCCATTCTCAAAAGACATTAACGAATGAAAACTTGCGTACTCATGCTTCCAGAAAGGGTGGGGCAGAATCTGGAAACCACTGCTCAGTGCGCAACCACTAGACTATCATCTCCCGGTATGCCACTGTCACCCCATTGCATCCCGCTAACCGAACCACGCACAAGAATAGCTATCGTCAACCAAAATTAAAGGGCCCGACCCCTTCCTTTGGCACCTTCTCCTAGCGTAAGATGATTAGTGCAACGCTGTGCCAAGCCCTTTACAGGCTATGCAGGACACGCCGACATTTCTCACTCTTCTAGAGCAACCTCCTTTTCTTTTTGCGCTTACCCGCTCTCTTGTAGACTGAGAACCGGTTCCGGCTTCTGCTAAAACTGACCTTCACTCTCCCCTGATGGCGCTTACCCGCTCTCTTGTAGTTGCTTATTTTTCATTTAAAGACAGGTCGACACGCACTAACCCGTGCACCTCGCTCCTCTCCTATCCTTGAACATAAATGTTACGCGTGTCTCCCTCTTCTCTCACACACATCCTCTCTCCCTCAATCGTGGCTGCTCGCCCTTTTATCAGCGATGACGTCAACCACATGGCAGTTCCTTTTCCTCGCATCCACTCGCACTTCTCGTCTAACAGCGCTGGTCTCTTCGTCACCTCAAGTTGACTTCCAGATCACTCTCGTCAGGTTCCGCAGGCTCAAAACCTCAGAAGCGAACGCTGAGGCAACAATTGATGTGAACAACCCCTCACAAGTTCGCGTGCCCCTCTCTAAGACTCGCCTGCACGTGTTGACCTCCGAGCCCCTTCTCTCTCACTCCCCTCAGAACGTCCACGGTCCACCTGTCGCCCGCGTATATCTCGCCTCTCTCAGGTTCAGTCCCACCTATTACTCGCCTCCGCGCTCGATCGTCCAGCCTCTGTCGGCCTTGCTCTGCCCTGGGCCGAACTGGCCTCGGGTCCGTCCTCCACCGACTCAGTTGGCGGGTGCTCTCTCCTCCACTGCTCCAAACCGTGTCAGGACTGGGTCAGGTCCTCGCTAGCTTCGGACTCCGCCTCTGAGTCCCGGTCCAGTTCTTGTTGCTCCCTCTCTGTCGTGCTCGTGGAGGTCTCCTCCTCATGGTAAGTAACGGTAACTCGCAACGCCGCGGTCACCCCATCTCGTCGGCATCTTCGTTCCGCCCTGCTACGAGCCTCGGTGACCACACCCTGTATTTTTGCATCTTCCCTCATCTCTAGTCTAGCATGCCCTTCACTCTTGCTGTCACTCAGACAGACATCCACCGTAACTCCCTCTTCATGCATAGGCGCCTAGCTCCAGTAAAATTTTAAGTGCCTTGGCCTATAGCCAAAAAGACCACTGCTACGTGACATAGTCGCTAACTAGAAAACTCATCTCGGTACTCAACGCACGTGTAAGCAGACCCACTCACTTTTCCCAGGCCGACAACGTCAGCACAGAAGAATGGCCTGCTCGCTGCTACCCGCTCACAGCCAAAGACTCATCTATCTCACCCTTTATAGGCTTGCCTCTCACTATAATCCTCGCGTTTTTAAAGAAGAATTCAAATTGATATTCCCCCAAATTCTTCACATTAATAGTTTTAACTCTCCCAAAATTAATAAAACAAAGTAGAACTAAATAACTAAAAAAAATGAACTACCGAAACTCAACGGTCGAAACACGGCAGAGCCTACTGCGCAACTATCAACCACTAACCCTCGTGATGTAACTGCAGTCCGAAAACAGCGTCCCATAACGGGATACGAGCGGACATTTTTTGCCTTTCAAAAATAAGGCGTTGGACTACTCTAGATAGGTACCCGTGTCCGATGGCAAGGAGGGGGCTTATGACCTTCCATGGAGGGTGATAAACCTCCTACCAATGCGGCCGCGGGTCGCCCCCTCTTTTGGGGCCTCACCGCGCGGCACTCAATGGGCGCTCATTTGACAGACGATATACGTGGGGTCGGCCAACTTAGACCGTGGACCACTGAGCTCAGAATTCGAACCGTTGGCCTTCCCGCGTTAGGACAGGCCAACAAGGGAAAAATTGAAATAAGAAAATTAAGTAATAATATCAATGATAATAATAATAATAAGAAAAACAACGAAAACGTAACGACAGTGGGACTAGAGGCCGTCAGTTTTCCCCGAATTAAGGCTAGCAATTCAGCCGCGCTGCTTAGATCTCTAACTTTCTTTTCCTCTTTTTTTTTTTTTTTTTTTACACTTCATTTTTCTTCCTTGTTTTCTTTGCTTAGCCTCCTCTTTTCTCTGACAGCGACTACCGCTCCAAGCACCCAACCCATAACCTGGCCAAGGGGCACTCGGCGCGCAGTAGAAAAGACAACGCCAGTCCCTTCATCTTCGCGTCCCAGGGCGAGCCCGACGGCTACCGCGGCCACAGGCCGGTAGTGCTTTGCTATATAGCAAGGCGCCGAGCCCGCGTGGACCAATGGAAAGCCCTGTGGCGCACCTTTTTGTCAAAGCAGACACCAACAGGGCAGGTCCACGTCAAGGTACAACCCGGGTACTAGGGATCGCAGTGGTTCGGGAACAACTACAGGCCACAACGTCGAAGCAAAGGTTGGTACCAAATAGGAACTCGGTACGCAGAGGAGGGTCGGGACACCGCGCCCTCCGACATAATACCAAACCCCCACCCAGCGTCCCCGCTGGGTCGAGACGTGATTACAACCGGTATAAAATAAACTGCCGGTTGTATGCTCATTCTGTCTGTTCGCGGCCATTCAGTCTCTGCGCTAACCAGTCTTCCGCACTTTCACGACACTCACATCCTTCTCTCTTTCAATTCACGGCAATTAGCACAATCGGCGCAATTAACTCTCTTCTTTCTTCTTTTGTAGTCCGCAATCCCCTCACCGCAGTACCTCTTGGTACAGCGTCCTGCCGTCCCTGTCATTTCCCCTTTTCTTTAGGTTACCTTCCTGTTTCTGTCATGCCTGAAGCACGTAAGGGACAGGGGAGAGGAAGAGGAGGGAGATGGGGCAAAGCTCGGGAGGAACTGCCGGCCCGTGCCCGGCATGACTATAGCTCTGAGGAGGAGGAAGAAGAGATAAGGGGTTACGGAGCGCACTCAAGGCCTTATCCACGCCACCCGCTCTCTGCATGGTACGAGAGGACTCCATCCCCAAAAAGGATGGAGTACTTCCGGAAAAAATTTGAAGCCCGTTATGGTGCGACCAACACCTCCTCACCTCCCTACACTCCCAGAGCACATATTACTTCCACGGTGAGTAGAGCCCTAGTGCCCGCTCCACCATCCTCTATCTCTTGCGTAGTTTCCTCATCTTTTCACTCCAATAGCTGCATTTTTTTCAACATTTTCTTTCTTCTCTCTCTGCTTCAGATCGAACTCATGGTAATTTTCTATATCCTGTATAGGCGTGATTTTTTCTCTGCTTTTCGAATCCACTCCTCTTGAAAGTTTTCAGCTCATGCATCACTCATAGTGTCCCTGGCTTGAGAGTTTGAACATCTCGAGGCCAGGGGACACAGGTTCCTCGTGAACCAGACCGCTTTGTCAGCCACCAAATAAATTTAAGAAGGATTATGTTTCCTCTTTCTTGTTTGTTGCTGATTCCAACCTCTTGTCATTCTGAAATTCGTTTTCAATCTGAATTTTATGTCAAAGAAAGGTTACCTCAACCTTCACCTTGGCTGAAAATTCAAAACATTGACAGTCTGATACCAATGCTTGGGACACTTGTATAGTCTGCCATGCTGGGAGTAGGACATACCAAACCCTTATTTTTTTTCTTCTGGCCAGAGTGAAATATCTTCTCAACTTCTCTTGTGACTCAGGGGTTACCAAACCCTGTTTTTTTTCTCTGGTCTGAGTGAAGCGTCTCCTCAACTTCTCGGACAGAAGGAAAGGGATACCAAACCCTTTCTGTTCTCTCTGGTCTGGAAACTTGAGATAAATCTTTTATACCTACAAAACAGCACGTCCCACAGATAACAACTATGCCCCAACAAGTAGGCTTCCTGATAATTATCATCCAAGCAACAAGTAAATAAAATAAAACCCAAAATAAAATAAAATAATAATAGAATAATAAAATAATAAAATAATAAAATAATAGGCACAAAAAAATGATTTTTCACACCCAAGAGTTTATTGATTGCCTTGGTTTTGGCCCACCACTGGCCAGGAATGACAGACGTCCCGTCAGTCTAACATACCTCATTCGGCCCGCCTCAGGCCAGGAATAGTCAGACCATTTGTCTTGATAGCCTCTTTGACCTGCCTCCAGGTCAGGACCAGCATACCCACTACTCGAGTATGACAACCCTTTGGCACTTTCGCCAGGACACCCAGATTATAGGGGGTGGTCACCCTATGACAGTAGACGTTCCTTTAGTCAAACTGCCCCGAACCCGGATTTGACCACTGACTCACCCACCAGTTTTTGGCCAAGGGCGCTGACTGCATTGCTCAGGTTTTTGAACGTAGGACCCGGTCTAACTACGATTCAAGGCTCTCGTGAACCTTACTAGGATTGCATCCTCTGACTGCAGTAGGGTTCCAGCTGACCCTTTTCGACCTCACAGATCGGGCTCCCGGAGCCTTAGCCTCAGTCGACTACGGAATTCGACACTCGCGTCGGGGACCTGCTGACCCCACCAGATTGCAACCTACTGCTGTAAGGCTCTGGCTGGCCCCGACAATCAATGCATCTTTAGGTTAGAGAAGACCCCAGGCACAGAGAATCAGGCAAGCATATCATAACCCACAAGAAAACTGCCCATACCCCACAACAGGACAAAACACTTCTCAAGAGATGACCCTTCAGTCTTAAGAGGCACTGAACAGCAACATGATAACCAGTACCAAACCCTTGTAGAAGACCTCTCTTCAGTCTCAAGAGAGATGCTTAGTGCTGGCCCAGAGAGGTCCCTTCCCTCAGCTGGAAATTTCTTTTCCAAAAGACGTCTCGTCAGTCCTAAGGAAATATTGAAATGCTGATCTCGGACTCGGAGAGGTCCCTTCCCTCATCTGAGTGAAGACAGACAACTTAGTCAAGAGACACGAAGCCCCTCCACTGACATTCTCAGTCAGGTAAAGCTGGACTTCTTTATGCCTGTCCTCATTTGAATTTCTTAGATGGACAACTCAGTCAAGAAACACGAAGTCCTGCTGCTGACAACTCTTAATCAGACAGAACTGAACTTGTTTATGCCCATCATGCTTTCTTTTATCATAAGAATAATATTGATTATATCCTTTGATGTGCCACAACCATGAGTTCCTCAGATCTTTGACACTGCGTTAATGCTCACAAAAACTGTATCTCACAGTTATTCCCCACTCTTAGGGACTTGAAACTCATGGATCGACTGTAGCATTGCATCAAAGATATAGTCTTATTAACTCTGTTGCTTGCTGAAACAAAAAATTAACTGACATGTAGAAAAATTGAAATGCTGAATTGACCATGCACGAACGATCACAGTCTACTGAAAACTCAGTCTCGTTGTCTCATTGTCTTATAGTACTTTTCTCTCAGTTCTCTAAAACTGTTCTCTCACTTGGATGACTGACCTTTCTTTCCTCTCTTTGAGGTCACTGTTGGGATCAAATCAAGGTCTCTGAAAATGAACTTACGAAGTCTTGACCCTGATACCATGTCGTGAACCCAGGATCCATCCATCTCTGAAAATTCATAAACCTTGCCCTCTGCTTCTCCAGTGATTCTGTAAGGACCAAGTCATCTGGGCTCCAATCGTTTAGTCCATTGAGTCTCAAGAGAACTATCGAACAGAGGGACAACGTCACTAACTTTCAGTTTCTCTTTTCTTATATACCTTTTCTTGTTCCATCTCTCTTGATCTGATAATCTGCTGGATGTCATTCTCTCTGCAGCATCCATCACTACCTGATCAATTTCTGATATTTGCCTCATTCTGACCTGGAGGAGCTCTGAAATAAAATAGTCTTTGTCACTTTCTTGAATTTACCATGTCTTGACAATGTTTTCAATAGCCAAAGTAGCATATCGGTCGTACCACAGAGTAAATGGAGCATTAGATAGTAGTTCTCTTGACTGTGATGTTGTCAGCATATACAACAACTCTTAATACTTTTGGCCAGTTACTGAGATTTCTTTCACACCACTTGGCCAATGAGTCTTTCAAAGTTCTGTGACCTCTTTTAACAGGTGCATTCGCTTGAGGATGGTAAGTAGTCACATACTGAATTCTGACACCCAATCTAAGTGTGGTTCTCCTCACAATCTCGTTTCTCGACTCTTATCCTCTGTCTGAGACAAACTTTCTGATAAAAGGATATCTGAGATAGACTTCCTCTATCCAGTCATCCACTTGCTCGACTGTCTTCCTTCTCAGAGTTTTTGCCTCAACATATCCAGAGAAATTATCTCTCATGTTCAGTACATATCTCATCTCGCCCTTGCCTAATGACATAGTAATAAGATCTATAGACTCGACTTTTTGGTTCTACCAGAATAGTGGGAAATAAAGGTTCAATCATCCTTGTGGTAGACCTCTTGTGACATAACACACATCATTTACAAAATCTGAAAATCATGTCTCTCATGCCAGGCCCGAAGTAGAGTTTGATAGTCTTAGAGTAGGTTGCCTCAGCAGCCCTGTGGCCGCCAGCAACCCCCTCATGTAGAGCAACAATTATCTCTAATTGTCTCTCTTTACCACATACTATTCTTAGTGGTGGTAGTCCTCCCTTACCATCCACAAAGAGATGACCTTTTTTTAATCTGAACTTCTTCCTTGAATTTTTACAGTAATATTCCTTTAGCTGTTCTTTTCCATCTTCTTACCAATCTCTTGATAACTTTCGTCATATTCTTCAGAAACGAAAAATATCTCTTCCTCCTTCTTTTCACATTCTTCTTCTTCCTTTGAACCAGAGTTTTCCCCAATTTCATGAGCAGTCACTGTTACTGCGTTAACTTTAGCATACCAATCATTTGATTCATCCTCTTCTTTTTTTCCAAGAATCGACTCATAAACATAAACACCAGGGATCTCTCACCAGCTATCTTTCTCATCAGGCCACAAACTTCACTTGTAGGAGCATGGTACTTCATAATCTCCATCATCCTTTTCATTCAGAAAATTATAAACATAGGCTGATTCTTCAATCGTTCCATTTACATCTTCTTCTTCTTCTTTTCTCCACTCAATCCGGCTTAGGCCATCTGCTATATTCTTTTCAGTGGGAATCTTTTCCAACTTAAAGTCAAAAGTCAAGATGAAGGCAATCCACCTGCTGACTGTTGGATCTACTTGTTGGTGTTTCTTAATGGCACCAATCACAGCAGATGCATCAGTCCTCAAGATGAATCTCCTTCGTAGTACGTAGTGCCTAAAGCACCCGAGGCTATGGATGATTGTCAGTAGCTCTTTTCTAAATTGGGTATACCCTCTTTCTGTAGAATTAAGAGTTCTGCTCTCAAATCTCAGAGGCCTCTCCTTCCCATTTTTTTCTTTCTGAATGAGCACACCACCTAGAGCGACTGGTCCTCCATCGGCCTCAATAATGAAGAGTCCTACCTCCTCATCATCATAGAATGACACTTTCAGCACCACACCACCATCTTTTAGGTTTTCCCTCAGAGTTTCTGTAGCGGCTTGTCTTTTATCATTTCATGTCAAATTAACGCTTTGCCTTACCATCTCTCTCAGAGGCTCTGCAAGGGTAGCAAAATGAGGAATAAAAATCCTCCAGAATCCACAGACACCTAAAAAGCTTATGACGTCTGTCACTCTCTTGAGTGGCAGAGACCAGTTGAAGAACTTGTCTATTTTCTTGGGGTTATGACTCCTACCCTTGGAGAAACATCTGAAACCCAAGATGATTACTTGTGGCTTGAAGAGAAGGGACTTTGGTCCAATGACAATCAGGTTGTATTTTTGAAGTTTCTCTAGGACTATTTTTACTCCTTCATTATGTTCCCAGACAAACTTTCTGACTCCATCTGCGACCAAGGTCTCATCCCTTACCAGGGGTCCTTTGACAGGATTATCATCAATATAGGGGCTAGTTATTTCAGGGGAAATATCTTGCATGACTTGGATCATATCCCTTTGAACCACTGCCACACCGTTAGTCCAACTCTGAGGTACCGCGCACATCTGAATGAGCCCTCTTGGCGTGTGCATGGCAGTCATTGGCCATCTAGTGGGATCAATGGAAAACTGATTATAACCGGAATACAAATCAACTAGAGAATAAATGCATCGACTAGCAAAAGACTTAGAGAGGAGATCAACATTTGGAAGACTACCTGCATCATGTACCGTCACAGAGTTGAACTTCTGAAGATTCTGTATCCATTTCAATCCACCTCCTGGTTTCCAAAAGCAAAACCAGTGGTTAACATACGGTCCATCAGCAGGTTCAGCAACATTAAATGCAATATTCTTGTCAAGATATTTTACAACTTCTGTTTCTTCTTTCAGGGCATACTCGGTCGGCATATCATTCCATGAAACATGATCAACCGTCCAGATTTTGGCCATCTTGATCATATCCACGTCCAACTGCCCTCTTTCTTCATCATTAAAGGAAAATGCACCTGAGAGTTCCTGACACATTTTAAAGATATATTTTTTCCCTTTAGGCAGGATAAACTGATCCGAGCCTATCTTCGTTGTGTTAAATATCTCTTTGGTGACCCTATTCCCTAATTTTGCAGATTCTCTTAATGCTTTAATAATTTCCCTCTTCTTTTTCAATGCAACATCATAATCATTTTCTATTAGGACTGCCACGGGTTTTTCTTCACTCCCTTGGACTTATATTTTCTCTTTGACCCAGTGGCTATTTTCCTAAAAAAAGGTGAGTCGGTGCAAATTTCAATTTCATCTTCCCTCCCTTAGCAATCTCTACAGCCTTCTTGAATGCTTCAATTTGTCCATCTTCATCCTCGAGATTACCAAGGGGTTTCATCATTTTCGAAACTTGATTGATACCCAATGAAATCTCTTCTTTTGCGTCTTGTTTTCCTTCTTCTCTTAGTCTTCTAATTTTTTCAGTAGACTTTTCTCCTCTGATTGAATTAGCAGACACTTCATGCTTAAAATCACTTTTAGTGCAGACCATAAAAGTTTGTTCCTTAGAAGTCTCAGGATCTTGTAGGCCGATCCAAAATGACCCCTCATGACTGAAAAATTGGACTGCCTCCATTCTATGTAAGAATGAAGTTCCCAAGATACAGTCATGGTCTAGGTCTGGCAACTACAAAACCCAGCAATTCCACTGTCATGGTACTGACTCTGATAGGCAGATTATCAATAAATCATGCCACAACAAGTTCTCCTGCAATATTACTCAATATATTTTTCGCAGGTCTATCAATAAATAAGTTACAAGCCTCCATTGTTCTTCGTGAAATGAGTATCATCTCTGCCCCAGAGTCCACTAAGGCTAGAATCTTCACTTGATTAATACGAATGGTCAGGTGCCCACATCCCATGGTTGCAAATCTCATCTTGCAACCTGACAGTGACCTATTCACCTGACTGGGAAAAACTGATCCCAAGGAATTAACTTCTAATTTATTCTTCTCAATCAGCCTTTTCAGTTCCTCTCTCAGTTTGGGTGCTAGAGTCATTGCTTCCTTGAAGGACAGGGTCACTTCAGTGTCTTCCAACATTTTAGTACTTACGTCAGAAATCAATGTCTCATCTTCCAAATCACTTTTGAGAAAAAAAATTAGTTTTCTTCCTTGTTCATTCTTTCTATAGGGAAATTTTGGTTCTGGGTCATCAAGAATATTGATCAGTGAGTCCTTAGCCTTCCATCTTTTTTTTTCCTCTATCATTTGAGGCATCATGCGTATCTGAAGGTTTCTCACTTCACCAAGCATGACACTGGGTTCCATGACGAGCTCTGAAGGTAGATCACCATCAAATGACATCATGTTTGCCAGAAAGCGAACCATTTCATTGGAAGGAAATCCTACTAATTCATAAGGATTCTGAGAAGTAAGATTCTCTTCCAATGGGGGCTCACTTGCAGAAGCCTCGCCAGACACACACTCTGTCAATGTTAAAGATTGCAAGGACAACTCAGTTGTGGTATGAGAAACACTTGTTTTTTGTACTAGTTCATTAGGCAACTCATCAATGAGAAAGTGAACACTCACATTAGTCTTTCTGTTCTTTTTCGTCTTCATCTTTTCATCATGTTTAAGAGCAAGAAGTCTCATACTTCCAGGATGCCTGGGGTCAAACTTGTTCCATGAACTATCACAGACATGACCCATTGCATCCTTCTTTGCACCTCACTCCTCACATCCCCCTCAAGAGGCCTGCAATAGGTGGTAGTGTGACCCTCTGCACCACAATAGTAGCAGAAAAAACTATTCTTAGGACGATCATCATATTTCCTCCTTTCTCTGTTTCCTCTGTCACCGTTCTTTTCATTCTTTTGGATCTGGAAGAATCTCCCTTCTTACCATAGTCTTCATCACCATCGTCATCATCATCATCCGCTTCACTTTCATCTTTCTTCTTCCCTCTGTCATCCACAGCATGGTTTGCAGGCATTGCAGGCATTAGGTTAGCCATCACTTTTTGAATAATATTCTCAGCACTGAGATTATTTCCTCTGTTCATACCATTCTAAGTCTCCCAGTCCTTGACCATCCAGTGACCATTTCTTATGAGAAACTGTAGGTAGAGTTCTGACAATCGTAACCATTTCATCCCATCTGAGAGGATAGTGCTAAGCTTGATTGAGGACTGTCTGTCTTTCCATGTCAGTAAAATTTATCAAAAATATCTGGCATCTCTAAGCTTCGTCCAAATATGAGATCGTTCTTGCTGTTCGGATGAAAGTCTGAAAAAAAAACATTGAAAGTGTCATACTTAGCTCTTCTGATGTTGAGTAAATCCTTGGTTGTAGTTGGGACTAAGTCTTTCTCAAATTCCTTTTTCATTCTCTCTTTGACATCTTCCCATGTAGTGACACCTTTCATCAATTCCTGAACTGCCAATCTTGAGTCAGTATCACAGTAGGATAGGAGATGCTTAAACCGTTGTTTGTCTATCCATCCATAACTGAGACCAAATAATTCTTACTCGTCCAGGATATCGTTTACTTGAGGTCCTCTGAAACAGAGAATTCTTTCATCAGGCCTCTTTGCTCTTGCAATGTCTGATCCTTCTTTTATAGTGTCAACTCTCTCAACCAGTTCCCGTATAACCCCAACCAAGGCCTCTTCATTGGTCCCTGCGGATGAACTCGGTCTCCCTCGTCCTGTCATTTTGACCATAGACTTTCCCGGATACTTTCTTATCTCTTTCTGTCACTTTTGTCCTCTTTTTCTTTGCCTTTCAATCTCTCACTCTTCTCGCAAGGGATACAGGCTCGTTTCTCTCTTCTCTTCTCTGCTCTACCCCTTGAAAATTTTGTACATAAAGAGTATAAGCAATAATAAATTGGGTAGTAATCAAGGGCAATGCAATTCTTCCCAACCTTCCAATGTAATCTTCAATCAACTCTCTTTCATCATCCCTACTCAGTCTTCTGTTATACCCTTTTACAGTATCCCGAATCATAAAATATCAAGTCAAGTCTATAATCTCATAATCAAATTGCATTGCTTACTCCCCGTTGTTGATCCTTCTGGCGAGAGAGACTCGTTCCCTAGAAGTGTGGTATGATATTCTCCTAGCAGTTCCCACTTTCACCACCTTTAATAAATAGCTTATCTCCGTCTGATCAGTGACAATTCTCAGGGCAGAATCTCTCATTCGGTCAAAGAAAGGTTGCAAGAACTCAAGCTCACCCAGGGTAGAAAGATTTCTGTCAAAGATCAAAAGAGTCCCTTCTACCTTGATTATTCTACCTTCCAACACAACACCTAGTGTCAGCTGTTCAGTCAAGCTGGGCATTGCTAAACATCATTAGCAATATCTGAAAGGTAGATCTCTGGTTGAACATAATCAGGGATTTCGAATCTGTATTCAAAGGTACTCAGAAGCAGAGATTTTATCATCACAGTAGAGTCTTTCTCCCTTGCTCTACCAATCTCAGCAATAGCTTCCAACAGAGGCATCCAATCTCTTCTGTCTTCAAATCCCTTAGCAATTGAAAACTCAGTGAGTCTTTCAAATTCCCTTACGCCCACTCCCCAAGTTACTTTTCTTTTTAGCTTCTCTAGCCACTCTTTTGTCCGCTCAAGACTAACATACGCCCCTTTTAAATATTCCAGGTAGTCCACTTCCTCCTCTAGACTGGCAGAGGAGTAAACCCTCACATCCAAGCTGTCAGAGTTCAGGAATTTAACTACAGGAATATGAAATACTATATGTCATTCCCCACAAATCTCATGTCTCAGAATTACGAAGGGATTATCGCGCCCTATCACTTCATAAAGTTTACCCCTCACAGTAGTTATCCTAGCTACTGAGAGTATTCTTCTTGGGCTCTCTTCACTTTCCATGCAAATTTTATCATGGCATACCAATTGTCTCTCGATAGATATCAGGTAAGGGAGGAGCTGGGAGTCCATCAAAGACAATAAATCGAGTAGATCTTGTGAAGTATTGTTTTGCCTCTCAAATCTCTCTTTCTCTCTCAGTACAACTTCTTCAACAAATCCCCAGCATCTCCCATATACTGCATCAACACTTTTTTCCTTTGAGAAATATATTCTTAAATCATACACATCCAGATCTGTGAAATAGAATGTCAGTACGTATAATCGTTCCTCCTCCCATCCGCTCTCGACCATCTCATATCTGACAACCTCATATGGAAACACCTCCCTTTTACCTAGAGTGTTCAATGACTCTAGGAGACACTCAACTTTCTCTTGACTTGGGTCTGAACCTCTGTCAAATTTCAGCCTTCTCTGTCTGATTTCATCTGCTGAAATCTCTTTAGTTCTCATGACCATCGATTATTTTCCCCCACGTCAGTACCATGCTGATAATTGGCAGCCAGTTAGTCCCATCACAATAGCTATTAGGAATAGGAGGGATTGAAACCGTCTCATATGTCTCTGGCATTACACTACATTTTACTTTTTTCTTTTGCTTGATCAGATCTGTTTTTTCATCATAGATAAATTGGGTCACAATCTCCCATAGCCAATTAAGGTTTTCACTATCGTTGTTGCACTCTTCTTTGACATACGAACAGATATCATAGATATCACCCTCCAAGAAGTGAGTCAACACTTGGAGATGGTTGAGCCACAGGAGTGATATGCCCAACAACCTTCATATCGGTAGTGAAATATCACATTGACGGTGAGTTTAGATAACTCTTTCAATTCACTGTCGACCAACATTTGTTTTGATCTATCGCTCTCTTTCTTCCAGTTCCTTCAGCATATTAGGAGGTAATAAAACATACCTGATATCAAACTCGATTCTCTTCAGTCAACAATATCAATCTCCTCTCCCGCCTTGTGTGGTACCTCACACAAGGAAGATAGAACTCTGTTAGCAATTACACTTTTTAAGAGAATAATGACTCAAGAAAAGATTGCAAAATCAGTGTGGAAAATTCTGAAATTGTCAACAGATCTCAAATCCTAATCAAAGTTCAAAGCTGCTTGCTGACCCAGGCTCGTTCCATACACGAAAATTTATCATATCCCCGGCAACGGCGCCATTTTTGTCGCACTTTTTCCAGTCGGTCTTCTTCAGGCGGTCGGAATGCCAACAGGCTGTCACGCAGGGTTTTGTTGTTGATTGGAATAAATAAAATAAATTAAATAATGCAAATCCCTTCCTGTTGTGTGAGTCCGGCTTCGAGCGACACCCTTCAATTACGGTCTTCGCCGGTCTCCGGTCTTAGGAATCTTTTATTTTGATTCGGAACAGCAGAGAATCATGCAAATAATAATCATAAAATCGTGGAGTGTTATGCATGCATCAATTATGTTAATCCGATTTTGAGAACTGTGACAGAATCATCCACATGAGCAATCATCAAGCAAACAATGCAAGAAGCAAGAGCGACTGATTCGAGCAATGGCAGAGTCAAATGAATGAGGGAAGAATGAGAACTCTCACAATAGTCTCAGGAAGTACATATGGAAGAGAGCATGACCAGCACCAATCAAGAGTCCTCACTCATCCCTCTGAACTTCACACTCATTTTCTCACTTTGTTGTCCGTCGTTTGGGCTTCTCGCCATGTCTCCGTACTCTCACAGGTTGTGGCCTCTGAATGTAAAGCCACCTAAAGTCGGCTAGTTCCAAACATTTTCATCCAAGTCCCATGATACGGAAGTCAACCATGGCAAAAAATTCCTCCCATAGAGTAGGAAGATATGGCTGAGAGAAGATACCTCGTCTGAGATGTGGGAACTCGGATGGCTCAATCACTGCTTCATAATCGATTACTGTAGGAGAAATTTATCTCTTTGCCAAGTCCACAAGGTCTCCCCAGTTAGAGCCGTCGGTAAGATAGTAGGGGACCGGAGGTTTGGGATAGTCAGTGAAAAGCTTAGGACCAAAGCTATAGACTATCTTTGTGCTCCCCTGGAGCCCCTCGACTTTCCATTGCACGAACCTGGCTGTCGCAACCCAAACCGCATCAAAAGGAGGGTGTGTCTCTTTCCCGTTTTTCAGATATATCCGACGGTCATTGATTGTACCTCCAACAAACTCAGTGAGACGACGAAGATAGACAGATCTTCACACTTGAATCCATCAATCTTGACATACTTGTAGGGGAAGCTCCCCCTGGCTGCAATCAGATTGAGGCTGTCAAGGACCGACTGGTCAACTGTTATGGGTTTGATCTCTCACTTATCTTTGGATAAATAGTTACTCCCTGATAGAGGGAGAAGAGACTGTTTTTTATTGACAGGCGTTCGCTGCGGGTCAAATCAAACGTTGTCCAATGAATAGACGTCAGTTGCTAATGGATTGACGACCCTCTGGACGCTTGTTTGAGTGCTGCTTGAATGCCTTTTGAATGTTGTTCTGGGTGTTGTTTCTGAACGCTGTTTCTGAATGCTGCTTCTTAATGCTGATTCTGATTCTGAACGTTGTTTCTTAACGTTGATTTTGAACGCTGTTTTCTGAATGCTGATCCTGAATACTGTTTTCTGAATGATGATTCTGAATACTGTTTTCAGAATGTCGATCGTTAATATTGTTTTCTGAATGTTGATCCTGAATACTGTTTTCTGAATGCTGATCAGGAGACTAAATGATTGCTGACTAGAAAACTGAGTAACTGCTCATCGGAGAACTGTTCGACTACTGATCAGAAAAACGGTTCGACTGCTGATCAGAAAACTGATTGATCACAAATCAGAAAACTAATTGACTACCGTTCTGAAAGTTGATTGCTTGATGTTCTGGAAACTGATTGACTACTATTCTGAAAGCTAATTGCTTGCTATTCTGGAAACTGATTGACTACTATTATGAAAGCTGATTGCTTGCTGTTCTGGAAGCCGATTGACTACTATTCTGAAAGCTGATTGCTTGTTGTTCTCGAAACTGATTGACTCTATGGCAATCTCTCTCAGCAACTTCTTATGTTTTTCAATCTCACTCAGTATCTTATCCTCCTGCCTGATATAAGGCACATGTCATAGACAAGGGGTTATTGCTTCTCATTTCTTTTTCGCAACCTTCCCCCTTTTCCCTTTTGGCTTGGGATTAGGAACGATGTTGAGGGGATTTAGAGTCCGACGACTTCCAGCCCAGG
>BFEA01000677.1:197750-213679 GCA_003427395.1 Chara braunii | reverse complement strand
GTGCCTGTGGCACGGTAAATCGACTTGCTCAGTTCGAGTGTTTGCGGCACGGTAAATCGACTTGCTCAGTTCGAGTGCCTGCGGCACGGTAAATCAATTTGCTCAGTTCGAGTGCCTGCGGCACGGTAAATCGACTTGCTTAGTTCGAGTGCCTGCGGCACGGTAAATCGACTTGCTCAGTGCGCCCAGACATACAACGTCCTTGATGCTCTTTGGCGCGGTGCGCTCAGATACACAGCAACCTTGATACTCATTGGCGCGTTGCGCTCAGATAAACAGCGACCTTGATACTCATTGGCGCAGTGCGCTTTGATATACAGCGACCTTGATACTCATTGGCGCGGTGTGCTCAGATGTACAGTGACCTTGATACTCATTGGCGCGGTGCGCTGAGATGTACAGTGACCTTGATACTCATTGGCGCGGTGCGCTCAGATATACAGATACTCATTGGCGCGGTGCTCAGATATACAGCGACCTTGATACTCATTGGCGCGGTGCGCTCAGATATACAGATACTCATTGGCACGGTGCGCTAAGATATACAGCGACCTTGGTGCTATTTTGCACACACCGAAAAATAGAATAAAATAAAATAAAATAAATTAAAATAAAAGCCTGCACTTACGCGGCCGGCCCGACTAAGAGAAAAATGCCGGAAGTGAATAAGGAGAGGGAGGAAGAGGAGGAGGAGCGACAGGAGCAAAGGGAGAGAGAGATAGGAGGGGAGACAGGAGGGAGAACTATGGTCCCTAGTGAAAACCAGGATCCCCTTACTTCCCCTAGCTGCTCCACCCCTTTACCTCCCTCTTGCTTGCCTTGAACTTGCTTCAGTGCCACAGCTCCAGTCCACCGTTCTGCCAGTGCTTCCGCATTCCCGCAAGTGAGGGTTCTCTCTTCTTGAGTGGCACAGCCTCTCTTTTATAGTGAAGAGGCCGGGTGATCGGGCAAGGTGCAGCAGTCCTTGGGTTAAAAATAGCACAGGCGTTAAAATTCGCGCGGGACTGGGACAGTCCCGACTTTGGGACACGAACAGTCAGTCCCGTGTTAAAAATAGCACGGGCCTGCGCTAAATATAGCGCGGGCCTGTGCTAAAATTAGCGCGGGACTGGGACAGTTCCGACTTTGGGACACGAACAGTCAGTCCCGTGTTAAAAATAGCACGGGCCTGCGCTAAATATAGCGCGGGCCTGTGCTAAAATTAGCGCGGGGCTGCGCTAAAATTAGCGCGGGACTGGGACAGTCTCGACTTTGGGACATGAACAGTCAGCCCCGTGTTAAAAATAGCATGGGCCTGCACTAAATATAGCGCGGGCCTGTGCTAAAATTAACGCGGGGCTGTGCTGAAATTAACGTGGGACAAGGATAAAAATAGCGCGGGCCTGTACTATATTTAGCATGCGCTAAAAATAACTCAGGCCTGCGCTAAAAATAACTCAGGCCTGCGCTAAAAATAGCGTGCCCTACGCTAAAATTAACACAGACTGGTACTAAAATTAGTGTCAGGCTAAAACTGGCCCGACTTTGGAATACTAAGGGTCGGCCTTGCTCTCAAAAACAAAACACCCCTCTTATCATTAATAAGGGTCCCAATCCCGTATTCCCCCTTGACCATTTCGGGCCGTACTCTCCCCGACGTGGTAAGTCCGGTCCCAAGTGGTCAATTCTATTTTTCTCACTAACCCCTGGTCCGTTTTCATTACTGTTTGGACCGGGCCCTATTAATCTGGCCCTTGCAGACGTGGCGGTTCAGCCCAAAAGCCGTGATTCGATCTCCATGGGGCTGGACCGTCGCGCCGTCATGTCCGCTGACTTGACCCAAGGGTCAAACGAGTGTGTCAACATTCTGCTCATTGTGACCACAAGCAGCCCTATGGTGCGGAGGCTGGCTGCGACGAGTCAACTATACGTTGACGCGGCACGCCGCTCTCCGACAACCATACCAAACCCCATTCCTGGCGTCCCCGCCAGGATCCCTCTACTATAAGGGGATATATATACACATCACTTCTATGATTCACCCTCAAATCCGCTCAAACTAGTGTGCGGCGCTTATCGTGCTTTTATCATCGTTGCTGCCGTCGCTGATCTCTGACTGCTCGAACACTCGCCACGCTTGTGCTATCATCGCTCTCGACTTGCTCGTTCTCTTATCGCACTAGTGCTTACCGTTGCGTTGCTAATCAGCTTTTGCCATGGCGCCGAAAACGCGAGGCTCGGGTGTTGGACGCGGGAAAGGAGGCCGACAGGGGAAGGCACCAGATCGACCAATCGATCTGACATACGAGGAGGAGAGATCCGAAGAGGAGGAGGAGGAGAGATGAGAAGGAACGCGCTTGCGCCATCGCTCAGAGGACCGGCGCGGTCGCACTCCGTCGCCTAGGTCCATGATGTACTATACATATAAATACGAGCAGCGCTATGGCAGCCCGCCTCCACGTTTCGAGCCGCCCTCTCGATCGTATCCTTCGCCATATCGTCCTTCTTCTTCTTCTGATCAGCCTCACCCTCGCCAGCTCACCATCCTGCCACAGCCGCCTCGCCCTGTGCCACCACCAGATCCGCCCGTCGTGCGCCAGACTGTGCCGCCCAATCATCGCTCGTGCGTCATACTTGCGTTATTCTTCATATGCCAGCTTGAACTGTGCGGCCTCATATGCTATCTGATATATAGAGGCATCATATAAAACATATTTCAATCATCAAAGTGCTCGCCCACTAGGGCTCGAGTGCTCGCTCAATAAGGCATGGACCTCAGGTCCAAGATTCCATCAAAATCAAAGAAGGACTAGTCTCATCAAGCTTGCGTGGTGCATTCACCACACGCAAATATCATGACCGCTCATGCAGCCCAATCATACTACCAATCCCGTTTTCTTGCACTACTAAATCAGTCTCAATCTTAGGTCAAACCTCTCATTAGGTTTGACCTCCTGCATCATCATAATCAGACCCAATCCTAGACCAAATCCTATCGTTAGGTTTGGCCTAGCAGTCCAAGTCTCAGTCCTGGCCTGCCCATCTCAACCTCATCTGATCAGTCCATCTCATCAGCACAATATAATCTTCATCATTAATCTCAGTTACAGTCTAGCCACGGGTGGATATGGGACACACTTCGTGTCCAGCTCTTGTGAGCAGCCTTCGTCCTTCGTCCTTCGTCCTCGAGTGACTTCATAGAGGCTCGAAGAGCTATCATTCCCCCAGCGCCTTCGTGGGAGCCTTCGTGGGATCCTGGATTAGGCGCTAGCTTCGCGCCTTCGTGGGATCCTGATCATCGAAATCAGGATCATCTGGATCATCTTGACCAAGGCCGTCTCATAAGGGGGAAACATACCAAACCCCTTTCTCTTTGTCTGCTGGCTCTGCGCCACTTACTGTCGGGTCATACCAAACCCCGTTGTCTTCGTCTGCTGGCTCTGCGCCACTTACTGTCGGATCATACCAAACCCCGTTGTCTTCGTCTGGCTGTAGGGTACCTGCAAAATAGAGATCATGTCATGCCAAAAGAAATATAAGAAAAGGGTCTCCCCTAAAGACCGTTGTCAACACCCCTTCCTCATTCACTCTCAGAGTCTTACCTTTCGGCCTTCCAAGAGTGCCCCCGCTCGCCCTGGTGGGCTCCTCCGCTGACCCGACCCGGCAAGCAGAGCAAAGTCAGTCCTGATTCCCAGTCATGGCGGTCCGACCACCCTCTGAGCCCTTGCTCAGAACAGCTCACGGGGAGCCGCACACCCCTTCATGAAGCCCTCACTCCGATGAGTTCAGACCCATGGATCAGAAGCTCATTAGTCGACATCAGAGCTTTTGTCTACTCGCTTGACTTCTTGACTAATGACCGGTTCTTTGCAACTGTGCGGGGAGCCAGCCAACACCCGACCAGACCCGGCTGGTGAGTCAAAGTGAGTCCACAATTAAGCTTTGCAATAGTGGGCTAGGAGGCCATAATGGCCCTGTTGCCAGCTGGGCAGTGGATACCTGGCTTGGCCCGATGCCAATGGAATGCACCTGGAGACACGGCTCCCTAGAGACATCCCGATCATAGTGACAGTAGGAGTCTACCACCTTGATCAGCCAATTGTCGGATTTAGACTGGGAGAGGCTCAGGATGCCTCGTTCCTTTCCAACAGGCGGACCAGGTCGTCACGCGACGACCCGGGAACGGCTAACCACCCGAGGGTTTGAGGCTATCTGCCGCTATGGCTCGGACGCCCCGTCAACCCAGCTAGCCTCTGGACCTGTGAGAACCTGCTTCAGGGAATCATCTCTTGCTCAAGAGGCGCAGTTGAAACTCTCTGCCTCTTCATGAAGGACATAAGTGCTGACACTGCAGGGGACGCCATTGTGGTTAGATTCTCGCCAGTGAACCGTTGCGAGAACCCGACGGCTGCAATGGGAACACTCCTTCCATCAAGAAGAATGCAGCAAGCTCCAAACCGCTGCGATGCTGAGTGATCTTCGCCCCGACCACAAGATCGCACAGATCACTCCATCAACTATGACACATGACTCACTACCTATCCCTTCAGAGTTTGGCAGTGTCTAACCGCGAAGGCCCATCTCAAGAGGAACCCCATCCGATGATGCTGAGTCCCTTGCCACTGGAACACTTCACTAGGTTAAGCACGACCCTCTTTCAGGAATAACCAATCAACTTGTGTCAGATGATGCTAGGCAATCCTCCTTACGCTATCGTACTAGGAGGTTGCCCTATCAATTGAGCGCTGACTCATGAGAGGAAAAAAACATATTTTCACATTATCTCACGGTCATCCATTTCCACAATGCTATGCAGACCAATAAAATACAATAAGAGGCAAGAACTGAAATCCCAAGAACTGTCTCCCAATCCCCCAGGCATATCCTAGGACTGATACGTGACAAGTCAGATAAATGCAATGAACTGAAATTTAAAATTTTAACTTACATTCATACAATACTGGGGCCAATCTGGGCCCGCCAGACACATGAGTCCACCATTGAGCCGAGCCATTATAGGCTGCTCGTATCCAGCTTCGGCCTCCGAAATCATATCATAATCATAGCAAGCCGACTGTCGGCTGCAGCTGGCGACATACGGGTCACGTCCCAGCGTATAATCATCATCTATAGCTGGCGGCTCACTGGTCACGTCCCACCATATAATCATCATCAATAGCTGGCGGCACACTGGCCACGTCCCAGCACAAAATCATCATCAATAGCTGGCAGCACACTGTCCACGTCCCAGCACATCATCAACATCTGTAGCAGGCGGCAACACTGTCCTCGTCCCAGCATATAATCAATATCTGTAGCTGGCGGCAACACTGTCCACGTCCCAGCATATCGTCATCGTCTGTAGCTGGCGGCAACACTGTCCACATCCTAGCATATAATCATTTGTCGTTGGCGGCAACACTGTCCACGTCCCAGTATATCGTCATCGTCTGTAGTTGGCGGCAACACTGTCCACGTCCCAGCATATAATCATCTGTAGCTGGCGGCAAAACTGTCCAGCATATCGTCATCGTCTGAAGCTAACCGAAACACTGTCCACGTCCCAGCATATAATCATCGTCTGAAGTTGGCGGCACACTGGTCATATCCCAGCACATAATGATCCCGCGGTTAACGGCACACTGACCACGTCCCAACCAATGCTGAGGGCACACTGACCACGACCTAGCGTGTCCAGGCTGATGCTAGACGGCTCCTGAGCCTCGCCCCATCAGTTTGCCCGAACTCGGAATCAAATCTGCATCTCTGAGTATGAATTTTCGGAGCCGGGAGCCGGATACTATACCATGGGATTTCGTTTCATCCATCTCTGCTAACTCATAGGCCTTGCCTTCAACCTCTCTGATGATCCTGAACGGTCTTATCCACCTGGCCTCCAATCTCTTGGTCCACTGCGTCTCGAGAGATGTATCATGCAGAAGTACAATATCCTCGACCTGAAGTCGTTTCTTCCTGATGTACCTCTTGCTGTTCCATCGTGTCTGGTCAGATAACCTGTTGTCTGACATCCTCTTTGTGGCCTCGATTATGGCCTCATCCACTTCCTTGATCTGCCTGATCCTCAGTCTCAGCAACTTCTCTTTGGAGTATGACTCTCTCTGTGCCTCATGGGTCCAGGTCTCAACCAGGTTTTCAATGGAAGAAGTAGCATACCGGTCGTACCAGAGTGTAACAGGTGCATAACCTGTAGTCCGTTTGACAGTCACATTGTCAGCATAGACAGCCGCTCTCAAGAAGGATGGCCAGCTTCTGGAATCACCTCAACATGATTTTGATATAGCATCCTTTAGAGTCTTGTGACCTCTTTCCACTGGTGCATTAGCCTGAGGATGATATGGTGTCACAAATCGGACCCCGACTCCAAGTCTGAACATGAGTTTTCTGACCATCACGTTCTTGAATTCCGACCCCTGATCAGTCACAAACTCACCTTTGAAGGGGTACCCTAGGTAGATTTCCTCGATCCAATCTGCCACTGTTTTTGCAGTTTTCTTACGGATGGCTTTTGGTTCAACATAACCAGACATATTGTCTCTCATATTTAGTATATATTTCATTTCATCCTTACCAGGTGGCATAGTAATTAAATCAAGGTGAACTGTACTACCAGGCTCAACAAGAACAGTGGGGTATAGGGGTTCAATCAGTCTCATAGATGATCTTTTCCGACAGGCTTCACATGACTTACAATATCTCATAACATATCCCTCAGATCATCCAAGTGATATAGTCGAGATACTTTATAGTATGTAGCATCAGCACCCCTATGACCCCCTGCTAGACCTTCATGCAGCGCGGCGATCACCTCTAGTTGCCTTTCTCTACCACACACCACTCTCAGCGGCGGTAGTCCTTCCTTAACATCCACAAAAAGGTGACCCCTACGTAGTCTAAAGGTCCTCTTTGTTTTCTCATGGTAGAACTCCTTCAGGTGATTACTACTCATCACCATACCGATCCTCTTATACTCTCCATCATATTCTTCCTTTCTAAACCTTCCCTCATCATCCTTACTCTGCTCCAGATCTTCTGACCCACCCTCTATCTCATTCAATCGACGCTCAGCCATTCTCGAACTCTCAGCCAGCTCATGAGCTGCAACAGCGGCTTGTTCTACCATCCCATACCACCCTTTTTCCTCATCCTCCTGAATCAAGAGGTAGTGGAGGTAGGGATCTTCCTTTTCTCTCTAGCAGTCTTCTCTACTGGTGGCCATGGCTGAGGCCGTATAACAATTGGGAGCAGGAGGTAGCCCTTCATCATCGTCCCCCATAAGGAATTCGTCAACGAAAGGCACCTCCTCAAGAGATTCATCATCTATCGATCCCCATTCCACGCGACTTAACCCATCAGCTCGATTCTTATCAATAGGTACCTTTTCTAATATAAAATCATACGTCCATATATGAGCTATCCACCTACTGACCGTAGCGTCTACTTGCTGATGTCTCTTAACAGCCCCAATTACTGCCGTGGAATCCGTCCTTAGGATGAATCTTCGTCTCATAATGTAGTGTTTGAACACTCTGAGACAGTGCAGGATTGCTTGAAGCTCCTTCCTAAACTGGATATAGCCTCTCTCAACCGAATTAAGCGTGCGACTCTCAAATCTAAGTGGTCTTTCTTTACCATTTTCATCTCGCTGCACGAGCACTCCTCCTAATGCTATCGGGCCGCCGTCGGCTTCAATGATGAAGGGTCTCTCCCTTTCATTGTCAAAGCAGGGTACTCCTAGTACAACCCCGCCATCTCTTAACTTATCTTGAAGTGTCAGCGCAACCTTCTCTCTTTGGTCAGACCACCCTAAACTAGCTTCTTGTCGCACTATTTCTCTAAAAGGCTATGCTATCCTGGCAAACCCGGGAATGAAGATCCGCTAGAAGCTGCAGACCCCCAGGAAGCTCCTTACTTCCCCAACCGTCCTTAGAGGCATAGGCCAGTTCAGGATTTTATCCACCTTCTTAGGATCGGGGTTCTTCCTTCCAAGAACCACCTGAAATCCAAGATCGTTACCTCTCTTTGAAACAATAGTGATTTCGGCCCGCTGGCCGTAAGGTTGTACTTAGCCAGCCTTTCTAGTACTTTCGCTACTCCCTGCGCATGTTCCCACACGAATCGCCTAACTCGTCCGTCCACTAAGGTCTCGTCCTTTTCTTTCGGTACTTTAACCAGATTGTCATCGATGTATGGGAACGTGACCTCTGCGCGTATATCCTTCATGACCTTCAGCATGTCTCGCTGGACGACCGCGACCCCATTCGTCGACCCTTGAGGCACCACACACATTTGTATGAGGCCTCTAGGTGTGTGCATGGCGGTCATAGGTCGACTAGTAGGATCTATGGGGAACTGGTCATAGCCAGAGTATAAGTCTACTAGGGAGTAAATGCGCCTTCCGGCGAAAGACTCGGCCAGTAGATCCACGTTCGGTAAACTTCCCGCATCGCGAACAGTTACCGAATTCAACTTTTGCAAGTTTTGTATCCAGCGCAGACCTCCTCCTGGCTTCCAAAAACAAAACCAGTGATTGGCATGAGCACCATCCGCTGGCTCTGCAACGTTAGAGGCGATCTTCTCGTTTATGTACTTCATTACCTCTTTTTCCTCCTTTTGAGCATATTTCGTGGGTCTATCATTCCAAGGCGTGTGAGGAACGGTCCAAGTCTTAACCATCTTGATCATGTCAATGTCCAAACGTCCCCTCTCCTCATCATTAAAGGAAAAGGCACCACTGTACTTCTGACATAATTCACATATGAAATCCCTCTCAACTGGCAGAAGGAAGTCATCGGTTCCTACCTTCATTATCTTAAACCTCTCTGGGGTAATCCTTCCCCCTTTTAATGCAGCCTCTCTTAACCCTTTAATTATCCTTCTTTCCTTCTCTAATGCTTCATTATAGTCCTTTTCTATCAAGACTGCCACCAGATTCTTCTTAACACCCTTGTGCTTATACTTCCTCTTGGAACCGGTGGCTATTTTCCTAAAAAAGGCCCAGTTGCAGAGAAGGTAAGCTGCATCGTGCCAGCTTTGCCGCCTTCACAGCTTCCTTGAATCCTTCCATCTCTCTCTTATCGCCCAGCTCCTTTTCTTTATCTAGGAGCTTGAGCATCTTACCGATATCATTTACTCTAATCGTTGTTTTCTCGTCTACTATCCCACTTTCTTTCAGCTTTGCTCGTACTTCCTCAATCAACTTGTCAGATTCTCCATGGTTAAGAGAATTAACATATCGCTGATGACGAGGGTCTATCACTTATCACAAAAGCCTGTTCTTGACCATTGTTAGGGTTCTGGAGCGAAAGTCAAGCCGCCCCATTATGACCAAAGAACGCACAAACCTCCATTCTATGTAGGAAAGGGGCTCCGAGAATGCAGTCATGATCCAAGTTGGGGACTACAAAACAGAGGATCTTGGTCCGTAAAGTTCCAATTCGAATAGGGAAATCATCAACGAATCCTTCCAATGGCGGAAATCCGGCTAGATTGGAAAGTTGGTGATTGGCTTTCCTATCTATTTCAAGCCCACATGATCTCATTGTGGCCGAGGATATAAGCACCATCTCGGCCCCAGAGTCCACTAGGGCTCTAACCTTCACGTCGTTTACGGAGATATTCAAGTATCCATAGGACATATTACCAAACTTCATTTTGGTACCAAGCGGGGCTTTTTCTACATGCTGAGGGAAGAACCTTAGGTTATTGATTTCTACCTTCCGCCTTTCAACCATCCTTTTAAGTTTTTCTCTAAACTTTGGCACCAAGGCTACCGCCTCCTTCCAGGATAGGGTGATCTCGGTTTCTTCAAGTAGTTTTTTTACTACTTCATCTATCGAGACACCCTCCTCGGCCTCGGATCTCAAGACCACCTTCCTCTTTTTCCCGACAGCTTCCTTTCCTTTCCCTTCCTTCACTAGGTCCTTGGTCCCATCAATCTGCTGGTCTAGCTCTCTTTGAGCCTTCTCCCGCTTTTTCTCCTCAACCACTCTATGACTGATATGGGATACATTCAGGTTTTGGCTTCCAGGATTGTCGTCTCGAGCCACTATGCCTGGAGGTAGCATACCGTCAAAGGTGACAACATTAACCCTGACCTTTTTTTTTTAATCCTTATTAGCCTTAGCCTTTTCTAGGATAACTGCTCGTATTCCTCCTTTGACTCGAAAGTCTACGTTGTTCCAATTGGCATCACAGATGTGCCCATTGGCGTTCTTCTTGACAATCCCTTCTTCGAGCTCATTTTCTAACGTCGGACACCGGGTTAGAGTATGACCTTCCTTGTCACAATAATAACATCGGAAAGGGTCATCTCTCCTTTGTCAATCTCGGCTCTTATTATCTTTCTTCCAATCTCGATCACGCTTCTTTTCCCGTTTCTTCCTTCTTTCCTTTCTCCTTTGCCTAGCATCATCGTCGTCACTACTTTCACTCTCACTTTCACTTTCTTCCGTTTGCTTCTCCTTCTTTCTTTCTTCCTTACCTTCTTCGGCTCCAACAAGTGTTTGAGTTGCTGGGGCAGGAAGGGTTAATTTTTCGAAGTTACCAAGCCTAACGAGAAGACCAAGGATCTCCTCGGCCTTTAAGTTCCCCCCGTAGCTGCCTCAGCATTTCCCTCTCTTGCACTAGTGATTGTTTTCATCTGTTCTAAGGACCATTTTCTGTTGGACACGGAAGGCAGCTCACGGACCATCTCAACCACTTCATCCCCCTTTAGAGGGTAATGGGCAGCGCGGCTTACCACACTGTTCCTTTCATCCTCTACGAAGTTAGTCAGTAGGACATGACATTCTTGGGCCTCGTCTAGGAAGGACACTCTCCGTGCAACCCTCTCAAAATCCTCCAGGAATTGATCAAGGGTAGCGTACTTAGAGCGTCGTACGTCCAACAAATTTTGCATGGTTGTTGGGACGGCATACTTCGCATACTCCTCTAACATATTTTGTCTTACTTCCACCCATATTGTCAGCCCTTGTGTCGTTTTTGTCATTGACACCCTCATCTTAGGCTCAACATAGGCTAGCAGAGCTTTCAACTTCTGTTTATCCGACCAACCATGACTCATACTGAAGATATCATAGTCTTCCAGGAACTCCCTAACCTTGGTTCCATCAAAGCAGGGTATGTTCTCCGGAGGTACTTTAGCTCTTGGAAGGTCAAGACAAACATTCATAGTGTTCATCCCGGTCTTTATGACCTCTATTCAGTTCAACATTTCTCGAAGAACCACGGTAGTGGTCTTTTCTCCATCCTCAGCAGAGGAACTAGCACGGCTCTGCCATGCGTTCGGTCCTTTGATCATCCTGTCTAGTTTACCGATTACGTTTCTACTTCTTCCTGAACCTTTTCTCTCTTATGATTGCGTTTAAAATTGGTTCTCAGTTCCTGCTGTCAGTAAAACTTTCTGGCAGATGGGGTTAATGAAACCTATCAAACACAATCGGTGTTAAGTCACTAACTACTCTTATCACTTTTTTTTCTAATTCCCTCTTCTCTTGGTTAACTATATTACTAATCCAACTTCGAAGAGACTTACGATCTGTCTCTTTCTCTCTCAATGAGGGAACATAGGGTCGGATATCGTATTCACCAGTGTCAAGGAACTTCACTACAAGGACTTACGCCTTCCCAGGTGCATGCTTCTCCTCCAGGGATATGCAACGCTCTATCTTGTAGGGAAAAATTCCTTCACTGGTAAAAGGAACTAAAGCGTCTAGTGTCGCCGTGATCCTTAGGCAGTATCAAGACATTGCCTAGCCCCTAGCGACCCCCATGATCCATCTTTATCTTCGATCCGTCTAATCCCTTCCTGTGCCTACTAAGTCTTCCGACCTGAATCGTCAATGTTGACACTGCTCCACTTCCTATCTCTCAAAACAGCATTAAGGATAGGCTCCCAGTCCTCACCGTTGACGAAGCTATTTGGAATAGAAGGACTTGGGAAATTCTCATACTCAGTTGGCTCCACACTCTATGTAACTTTCTTACCTTCCTTCTTGAGTTCGTTTCTGTATTTGCAGACGTGTCTGAGTGCCCACTTGTGACACCCAGTATACCGCCGCCAAATCTTCCTAGTCACGGGAGCGTATATATGCGCGTCATACTCGCCAGTCTCTAGGAAGCGAGTTACTAACACATACACTTTCTCCTCTGCTTCAGGTATGGCCAAGACAGTGTATCTCTCAATCTCATAAGGAAACGCCCCTCCTACCGTGAAGGGCTTTAAATCCCGGAGTAGGCATGAGATAACCGAAGAATTAATGTCTGGCAATTCCTTTCATTCAGCCTTCTCCCAAGTATGCCTGCTTCCTAGGAAACTAACATGCCTCTCAACCATAACACGCTCCTTTCCATTGTCAAGTGAGGGAAAACTCAGGAGAAGCTTCGTCTTGAACTTCGAACCTGTGTACAAAAGTCTCAAGAAACAACGTCTTTGGTCGCATGACTAGGTCATTCTCTCTTGCCTTACCAACCACGGCAATAACTTCTAGAGGAGGTGTCCAGTCTCTCCTGTCAGTGAAGCTATCCGTAGTCAGAAAACTAGGGAGTCTTTCAAATTGCCTGACTCGCTTCCCCCAAGTCACTTTCTCATACAAGCTTCGAAGTAATTCTCTTACCCTTGAAAGGTGAATGTACACTCTCCTCAGGCACTTTAAATAACCTTCTTCCTCTTTTACTCCTTCCTGAGCATAAACTCTCACGTCAAGCTCGTCTGTCTTGAAAAATCTAACCACTGGAACATAGAATACTAAACACCCTTCCTTATAGACGTTGTGTCTCAATATCTCGAATAGACTGTCAGTCTCAGTTACTTTATCTAATCATCCTCTACCAATGGTCATAGTCGCAATTGACATAAAATTTTCACATTCCAGTATCATTGCCTTAGACTGCCTCTAGCGCCTATAGCCAGACTATCCGCAGGACGCTGTCTAGATAGGATGGTCTCATCTCTCGCATGAAGCATCACTCTCCTGCCATCCGAACTCTTCCAATCCAGCAGATGCCTAATCTTAGTCTGACTCGTAATTGCTCTAAAAGCAGCCGCTCGCATAAGCTCAAGGTAATGCTCTACCATGCCAATCTCGTCGTGCCTACCTAGCCTAGTGTCGCATCCTCTCACAGCCCCAATGACAGTCACTTGCTGTTCGTCTAAATCAACCTCAAAACAGAAGTTCTCTCCATCATCAGGAGTGTAAACATCGATCGGCATAGCTCACTACACTCGATCCCTTAATACCGCGTTGAGAATTGGTCCCCAGTCCTTCCCGTCGCAGAAGCTAGCAGACACAGGAGGGCTTGGAAATCTCTCAAACTCTCTAGGTTGGACACTCCACGTCACTTTCTTTCCTTGTTGCTTCAATAACAATCTTTCATCTATGATAGCAGCAACTACCCAACACGCCTCATAGTCAATCCCTCTTCTTGTTTCAGCAGATACATACGGCCTTACATCATACTCATTTGTATCAAGGAATCGGACTACAAGGACGTACAAGATCACTGAGTCGTGCTCACAAGTCACACACCTCTCAATGACGTATGGGAAGGCACCTCCAGCCATGATCTTGGTCAGTGCTTCTATCGCTCTAGTTACTGCCGACATGAGTTGCCCACCAACTCTGCTTCCTCAGCGCCGCATTGATGATTGGCTGTCAGTTCCTACCATCACAGAATCCTTTAGGTACTCGCGTGGTAGGAATCTTCTCGTAGACTTTGGGCAATAAGCTCCAACTCGCCTCTATCCCTTGTTGTCTCAATTGATCCCTCTCTACTTCGACACACCTCACAATAAACATCCTAGTTGGTAAGGAAACTCGGATCCCGATCAGTTCCTTTTAGGATGTAGGGTCGAATATCATAATCATCAGTGTCAAGGAATCTAGAGACAAGCACATGCACAGTCGTTGTACTTTTCACACAAGTAATGCATTTGATAAACATATAAGGGAAGGCACCACCGCAGGTGACACGAGTTAGGGCTTGTAGGACATTATACTCTTCAGTCATCGTCTGGTTTCTGACTTATAGACTTGTCAAGCGAAGGGTCTAGAAAACAAATTTCATACCCTTGCTTGCAGGTCTGAGTCACTTCTGGTTTTAGGAAGGCACCACCGCTGGTTTCTGCACGAGGCCCCTCCTCTCGGGGCTCCTCTTAGCCAAAAAGTCCTTCTGACCTGAGTCAGACCTTGTACGAAATGTTAGACTGCTGCCTAGTCACTAAATGTTGTGACCAAGGTCCGCTCCCAAGAACTCAAATTTTTTGAGCCCCCGGCAACGGCGCCATTTTTGTCACGCCCCCACCGTTCGAGGGCCTGGATCGATGTCCCTCCCCGGGCCGAGTACAATGGGTTTTAGGAAAATTAGAAGTGAATTCACAAGCAGCCTTTGTCACACAGTCGAGTTGTCAGGATTATCCCTCCTGCCAGCGGCGACACGGCTTAGAGTGAGACGTTCGGTTTTATCGTCTGCACCTGACCCCGTATAAAGGTTAGAATCAAGGTCACCGGAGTCCCTATTATCCAGGAGTCCTTCAAGTAGCCTTGAGTGTAACCTGTTATGATAAGGAGTGATGAATAACTTGTTATCTCAGCACAAACATTCCATGCATTACAGGACATGCATCATAAGTCAAATGACACTGATGGAACGAAAAGACCAGAAACCAGACTCTGCAAGAGTATAACCAGAGACACGAGACCGAAGAGTAGTACACAGAGAATGCGGAAAGCAGCCATCATGATAATGTCATAGTACATCTCAGTGACTAGAAGATACGAGCCTCAATCAATAACGACAAGTGGTACCCCCTCATGAGTGGGCTCGACTGTCTGGGACTCCGTATCTGGTACACGCTGGTCCTCCTCGTCATAGAGAACCTGAGTGGCCATCGACTCTGGGACCACATAGCTGATGTCAAAAGATGCCGCACGATCGATCTTGCTGATATATGCCATACATCTAGCCATCTCCTCGTCCGCAACACTCCAAACGTACAACTCCTCAGCGAGGGAAATGCTGTCGGTAACACCGATCAAGATCTCGATCCGTCCCTTGCCGTAGATGTAACCATATGAAACCTCCAGAAAACGGTCTCCATAGAGAGGCTTCCGAAAAGTCTGTATGACGAAGTCTGCTCCCACCAAATGACTGTAACCATCCCCAAGATATGGGACTGGTCCCTTCCCCCTTGAAGGGCCGACTACCTCCTCTGACGTGGGTCCTCCTGACATGTAATGTCCGAATYAATCACCCTCAAGCAAATATCGTGCCAAGAGATAAGCAACCCGTCGTAGGGCTGCCCTCCGCCTGCRTCTCACTCCGGTGACCAATGTCATAAGATGCTCTGAGCCTGCTCCAAACTTAAGCGTACTCAGTCTCTGTGAGTATCCCAGTCAAAATAGTCCCCCAGGTCGACATCGTTCACGCAGCAAGGCTCTTGGTCTGACTCGTTCGTCTCTGACCTCTGTAAACAGGTGGTAATAGGTGTCCCAGRTCWGGCCACCTCGCTCCTGATCCTCCTATCTTGACGCCTCTTTTCCTTGCTGCCACCTCTGCTCAGCGGTTTAGGATTACAGTCGTCAAAGTCATAGAGGGCACCTTCTGGTGCAAAGGGGATCTGGGAAAACACCACATRTAACCMKTGTTCCCTCCAGTAACTCTCCCTGCGGAAGATGTAGTCAGCAATCCGGTCATAGGTGGTTCCCTTCACTCCCTGCCCAGCATCTCTCACGTGATAAGTGATCACCAATGTGTACCTCGATGTGGGAGACTCATCGGCCCGAATGACGAAGCTCTGATGCCCAATGTGTCGATAACAGAACTTCTCAACCAGCTTACCCCATGTAGGGGTTGTCTCATGTTGAGAAGCCAGCTTGACCAATCTGCAAAATAATATAGAATGCCCCTGGCAAGCTACTATGCCAAGCAAT
>BFEA01000677.1:106904-116991 GCA_003427395.1 Chara braunii | reverse complement strand
CACACACACACACACACACACACACACACACACACACACGCACACTCACACACGCACGCATACACACTCTCACAATCAATCAATCAATCAATCAAACCCCTTTTTTTTTTTTTTTTTCAATTTTTGCATGTGCATTTTTTTAAAATACCTCATACCTCTGCAAAAAACAGATATTCATTTCCAAAAAAAAATACAGGTAAACTCAAGGACCATGTATCTCATTATAAAAAATGAAAAAAAAAAAATTTGCTTTTCTTTATATATATATATATATATTCTTTAAATCAAATTTAGTTTTTGATTTTTAAAAAATCCTAAACAAAGTCAGATTCCAAAACATTGTCTGTGTTCGTTGCGAATCTTGGTTAATTCCGCTTAAAGTTCTAGCGTTGGTCCGCTGCATAGGGTAATGAATACGTTCTTTTGCCATTTCCAAAATTACGGGATCCTCATCATCATCGTTGCTGTCCGAGTTCTTGGATGTCTACCCGTTGTCCAGGTAATCATGTGGAGGGTTCCTGTCATTGTGGGAAAAACTCGCGGGGTTGCGTTGGCGGTGGTATGCAGAGTCAGTCTCATTGGTACAACATAGGGTTTGCCTCCTATATTTCGGAGGACAATTGATCGTCTTTCGAAGTCCAGGTTAGCTCGTAGTGCTACCAAGGCGGGAAGGCCGAAAAGAACATCGTAAGTATTAATATCTAATACTACGACATCTCCCAAAGCATGCACCTTCCCTAATCGAAATGCAACATTGGTCATCCGCCCCATCGTTTTTATCTTTTCTTCGTCGGCGGAAACGAGCTGATCTCTTTCCGTTAGCATTATTAAGTCGTTCTTCCTTCCCGCTCTTTCAACCACTCGTAGCAAAATAGCCAAAACCGCTGCTCCTGAATCAATGATTGCATTATACGGGACTCCTCACACCTTGATATCGCATTCCATGGGATAAGTTTGATTCGCAGAAAGTGATCATCCTTCTGTATTAGCCTTATGCGTATCGGATCGAAGGTGCATGCGGCCTTTTCGTCTGGTATTGTTTTTTTCGTTTTCGTGTTGGTTGTTCGGGCGAGACCAAATCGCTTCCGATTCGCCTTGCAGTGTTGCAACATACACTCATTAGCCTGTTCTGATATTGAAAGCAGATGGCCAATCGGAAGAGGAATCCGATGATCCAATGCTCGAACGATGTTCAGAACGTCAATTTCGCCAGTGACGAAAGTGGGTCCTCTCCACTCCATCTCTCCTGGACACGGTCGCCATTCCGCCACTTCTTTCGGTTCCGGCGCCGGTCTGATGGTCCGAATCATTCCAAGCCCCGGATACCCAAGTGATACATACTGATCTAATGGAATGAGCTCAACAGCCTCCTCTGAGGTAGCTAGCGCACTTCCTCCCCCCTCCATTTCTTCCATCAGGGCTCCTACCCGTCCAGGTTCGTTAGCGATCGGGGCTGCAGCTACTGGTGCGACTCCGACTCGCTATTGTGAGGGCCGATGAAGGCAATCTCGGGCTAGATGCCCGGGTTGATGGCATGCATAACAAACGTTTATGTTGTCCGCGGCTCCTCCGAGAACAGGTGTCGGGGTCAGTCCTTGTTGGATGGGGGCGGCACGTACTGCGATGGGCCGCATGTTTCTCATCATAGCTTCCAAGCGAGCATTCTGCTCTCGTTGTTCCTTTTTGCTTTCTTGGATTAGGCTAACTAGTGCTTTGGTTAGTTCCAAAATGGCGGTCGATTCATTCGACCTTGCAGGGTTCTCAATCGGTGGCGGGGGTGCCGTCATTACAGGTGCTGTCATCACAGGAACGCGGGCGCTCGTAATCACACTCGGGGCTGCTCGTTTAGGGGCTATTTGTTCTAGATGGGTAACACGGCCTGACACGAACCCCATGTTTTCGAACTTGTTTTGCAACGCGGCTAGCTTGGCTCTTTTCCTCGCGAGTTCATACGAGTCTCCCTCCTTAGGATAATCTTCTCCTTCTAGGAAACTCACCGCGAACTTCCGTTTCATCTCCTCTGCAGCGGCCATAATCTTTTGCAGTGTACGATTGATGGGGGAAAACTGTTTTCGCAGTTCCGCCCTTATCGTTCGGCTGCGAAGTCCATCGATAAACAAATCTCTCCCTACTTGCTCGCCCCGCTCAGTTTTCACAAACATTCGGTAGAACCGATTTCGATATTCTGCAATAGACTCGAGAGGTTTTTGAACTCGGTCTTTGATCATGAAGAGCGCTTGCTCTGGATGGACATAATCTAATCGATTCAAAAAATCTCGCTCGAAAGTCGGAAGACCCACCCATACATAAGTGTTGAACCAATGATGAGCGTCCCCTCCTAATCGGGCGGGAATATTCACATGAGCTTCATTATCGTCATATTGTTGTGCCCGAAGCGTGGCCAACCATGCTCCAGCGAGGTGATGTGCAGAGTCAAACAGATAGAGATCAGGTGGTGTCATAAGAGCCCGTGCTCGTGGGGCGGGTTGATTAGGATTCTGTTGTTGGTTGACATTTTTCTGCGGATTCGGATTCTGTGGATTAGCATTCATGTTGGCTACCCGTCGATTAGCCGACCTAATCCTAGTGACGACAGGGTCGCGTTTATGCGCGCTCCGGAGTCGAGGTCGCCCTCGGTTAGCCAGATCACTTGATTATCGTGCTGTTAGTCTTATAACCCGACCACGTGTCGGGCTCTGATACCAACCTCACGCCCAGCGCGACTTCCTGATCGGAGTAGGATGTGGGCTTGAAAGTGCGAAAAGGGGTGTGCCAAGGATTTTTGGGAAAGTGGGGGTGGAGTCCCAGATCAGAACTGAGATCTCCTGTGGCAGAGTTTTTCGGGGGCACGAGTGCAATTTGCTTGAGAGGGCGGGTCTCATCTGGTCATAAGGCCAATGGCATGCGCGGATCATTCAAGGTCGTTCGATTCGTCTGTCTTGAGGACGGCGGTTCGACAGAAGGTCCACCCGGGGTGGGTGTGATTCTGATGAATTAGGCCGTCGGATGCCGCCACGTGGCGCCGGTCGTCGCGCGTTCGGGTTAGGCCCTCGGGTTCCCGGGGCTCTCTGGTCGCCACGTCACCGAGAATTTCTGCAGGGCGTGCGGGGCCCGTATGGGGCTATGGCTTTCCACAGAACGACCCTGAGTTGATGATACTGGAGAAGAAGTCGGAAGGGAGGGAAGTTAGTGGAGATAACGAAGAAGCCGGGGGAAATACAGTAGTGGGTGTGGTCCGAAGTGGGGAAATCATAGCACCGTGGATCCCTGGTTGTGGCAAGTGGAACTCCCTAGGACACAATCGATTTGTGGTTACGCAGGGGAACCTTTGTCGGAGGCACTCTTCTATCCAAGGGGTGAAGTATTCCGGGTCCCACGACGAGTTTGAGGCCCAGGAGCGTTTCATTTTGTCATCGTGGAGCCGCGGGATTCCTAGTGCGCGTTTGAGTATTCGAACTGTTGCGAATTACCGCGGGTGAGTACGAGTAAGCTGCGTGATTCGGATCACGTTTACACGTGTTCACTTGGGGCGATCGCGCCGCTGCATGCAAATGGCCACTAGTCACGTTCAGTCATTGAATATTTCCGCAGTCGCTATTTATTTCATGCGCGGGTGATCGCGAATTGATGCGCAGGAATGCATACAGTTTGCGCGAGTCACATCGCACCTATGCGTATTTCCCGTGCGTCATTCGCCGATGTCTGGGTCGACAAATACCCAACAAACCAATCGTCTAATCACTTCACAATTCCGTACGCAATCATTACGCACTCATTCCCGGGTGTGCCTAGTGCTCGAAAGAACGGAATAAGCAGAAAGGGAAGCAGTTCCGATGACTATGCGAAAGTTTCTTCCATGCTCATTAGGAATTCCAAAGTGATCAAGCAAGCAAAGATCCGACAAAAACAAGCAACAGACATGTCATACATTCATTCATTCGGCAAGGCATACAACAAGTAAAATCGAAATCAAACACAAAACGAGTGTGAGCCAGAACGAAATTCCGAAAACAACAGAAAAACGGGCGCATCGCCCGAGATCGAGATCAAAATTTATATACAAAGGCGAGGAGGGAGAAAAGACAAAGAAAACTGCAAATCCACATCCATCAACCTCAGCTCCCTATTCCTCTCTCTCTCTCTCTCTGATGCGGACAGTCCGTCATCACGCACCAACCCACGAAGTCGTCACCCCGCTTAGTCCTCCCGCACCCGTCAGGTTCGCCCGCGCCCACAGTCTGTCGTGGCCCGCGTCAACCCCGCGCGTTGGGCACCAGCTCGTCGGGTCGCCCGACTCCCACTTCAACTCACCTCTAACTTCGCTCGTGAGCCGACCCTCACTGATCGCGCTACCCCGAGCTTCCACTAGCTGGTTAAGAGAGCTATCTAATCGCACAACCGGGATTTATAGTGTGCATGCATGCGCGAAGAACACGGAAGTACAAGGACTTAGAAAGAGGATTAGGAGAGGGAGCACCTGCGTTCTGCATGGCCGGGCCGAGGCGTGGGGGACGTAACCTCTTTCCACGCATCGATCCCAGCATGCAGTCCGGGGGCTTGCAAGACACAGCAAGAGAAAGCGAGAGCGGGAAAAACGAAGTACAAGAAGAAGGGATACAGTTATAATGGCGCCCGCCCAAAATTACAGTTAGACACACGATTAAAGGCGCCGACTAATCAGAGTTCCGTTGCAGCCGCACAAAGAAGCGCGTAAGCAAAAAGGGTCGCGCGGGAGAAGAGAATCCTCATTGCAAAATTCCAAAATTCCTATCTAATGCGGAAAACTGAAAAGCAAAAACTTCGAAAAGAAAGTCCGAAATTTCGAGAGCCATCAGGGCTCGACAAGATTTGAAAAATAATTCAAAAGGAAACTTCAAAAAGAACGAAGCAGAATTTCCGCGTGATGTCCGCACCCAAAAGTCCATAACCGAAACAAAAAGGCGACGTCAACATTTATTATTCGTGCGCACGGCGGCGCGCCACTCACACAGCCAATCAACCAATTGATTGTCCCGGGGCCCACCCGGGCCAGAACCAGCCATTCGAAAGGAACCGACGCAAAAAGACGAAGAAGGGAGGACACCGATGCAATTTCCCATCCATCCCAATCTCCCGTATTTGGCCTATCCTTCCCTGCTTAGGACCCCTCGTCGCTACCGCGCAGAAAATCGTGCGGTGCGGAAATTGGTTCGTCACAAGGGGACCATCAGGACACAAACAAAATAAAAAAAAGAAAAAACAAAGCAAAAATATGTCACCTTCCACACATGTTGTGACAAAAATTTATCACGTTCCACATGCCGTGGCTAGATAACGGGCCTTGCTGCACTACTCTAGGCTCTTGAAATATTTTGAGAATTCGACTAGTGTTGTCAGAGAGGCGAGAGTCTCGAAATACCCACCGTCGCTGCACTTACTGTAGAAGCTGTTCCACTGGGCCTCGCTGCACTACTCTCAAAATGTGCAAAACGAGAGTGAATCTTCCGCTAGAATATGGAAAGATACAAGGCCATGATTTTGTCTTTTGTGCATTTCAAGAGTAGTGCAGCGAGGCCCACTAGCTGCACTCTCGAAACCCCGGGTGTCGTCGGACTTGACAGAAGACATGTACTGCTACGCTACGGGACAACATCGGGCTGGTTTGGCCGCCGGGACAGAAGGTCCACTCTCGAGAAACGAGCCGGTGGGCGGACAACTCCCAAGGACACTTGCAAATTCGTGTTTTGCAGGCGGGCGACTCTCGACGTTTTGAGAGTGGCATTATAGAGTGCCTTCTGACACCTCTCGATCTGGTTTCGAGAGTTTCCTTATCCAGAGTAAGTGCAGCGACGACCCACTCTTGAAACTTTGAGAGTCCAGAGTAGTTGAGGCCCAATGAGGCTCACCGTCCCCTCCTCCGTATCTCCTTAACGCGCTCTCACAGGCTGAATTCCTATAGGAGTAGTGGTAGGTAATGAAAAGAAAGATATGTTCCATGACATGGCAGAAGGCCAGATCAAAAAGATATGTGAGGTGAGAGAAAAAAATATGGCTGTCCCCCAATGAGGAGAAGACAGCTTTCAAAAAAAAAAAAAAAAAAAAAAAAAACATTTGAGGCCAATGACTTAGCGTCTATGGTTGAAAAGGGAACATCATAGTACAACTAAGCCCTAGCATTAACTTTTGTGTGTGTCATCCTCGAATGAGCAGGGGCCATGCACGCCACAGATAGTACTTCATAGTGCATAGTACGTAGTACAACGTAGTACATAGTACACAGTATTACGATGTACATATTATGTAGGTACATAGTACATAGTACATTACATGGTGCATCGAACATAGTGTGTATCATTGCTAAGTAAATGGTAGATACATTGTATGTAGTGGTACATAATACATAGTACATAGTACATCACATGGTGCATAAAACATAGTATGTAGCACTTCTATGGTACATACATGGATGGAAAAAAAAAAAAAAAAACCACTTTCGAGGGCGCAGCGCTACCGGGAGCACTGCGCCCTTCTTGACCGGTGCTCTCACACGCACTTTCACACGGCGCGTCTCTGCTAGGCAAGGTTGACCTGCGCTTTCATGACGCGTCTCTGTGGCGCGTCGAACTACGCAACGAGGGTGCCTGGGAGGCTGGTGGGGGCGACGAGTTCGCGTGTTTTATGAGCTGCTTCAGGTGTGGTTCGTGTGGATGCCATGTTTCTTTTGACGTGCTCTCCCTGTCCGTTCTGAGGTGGTTAGCTTCGAAGTTGGGTTTTGTGCAAGTCACATGGACAGGCAGCATGCGCGGCACTCCAAGTTACAAGTGAATCAACGTTGACTGGTTGTTCTTCTGTTGCGAATGAGGCTGCCTATGAGATGATGCGTGGGGGGAAACTCTTCCCTCTTCCTCAATCAGGGTAAGTGTATGGTAAGTGTGGTGGCTTGGACCCCCTGTGGCGACTCGCCAACGGGTTTGGCGAAGGGGAGCCAGACTCTTTTCGATTCCAAGGAATCGAAGATGGTCGATTATGCCTTTTGGAGTTAGTGTTGCCTTGAGCCGAGAAGCTAGCAATGGGAGGAAGGGAATCTTTCCTTCCCTAAAGGCGCAGGGGTAGGGTTTGAAGGGAGGGAGGGAGGTGGCAGGAAGCGATGGTTGAGGAAGCGGGGATAGGGGTTGTGTGTTATTTAAATATGATCCACGCGTGGTCTAGATTAATTCCCTTCTTGAAAAATAACCAAGCCTCCTTAATCCGTGTGATCCGCTATTGATTACACAATTGAGGATAATCTGAGATCTCGTTTTCTGATTCTTGATTCGTTTTCCTTGCGAGGTTCATCGGGTATTTTCTTGAATTTCTGATGCCGGATGAGTCGTTTAGATTTCGCGATCGATACTTTTGTGTTGTGGTGTTTTGTCTAATGATTGTTGTTCCCTGATTAGATTTTATCGAAATTCCTGAATTTTGTTCTGAAATTTCATCTCTAAATAGCCGTTTTCAATAGTCCTTTATGCTTGTTCCTTGATTTGATCTCGATCTTCTTCAATAATACTTTCTAAAGAAATTTCGATCTAAAAGGTCAAAGTTCTATAACTGGGGGTCGATAGATTTCCAAACCATTCTTGAAACTTACATCTCAAAATCTTGGTTCTGAATTTCGATTTCTAAAATTGATTTCCTATTGCAATTTTCGGAGATTAATCTTGCACCAATTTGTCTCACAAAAATTGACGTTGGAAACTTTCATATAACTCTTTTGGGATCTTTCGTATTTTCAACCTATTTTTGCTTGTCTCTTCCTTGAGGAGGGTGTTGGTTGCGGGAATATGAAGGTATAATGGAGGGAAAGGAAGCGCTCTGCGGGAAGGGGCTAACTGCAGAGTGGAATTAGGGTATAGCAGCAGTGGAGATGGTGGCTTCATTGCAGTAAGTCTTACCGGAGTAAGGTTGGATAGGCTTGGGAAGTGGGTGTTATCAGCCCCTTCTTAGGCTTGTTTTGTGAGGATTCGCACGGGTGGAAGTTCGTAGGGGGGTGCAACAAGGGAAGGGTCTTTGTCTTCGTCAGTAGGTCAGAAGAACGTAGTTGGGACGATGCAGGCCGGTGCTGGAGCGTTGCTCTGTAACCAAGGGGAGCATGAGGCCTGAGGAGTTCTGTCGAGGGAGGAAGGCAGAACCAGCCACGTTCGACGTAGCCGTTGCCGAGGTTTTATCCCTGTCACCTAGGGGCGTGCGGCTAACGGTAGTTGTCGAGGGAGGAAGGCACTCCTTGCCGACTATACCAGGATGGTCGGTACCGGGGCATGGAGGTGCCCTGTAACGCTAGTATAGGGGGTTATGAGACCAGCCACGTTTAGGTTCGAGGACTGATCACGGGGATTTCGTTTTTTTTCTAACTGTTGCATGGAAGTTTGTTAGTCGGTGGTTTCGGTCCGGAACTCTTGCTTTCAATCTTTTTGTGGTGCCTGGATTGATCATCTCAGTTGTTTTTCGTTTAAAAAAAGGGCTTGCTGGTTTCCTAATTTTGTTTTATATTTCGTCAGAGGTTTGTCAGAGGCTCGTCTCATTTTTCTCCTATTAAAAACCTAACGGGATATCCTGTGGAGCTTTTGGGGACCTGCTTGAAGTAAGGGGCCAGGGGCATCAAATGATTCTTTACAAGGACGGAGAGGGGGAGGAAATAGGGTTGCTCGATGGGTACCGACTAGAGGGGCCTCTTATCAGATGCGATTGGCGTCGGGTAGTCTAAGCTGGCTGATGGGTACCGGCTGAGGAGAGGAAACTCTGGCGCGATTGGCGTTGGGTAGTGCTAGTTCACCACCTTGATGACGGAGACTGGGATTCTTGTGGGGGCAAAGAATGTCAGGGTGATGATGGTGCTCGGCCCCTGCGGAGAAGAGGCTTTCTAAAGTTCTTCACGACGACGGAGTTGGGAGGGACGGAGGTGATTGGGAAGGAGGAAGTTGGTAGTGGATGCGATTGGCGCTGAAATTTCAGCGGGTATCGGCCACTGCTCGCTAACTTCACCCGGATCAGTTTGCGTTTCTTCCCTTCGATGATAGAGGCAGGATTGTTCTGTGGGGCTATTTTCCAAAAAGAGGTTGAGTGGGATGAGTGGGATGATGTGGCATACTGCGTAGCCACACGGGCCTACAGGGCCCGTCCCAGACATTCAGCCTAAAAGCCTAAAACTTAGGGCTTACAGGCCCCGTTCATTTCAGCCTGGATGCTGAAAAACGAGGGCCTGCAGGCCCTACCTCGTTTCAGTCTATTTCAGGGTCCTTTCAGACCCAGAGTTTTCAGCCTGAAACGGAGGGCCATTTTCAGGCCCTCATTGTTTCGACCTGCCCCTAAGACTCAGGCACGGAAACAGGGATGTGGAACAAGCCCAAAATAGCCTGCTCCTCACGTGCTCGAGCAGGAGCTGCAGCTGCAGCCCCTGCCTTCCTTCGGCAGGCTCAAGAGGCACACCCGTAGTACATAGGAGGATCCCATGCACTTCACGGGTAGGTAGTGTCAGTAGGAGAGGTAGTCTTCAGGATTCGGCCGCAGCACTCAGGAGGAGCACTGCAGTAGTCTTCAGCGCTAGGCAGTAGTGGTAGCGCTAGCGGTAGTCTTCGACGCTGGGCGCCATAGCTGTAGCTGTAGTCTTCAGCGCTGGGCGCTGGTAGGTAGTAGATCGTAGAGTGGAGAGAGACTGGCGGAGGCGAGTGTTACTTACCTGTGGCGCCATCGCTCCAGCTCCATCTCCGTGGTACCTTCATCAAGGCGCCAACTTCACAGGTTAGTGCTAGACACAGAGAGAGAGAGAGTTTTTCTTCTTCCTCTTCTAAGTCCACTTTCTCTTCTCACCCTCTCGCCACCTGACTTCTCAGACTACGACAGAGAGAGACAGAGTTGTGACTTGAGACTTGACGACATTGGATCCGGACTTGACATTTGGGATTCAGACAGTTCGACGAGGGACTATTTGGGCTTGTGCCGAAGACTTGGTGTTGACGACATTCCCATCTTCTCCCTCCTCTTCGTCTATCCCCTTCCTCCTCGTCTGTGCATGTTCTGGGCTGGTGCTGTCTTCCTGTGTGAAGCGCCAGACCCATTCACACTATGAAAC
>BFEA01000677.1:48423-73914 GCA_003427395.1 Chara braunii | reverse complement strand
AAAAAACGAAAAAAAAAAAAAAAAAAGAAAGAAATTGGGTAGGAGGCGACACCGTGGGCGAGGTCCCACAAGCAATCAGGACTGGATTAAGCGCCGGAATGTGAATGGGTTTTGAGAAGAGATGCCGAAATGCTCGATTTTCTGCACCTCTCCGCAAACACGTCCCCATTCAGGTGTTTTCAAACCCCTCCTCTTGGTTAGTGGGCCTTTGGCCCGTGGCTGAAAAAAAAAGGATGCCCAAACCATTTCTTTTCCCTCCTTCCCCCCCTCCCCCCTCTTCTCTTGCACGGGTGACGGGTTACAACGTGCCGCGCCTATGTTGGGCTATGGTGGGCTATGGTGGGCTATGGTGACCAAAGCTGTGCTTCGGGCGATTGTCCATCCACAGCTGGGAGGGAGGGAGGGAGGGAGGGAGGGAGGGAGGCGGAAGCATTGACACGGGAGATTAAAAAAGAAGGGGGAAAAAAAAAATCAAGCCCACGGGTTTAGTAGAAATCACAACAAAACGGGCTCGGAATAAGCCCATGAATAAGGGGTCAAATCGGAACGAGGGGGCCCCCGCATCATTTTTATTTCAAGCTAGCAAAAAATATGTTTGTAACTGAAAGGGGGGGGGGAAAAAAAAAAAAGGAGAAAACAAACAAAAAAAGGAGACAAAGTGAAAGGTCAAGATATCAAAGCGAGCCATAAGTGCTCACGAAATCAGAGAGAGGGTAAGCGCTGCTGTGGGACGAGGTGAGGAGGAGGGGGAGAAGAGGAGAGGAAGGGCAAAGAAGAGGAGGGGAAGTAGATACTTGATCGAAGTGTGGCAATGCCTTGGCATAACAACAGTCAATGAACTGAACTAAGCAAGTAGTCTATTCAATCAATCAATCAATCAATCAATCAATCAATCAATCAATCAATCAACCAATAAATCAACCAATCAATCAACCAATCAATCAACCAATCAAGCAAGCAGCCAAGTTCTTGAATAAATGAGTTAAGCAAACAATCGATCAATGGGGCAAGACACAGTTTTTGCAATTGCACTTCGGGGCATTCGGGCACCCTACACCTGGCCAGAAAGCTGGGTTGTATACATTGCCCAAACTGCAATTCGAAACTGTACCTTGGCACGTAGTGCCATTATAACTCATTTTTGTGACTCCCGCGTAGTTTACCCATATATCAAATAATTCGACTATTGTGCTTCTACTTTGAGAGACTTCAGGAACATGAAAAATAATTATTGCGTTGTGTGAGTGAATAAAACTATTTCACCCATGCATAAATCAATCAGTCAATCAATCATTATCTATCAATCAATCAATCAATCAATCAGTAAATCAATCAATCAATCAATCAATCAGTCAATCAATCAGTCAATCAATCAATCAATCGATCGATCGATCGATCACACGTCAATGAATCACATCCGTTGCACCGAAGTTGCAGCTTTACGAGAAGCATCCGGGAACCTTCACGACTGACTAACCGCCACAAACGGAACGGAGAACTATAATTGATCTTGGTGCCGCCGAAAGAAACGGAACGGGAAACGGACGGCGAAAATGGGAAAGCGCATGCTAGGCCATTTCGAAGCAAATCAGAGCAAACGGGAAGTGGATTCGACATCAGTGATTGATTGATTGTCTAATTGATTGATTGACTAATTGCTTGCTTGATTGATTGATTGATTGATTGACATGATTGATTGATTAACGTGAGTGGTTGATTACTGATTAGAACTACGTTAAACTCGGCCCAAGATTTGTACTGAACGTTTAGCAACGTCCCACTTTGGACGACACCGGCGAGAGTAAGCAGCATTTGGACAGGGGAGGCTGGTAAGAAGAGAGGCATGGAGGGAGGAGGGAGGAGGGAGGAGGGAGGAGGGAGGAAACCAAGGTCGGGGGCCGCCGCACGCACTTTGCAGAACCTCTCTCTTCGAATAATCGTCCTTATCAGTAGTAGAGAGGTGTGACGTGTCAGCCCCCAAGCTCTTGCGTCCCTTCGCTGAAGATTTGGCAAAGGCTCCGGCTGCAAACGTCGACGCTAGAAGCAGAAATAGCGTGAGCCAAGCCCTCCCCTTCGCCATCGCCATAGTCATAGCTCCACTGATGCCTCTCTCTCTCTCTCTCTCTCTCTCTCTCTCTCTCTCTCTCTCTCTCTCTCTCTTCCTTTTGCTCTCGAATAGGGTACCGCACGAATACGCAGTGGCGCTCGTTGAGCTGGTCAGAAGAGTCCGGAGTGGTGTACCCGGAAGCATATCAGTCCGCTGGTTTACGCGTATATATATACATATATATGCACATATAGGCTGTAAGACATGTGGAGGAGAGGGGGGAGGGAAGGCGAAGGAGTCGGAAGGACAAAGAGGACATGGAGTGAGGGCCCTCCTCTCATTTCTCCACTGCCCATATGTGAAAATGGCAAATCGACCTGAGGGCGTTCAACTGCAATATCCATTGGGACACTGGGCACTCTGCCATTTGGTGAGTAGGAGACCGAGATCCCTATTGCGTACCCGCTGAGGCCATACTCGCACTGGCGCTTTTCTATCTGCATGCGACTGCAATAATGACTAGCTAAGGGAGACCTGCTGGACGCATCTGGCTGTAATCACATCCAAAAAAGAGCGCCTTTTTTTATTTTTATTTTTTTTATTAAAACAGCGCCTTTTGAAAAGGTCCTACCTTCTCTCTTTTTTTTTTTTTTTTTTTTTTTTAATGTATACCTTTAGGAGTAGTGGTAGGAAGGTAGTGAAAGGGGAAAAAAGAATTTGAGACAAGAACATAGTGTAGTTTTAAAAATAAAATAAAAAACGTCCTACCAGTAGTGTGAGTTTGCCGTGAGTAGAAATCTTGTAGATTGCAGTAAGGTAGATTTGCTGAGGTTGAATTTGCTGAAGCTAAAGCCGCCTCGTTTCATTGACTGTTTCCTCTATAAAAAAAAAAAAAAAAAAAAAAAAAAAAAAAAAAAAATTAGAGATAGTGATTTAGAGAGAGAAAAAAAAAAAAAAAAAAAAAAAAAAAAAAAAAAACTTCTAGACCGCCTCTTCCATGGCTGCAAGCCAAATGGCAACCATGAGTTTGGCCGTCCCCACATCACAGTGGAAATGTGAAAAAGGCCAAAATGTGGTGGGTGCATCTGGCCATGTTCTAGCAGGAAGTTCGTTCTCATTTGTCATCCTTTCCCAGGGGCCCTGCTAAGGGCCTACCGCTCCGTCTTTACCTGAATAGAACACCCGGTCATTCTCGCCGTATCTGGACCGAAAGTTGTGCCAAATACAGCTCATCTGGACCGAAAGTTGTGCGAAATACAGCTCATCTGGACCCAAAGTTGTAACAAATACAGCTGCAATGACCGAAAGCTGCATCTGGACCGAATAGAACGCCCGGTCATTATCACTGCATCTGGACCGAAAGTTGAACCCCTCGCCATCCGCCTAAGTTGTGAATGAATCTGAACAGCGTGGCTGTACTGATGCATAAAAAATGTTGGCCGATGGCCAGTAGTGAACTACCTTCTCGGGCATTATAGCTCTATGGGGCTCATTCGACACTCCTCGGGCACGTAAAGTCCCCGAGGAATTGTTCATTCCACCTATCCGCGGTGATGCAGTCGGAAAAACGAAAGTGTGTTCATTCCACCTATCCGCGGTGATGCAGTTGGAAAAAAGAAAGTGAAAACACTCCGAAGGAAATTCATTGGGCTCCTCGGATTCCCCAGCCATTTCTTCCTTTTGCCCAAGGACCTCACGAGGTCCCTCGGGCAAAAGGAATCCACGTTTCACAGAGAGGAGTGGGCACATGGGTAGAGAGACGTTACAACCGAGAATCTGGATCGCGGCGGCACCCTATTGGCCGAAGGCTCTTGTTTGACGTCGTTGGAAGGAAATGTCCTCGGGCGAAGGAAATGTCCTCGGGCGACATCCCCGAGGACAGGTGGAACGATGGCGGGAATTTCCTTGAAAACCCCCAAGATGCCCCAAGGAGTGTCGAAAGAGCCCCTATGTAGACACTGAAGGCTACCCCAAATTCAGCTATAATCACCATACGTTGTATTCGGGGGAAGCCTGTAGGCCTTCACTGGCCAAGGCCCACAGGCTTTCACCCGAATAGAACGAGTGGTCGTTGTACTCTGTCATTGCACCTGTGTCTGTGTCTGGACCGATTAATGACCGTGCATTATGCCCTCACATCGGGCGTCTGTCCTACGACCAAGAAACGGAGAAMAAAAAAAAAAAAAAAAAAAAACATCCCGTATGCTGTGATCACGGTCCGATAACGCTACACTAGTACCAGTTTCTTTTTTTTTTTTTTCGTTTTTCCAGTTTCAGTATGTGGTGGGTGAGGTAGTTTGCAGGCTCGCGTCGAATCCGCCCAGCCTCACTGGCAGGGGACCATAAGGACACGAACAAAATAAAAAAAAGAAAAACAAAGCAAAAATCTATCACGCTCCACACATGCTGTGGCCAGATAACGGGCCTCGCTGCACTACTCTAGACTCTCGAAATATTTTGAGAGTTCAACTAGTGTTGTCAGAGAGGCGAGAGTCTCGAAATAACCGCCCTCGCTGCACTTAATGTAGAAGCTGTTACACTAGCTGCACTCTCGAAACCCCGGACGTCGTCGGACTTGACAGAAGACATGTACCGCTACGCTACGGGACAACGCCAGGCTGGTCTGGCCACCGGGACAGGAGGTCCACTCTCGAAAAACGAGCCGGTGGGCGGGCAGCTCCCGAGGACACTTGCGAATTCGTGTTTTGCAGGCGGGCGACTCTCGACATTTTGAGAGTGGCGTTATAGAGTGCCTTCTGACAGCTCTCGATCTGGTTTCGAGAGTTTCCCTATCGAGAGTAAGTGCAGCGAAGACCCAACCCACTCTTGAAACTTTGAGAGTCTAGAGTAGTGCAGGGAGGCCCAATGAGGCGCTAGTGAGGACTACTTTGATGGCTTAAAAAACAAGCAAGCAAACAAACAAACAAACAAACAAACAAACAAACAAACAAACAAACTCCCTTATGGGTTTCGCTCCACTATTCTAGACCCAAGAGAAATTTCTAGAGTAGATCTAGAGTTGTCAGTGTCTAGAGTAGCGTGAATTTAGTGTGATCGCTCCACGCACTCGAGACGGCCGTACTCAAGAAAAAAAATATTTTCGATCTAGAGTACTAACAACAACGCTGCAGACTCTTGTCGGCCCAGACACCCGACGCACTCACGGAATTCTAGGCCAAGGCAAGGGAACCAGGGACCACTCTTGAGAGAACGGCCGCTGCAGGCGGGCACTCTAGATCGGTGTGGAGTGCGCAGTTGTGGGTGCCCCTGACAACTCTAGAATGCGATTTGACGGGGCTCCGTTCTTGAGTAAGTGGAACGACGTTTTACTCTAGACAATTTCTTGAGTAAATTCTGACTACTCTAGAAGGAAAATTTGAGACGAGGTTCCTAGTCTAGAGTAGTGGAGGGATAATTCACTCTAGATTTTTTATTGAGTCTAGAGTAGTGGAGTTATCTATACAGGAGAATACAGTAGCTCTGTGAGAATCCCCCTGCCTCTCTGGCAGGGCACCAAAACCAAACCAGGAGAACAAAATTAAAAAAACAACAGCCTTTACGGTCCTTTGGGCAGTAAGGGCCTCACCACACCACTCTCGAAATGTGAAAAAGACAAAATTGTGGCGGGTGCATCTGGCCATGTTGTTGGGAGAAGTTCGTTCTCATTTTGCACATTTCGGAAGTGGTGTGGCGATGCCCTAAGAGATGAAGGGATCGCTCTGCTCCTAGAGTCCTAGGGCTTGGCTTTTCAGTTGCAGGGCTGGTCAGGCATGGGTAGTGGATAGAGGATAGAAATTGGGCCTCGCTGCACTACTCTCAGACATGCACAAAACACAAAAATCATGAGCGTGTATCTTTCCGTAATCTAGTGGAAGATTCACTCTCGTTCTGCACATTTCGAGAGTAGTGCAGCGAGGCCCATTAATGGGGACACGGCTCTCTATACGTAGACAAAGGGCCTACCTGTTCCGAAGATAGGACAGGATTGTGGGATAATTGGTAGAAAGCACCCATGCCAAAAAATTTTCTGGAAGAGTTGAAATGGAATGAAGGGTCCACCCTCAGAAGAAGAATCTTCGAAGAGGGGTGGAGACTATAAGGCCACAACCAACTCTGCATGTTCAGACTTATGTGCTACTCCAGTCAACAAGCCGTGCTGAATGGAAGAAGACTAAATGAGAGATGAGCTTCAACTGGAGAAGTTCACCCTGCTGGATGGAAGAGAAGACGTGCAGTTATAACCTAATTCCATCCCCAGTCTCACTCTTCTGCTGGATGTTCTGAGGAAGTAATAATTTATCCCGATTTATTGGAAGCTTCGACTTAAGTAGGCATTTCATACTATGATAAGGGTGTTCTTCCTTCCTTTTTTTTTATCGCTTAGAATTAGACGTGTTAAGTTTATTATTGCTCAGTTTGCATCCACATGGCTTCACCAGGGCCTCTCCGGTCTAGCTCGTCGGAAGACAAACAGCGCATTCGCGACTTTATTTCTCAATGCTATTTGGATGGGATCCTTCCCCCTCGCCTGGCTCCATCCAAGGTAGACGAGGGAGAGGACTATGTTTAACTTAGAGTAATTGTCAACCCAGAACTGTACAAAATCCAGGCCGAATGGTTGCGTGAGCATGACGTGACTGTGACAAACCACTTTCAGTAGCGCGCGACTTTCTGCGCGATTGCAATGAGGGGTCTTAAGCTGGGAAGGTTGGGCCAATTACGGGAGATTGGGATGGATGGGAAATTTGCATCAGTACCCTCGCTTCTTCGTCTTTTGCGTCGATTCTTTTCAGATGGCTGAGTCAGAACTGGGTGTGTCCCGGGACGGGTGATTGATTGGTCGGATGGCTGGCGCGCCGCCAGGTGCGCGATTAATAAATGTTGACGTCATTTCTTTTTGGTTCGGTTTCGGAACTCTTTGGGCGCGGACATCGCGCGGAAATTTGCTTCGTTCTTTTTTAATTTTCTTTTTTAATTCTTTTTCGAATTTTATTGAGCTTCGACGACTCTCGGAATTTCGGACTTTCCTTTCGGAACCTGAACTTTTGCTTTTTCACATTAGTTTGGAATTTTAGAATTTTGTAATTAGTACTTTCTTTTGCCGCGCGGCACCTTTTGCCTACGCGCTCATTTATGCGGCTGCAACGAAATTCTGATTAGTCGGCGTCTTTAATCGGGTGTGTAACTGTAATTTTGGACCGGCACCATTGTAACTGTAACTTTCTTCTTGTGCTTCGTCTTTCCCGCCCTTCTTCTCTTTCTTTTGCTGCGTTTTTCGTAGCCACGATCTSCATGATCGGATCGATGCGTGGAGAGTGGCTACGTCCCCCACGCCGCGGCCCGGTCATACAGAACGTAGGCGCTCCCTCTCTAATCTCCCTTCTAAGTCCTTGTAATTTCGTGTTCTTCGTGCATGCATGCACGCTATAAATTCCGGCTGCGCGATTAGTTAGCTCTCTTAACCAAATGTTGGAAGCTTGGGGTTGCGCGATCAGAGAGGGTCGGCACACCAGCGAAATAAGAGGTGAGTAGAGCAGGAGTCGGGCGACCTGACGAGCTGGTGCCAAACGCGCGGGGTTGACGCGGGCCACGACGAACTGTGGGCGAGGGCGAACCTGACGGGTGCGGGAGGACTAAGCGGGGTGACGGCTTCTTGGGTTGGTGCGCGACAACGGACTTTTCGCATCGGAGAAGAAGAGAGAGGAAGAGAGAGTTGAGGTTGATGGACGCGGATTTGCTGTTTCTTTTATATTTTCTCCCTCCCATCTCGTGTATATAAATTTTGATTTTGGCTCCGGGTGATCTGCCCCTTCTTTGTTTTTCGGAACCTGGACTTGGGTTTTGCTCATACTTGTCTTCGCGATTTCCATCTCCGATGTACTGTGTGTATGGTGCTGAATGAATGAATGTATGGATGCCATGTTTGGTTACTTATCTTTCTATCAGATCCTTGCCGTTGTCCTTGATTCGTTGCATTTGATGCACTCGTGAGTAGGATAGGAATTTTGCGCGATCAGTAATCCTGTTCTCGTTTTGCTTGTCTTTTGATGGGGCTGTGTGGTTGTCGCCTATTGCATGCTAAAAAATTACGGAGTGATTAGGCAATCGAATGTCTGGCCCAGTGAACGCTGCGCGAGGATGCGTGTAAACGTGACCTCATCTGCGCCTTTACACGTGCACGGTGCCCCCGTGCGTCGATTCGTCAATTCCGAAAGAGCCCATCAATTGCAGAAGGACGGTCTGATTGGATACGGCTATCCGGGGTCTGCGACGGAACAATCATCCCGTGCGAACACGCGTAAGCACGACTCGAATCAATCAACCTACATGTGCTCGCCCGCAGTGATCCTTATCATCCCAGACCCGCCCTTAGGCATCTCGCAATTCGACGATGACATGATGACGCACTCCGAAAGCTCAGAGTCAATGTTGTACGACCCGGACTATCTCACCCCTTGGATAGAAGAAAGCTTCCGACAGGGATACCCTTGCCTAACAGAGAATCGACTGTGTCCAAGGGAGTCTCACGACGCCACCACTAGCGACCCCCGGTGCTCTTATTTTCCTGCTCAAGACCGCACATACTACTTCACCCACCCCGGCTTTGTCGTTATCTCCACCAGTTTTCCTCCCTTCCGTCTTCTTCTTCCGTACCACTAACTCAGCGTCGTCCTGTGGAAAGCCATCGCCCCCTACTGGCCTAGTACACCCTGCGGAAATTGCCGACGGCTCGGCAATCAGAGGACCCTGGAATTCCGGAGGCTCAACTCAAACGCGCGACGACCGGCGCCACGTGGCAGCTTCCGACGGCCTGAGTCATCGGAACTCCACCCACCCCGAAGTGACCTTCCCGCGAACCGCCGTCCTCGAAACCAATGGCTCACCCGGCCTTGAGTGACCTGTGTATGCCATCAACCTTATGACCAGAGGTGGTCCGCCCTCTCCGCCAAATTGCACTCGTGCCCCCGAAAAACTCTGCCACATGAGATCTAAGTTCAGACCTGGGACTCCACCCCCACTTCCCCAAAAATCCTTGGCACACCCCTTTTCGCACTTCCAGGCCCACATCCTACTCCGATCAGGAAGTCGCGTTGGGCGTGAGGTTGGTATCGGAGCCCGACACGTGGCCGGGTTTTGGGATTAATAGCACGCTAATTGGGCGATCTGGGTAACCGAGGGCGATCTCGACCCTGGAACGCGCACAGACGCGACCCCGTCATCACCCGAAGTAGATCGGCTAATCGACGGGCAGCCAACATGAACGCTAATGTACAGAATCCGAATCCGCAGTAGAATGTTTATCAACCAAATCCTAATCAACCCGCCCCACGAGCACGGGCTCCCATGACGCCACCTGACCTTTATCTGTTCAATCCGGCACACCATCTCGCAGGAGCTTGGTTGGCCACGCTCCGAGCACAGTAGTCTGACGATAACGAAGCGCGGGTAAACATTCCTGGTCGATTAGGAGGAGACACTCATCATTGGTTTAGTACCTATGTATGGGTAGATCTTCCGACCTTCGAGCTAGATTTTCTGAATCGATTTGATTATGTCCATCCAGAGCAAGCACTTTACATGATCAAGGACCGGGTGCAGAAACCTCTCGAGTCCATCGCAGAATATCGAAACCGGTTCTACCGAATGTTTGTGAAAATTGAGCGAGGCGAACAAGTCGGGAGAGATTTGTTTATTAATGGGCTTCGCAGCCGAACGGTAAGGACGAAGTTGCGAAAGTTGTTCTCCCCCATCAATCATACGCTGCAACAGATTATGGCCGCAACAGAAGAGATGGAACGTAAGTTCGCGGCGAGTTTCCTGGAAGGAGTAGACTATTCTAGGGAAGGGGACTCGTCTGAACTTGTGAGGGCAAGAGTTGAGCTGGCCGCATTACAGAACAAATTCGGGAATATGGGATTTGTGTCTGACCCTGTCGCCCATCTAGAACAGGTAAGCCCTAAACGACCGGCCCCATGTGAGATCTCGAGTGTCCTTGTTCCTGTGATTCCAACACTTGTAAGAACGGCACCGCCACCGCCGATTGAAAGTCTGGTAAGAACAAATGAGTCTACTATTATTTTCGAGCAGACCAGAACGTTGATTAGCCTAATCCAAGAAAGCAAAAAGGAACAGCGAGAGCATAATGCTCGGCTAGAGGCTATGATGAGGAACATGCGACCTATCGCGGTGCGTGCCCCTCCGATCCAACAAGGGCTGGCCCTGGCGCTTGCCCTCGGGGGAGTTTCGAAGAATCTGAATGTCTGTTATGCCATCAACCAGGGCATCTAGCCTGTGACTGCCCCCACTGGCCTCCGCAACAACGGGTCGGGGTCGCATCAATGGCAGCGGCCCCCATCGCTAACGGACCTGGGCGGGTAGGAGCTCTCATGGAAGAAATGGAAGGCGTAGGAAGTGTGCTAGCAACCACGGAAGAGGCTGCTGAGCTCATCCCGTTAGATCAGTACGTATCGCTTGAATATCCTGGGCTCGGAATGATCGGAACGATCAAACCGGCACCAGAACAGAAAGAAGTGGCGGAATGGCAACCCTCTCCAGGAGAAATGGAGTCGGGAGGACCCACCTCCGTCTCTGGGGAAACTGATGTGCTCAACATCATCCGAGCCTTGGACCATCGGATTCCCCTTCCGATCGGCCACCTGCTCTCGATTTTTGAACAAGCTAATTTGCGAATGCTACACCACTGTAAGGCGAATCGGAAACGCCCTCGCCCGAACAACGAATGTAAAGGCTAAGAGCCCCACGCCAGATGAAAATACGGCTGGCACGTCGGATCCGATACGGGTAGGATTAATACAGAAAGATGATCATTTTCTACAGATTAAACCCATCCCTTGGAAATCTACGGAATGCGACATCGAAATAAGGGGAATTCCGTACAATGCAATCATTGATTCGAGAGCTGCTGTTTTGGCTATCTCACTGCGAGTAGTAGAGAGAGCAGGTAGGAAAAACGATCTGATCATGCTTACAAAGAAGGACCAGCTCGTTTCTGTAGACGAAGAGAAGATTAAAACAGTGGGACGAATGACCAACGTCGCTTTTCAATTGGGAAAGGTGCATGCACTGGGAGATGTCGTGGTATTAGATGTGAACACCTACGATGTTCTTTTCGGTCTTCCCGCTCTTGTGGCATTACGAGCGAATTTGGATTTCGAGCGACGGTCAATTATCCTCCGAAATACGGGAGGAAAACCCTATGCTGCACCTATGAGATTGACTCTTCAAACTACCATCAATGCAGTCCCGCGAGTTTCGCCGATGATAGTGGGGACTCTTCGTATGATCACCTGGGAAGACTCCGCAGACAATGAGTCATCATCGAGGGATGCGGATAGCAATGACGGAAATGATCCAGAAATATGAAGCTATCACGACAACGTATTTATTACTCGCCGCTCAGAACGATCGCAAGAACGATGCATCTAACCAGTTGGAACATTCAAAGGATCAAGACGATGATTTTGGGTGAGCCCCTCGTACAGATTTCGAGGATGGTCGATTCTTTGGAACCCCCTCAAACCCTGTACGAAGGAATTTCCCCTCTCCTCGCCTGATACAACGACAAAAAGCACTACTGCGATATCACAGATTTACCGAAATCCCTACTGACACCCGCAAAGGAAGTACGACTGTTACGTGTAGGGGCGGAGGCCAGTTCTTTGGAACCCCCTGGGCACCTCGAGGTTGAATCAGACGAGCTCGGAGTAAGGATAGTAACTAAAACCGTACCATGGCAAGACATCTGCGATGGGATCACCTCGGAAGGACACGTGGCCATCTGGGAGGAAGACGCCCAGATGATGGTCACGATGTTCTCCTGGCGATCGGACCATTCGTTTATCTCTGCGCCTCTACCCGATGTGGCGAAACAGGCACGCACGAAGCAAATTGACGTACGTATCTGAAATCAGCTTTTTGAGCTACACGTCCCCCAGTACGTACCTGATTTTCGGACATTCTGACGGAATATCAAGGAGCAATTAGCGTAACAGACACAGATATCGGCTTGTCACTGGTCATTCAATATGAAATTCAGACGGCAAATCATTCCCCCATCTATTGCAAGCCCTACCGATACTCCCTGATAGAACGGAAGAAGGCTCTCGAACGAATTCGGGAATTCGAAGCACGCGGGTGGATCGAACCCGCCACCGGACCATGGTCATTTCCTGAAGTGCTAGTACCGAAGAAAAACGGATCAATTCGCATATGCATCGATTATCGTAAACTGAATGAAATCATGATTAAAGATGTGTATCCCCTCCCACGGATTGATGATTTGCTGGATGCGATTGGATGCGCTAATTATTTCAGTAAGTTTGATATTCGGCATGGCTTCCATCACATTCTGGTTAAGGAGGAAGATCGGCCAAAGACAGCCTTCATGTTCTTTGAAGGCATGTGGCGGTGGGTTCTGTGTCCGATGGGGATCTGTAATGCGCCTGCCACATTTCAGCGAGCGATGAACATGACGTTCCAGAACTTCGTCAACAAGACACGGTTAACTCAGGGAATGATCAACTTCTGTGTGATCGTATACATGGACGATATCCTTGTCTACTCGGAGACCTATCACGGACATGCACAACATATTGGGTGGACGTTGGGAGCGCTGAGAGACTCTGGGTTCAAGATCGCACTCGAAAAGAGCGGATTTTTCCTCTCGAAAATTTTGTTCTTGGGCTACGTCGTGACACGTGGAGGATTGCGGCCTGACTCGAGAAAGGTCGCGGCGGTGAGAGAAGCTCCAGTTCCCACGTCGTTGACGCAGGTTCGAGCCTTCCAGGGGTTGGCATCGTACTATCGCCGTTTCATCAAAGGCTTCGCCGCGATTGCGCAGCCGGTAACGAACCTGTTACGAAAAGACCAGCCTCTAAGTTGGGATGCGGAGTGTGAGCAGGCCTTCGCGACCCTCAAGGACGCTCTGGCGACGACACCTGTTTTGATCCGACTGGACCCCTCAAAACAGTTCATTCTTATCACGGACTGACAATCAGAAGCTATTTCCGCTATTTTAGCGCAGAAGGGGAATGATGGTCGCAAACATGTCATCGAGTACGTGTTGCGAACAGTGCCAAACGAACGGAGGAATGACTCAGCACCCCAAGGCGAATGCTATGCAGTAGTCTGGGGAATCCAGCACTTCCATACGTATCTCTATGGGCAGAAGTTCCGCCTCTTGACGGATCACCAGCCTTTGCTGGCTTTGAAGAAGCTTACTAATTACACGGGCATGATTGGACGTTGGGCGGTATGACTACAGGAGTACGACTTCGACATCATTCACCTGAAGATAGAAAGACACGACAACGCGGACGGACTGACGCGTCTGCATCGGCCCGCTAAAATGCCTAAGGCCCTAAGGGCGAGGAAATCACTTTGTGGAAGGAGTCCGAACTGGCGAACGGGCCTAAGTATTGACAAGTGGCAGTTCCCCCACGTGGCAAGAAGCAGACCGGTGGCAATGGGTGACGGAGGTAACCTCACTACCCCTTTTTCTCCCATCTCCTCTTCGTCTATTCTCTCTCTCCCTGATAAATTTTGTTATTTTTGCGAAGCAATTTCTCGCGTATACTATGTCTCCATGTGTCCTAACGGGGAAGGGTATACAAAATGGATAGACCGACGACAGTGTGTCGCACGAGCCCACGGCTTGTGCATCCAATACCGAAATGACAGTAAACCGTGGTTATGCCCCTTGTGTCGGGTTGACAAGATCCCGACCGAGGCTCGCTTTCTAGATGCCAGGTCAGAAGGGTTGGAGAAGACCCGAAAATTTCGAAGGGCCGAAGTATGGACCGACATCGCTTTGATTGCCACCGTAGTTGGTAACCCCCTCCAGGATTTCACCAAGGAAGATCGGAGGAGGGCTAACAAAAGGGCTCGGGATTATCGATGGATAGAGGGTAGGTTAGAAAAATGGAAAACGGACGGCAGTGGGATTTGGATGGTTGTACCGCATCCGTTCATCAGGTATGACTGGGTGAAGACGACACATGAGGAAACGGCAGCCCATTTTGCCGTACGGATTACGGGTTTGGCCATCGACAATATTGGTCCAATATTCGGGACGATGTGAAATTCATCGTCACAAACTGTCAAGTCTGTGCTGCTCACAAGGCGCTAATCCAGCCACCAAGATCGATAGTACCAACGGTAGTTGAGCGGTCGTTCCAAAGGGTGAGTATAGATACTACTGATATCATGGTACCCCCTGGTCCTAATAGTTGTGAATATTCAGTCCTGTTGGTATTCGTCGACTATTTTTCGAAATGGAACGAGGCGTACCCCTGTCGCACGCGACAAGCCGCCGAAATCATGCGGTATGTTAACCGTTTTTTCGGGATGCACCAGGATACGGAAGAGATCCTGACCGATAACGGGGAAGAATTCAGAGGGGAAGTATTAAGGAACCTAGTCATACACAGTGTCAGTGTGCAGAACACCGCGCCCCATATGTCACAATCCAACGGGCTGGTAGAAAACGCCAACAAGGTGATAAAGACAGCGCTGCGACGAAACATCGCGGCACGGGATCCGGGGCCCAGGCCCGATATCGTCGACCACATTCTAGCGGTCCATCGTAGAACGCCCCATGAATCGACGGGCCTGAGCCCCTTCCAATTAAGGACTAATAGCGTCGCTTGCGTTTCGATACCAAGCCTCCCTTACGAATCAACGCTCAACCGCCGGCCCACAAGGGCCACAGCACGAGACAAGGCCAAGCGACACTTATAATTAATGGAATGGTCCCTCCCCAGTCTAGCCTGAAAACGCCAGAAAATGACCGAATTGGCCCACGACCGAAAGGTCCGAAACTACGAGGCCCGGAATGGGAACGCAGGTCTACGACCCCAGTACAAATTGGGGGACATCGTGCAGGTGAGGAAATGTGCTCGCCAGGGCAAGCTAGCGCCACGATTCTTCGGACGATTCCGCGTGATTGAGCGCGGACCTAATGGCGTGAACACCGTGTGGCTTGCGCCTGAGGTCTCCGACAGCCGATCAGCTCGTCTGATCATCCGCCACGTGTCCTACCTTCGTCCCCTTCCTTCCTCCCCATCCTTGCCTCCATCTGACTCCTCCTCCGATGCGGAAGAGGACGACAACTGCCTAGCGCCTGTCTCTCCGTCTCCTTCTCGTTCCCCTTCCGTTACTCCGTCCCCATCGCCATCGCCATGAGTTTTCTTACGGAGCGAGCTCTAGGTGATCCCCTGCTCGTGCCACGGTGTCACATCTCAGCGATCCGACAAGTTTATCATCCGCGGATCAATCCGGACCTCCGGCGACTTGCGCAATTCTTCTCTACCCAGGGAGTGTACTTAACCGCCGAGTTTCGCTTCGCAGGCAGTCCCCGGGCGGTTGTGTTGGCGGAGGCGGTAGCAGTTCATCAGCGATCGGTCCTAGAATGAGGCACGTGTCTACGGTGGTCGCCTTTAGTGGCGACATCAGCCCCATCAGCCCGCTGCGGCATATAACTATCAAGACGTCGCTCCGGTTGTGGGCGCAACAGTTGGCGTCGGAGTGGAATCGTTGGCTCACGCCCCACGGGGATAATCTTTTTCCCACGGACGGCGTCGACCTTGACGGGATCCGAACCTTCCAGCACGAGCCGGCGGTGGTGCTCCCGGAACTCGTCCCCTTCCCCCGTCCTCAATGAACCCATTCCCAATCTCCACTTTCGACCTCCCCTCTTTCTTCCCTACCTTCTGGCAATTCCGGAGTCCATCCGCACCTCTCCTTCTGTCTGGAATCACTCGCTTTCCCCCTTCTTGACCCCCAGCAGTGGAGGCGTTGGCGAGAACACTTCGTCGAGCTGTCGGTGTGCCTGGTCGGAGTAAGGGTCACGTGGACGCGGCATGGGGATCACCGGCAGTGGACCGAGTACCACGAGCTGCTTGTCATCCAAGCGTGGCGAACGGAAGTGGAGGGCGACCTGCTCGGATTCCTCTTCAGATCGGTGCGGCCCGATCATCGCCAACTGATCGTGCAGGAGCTAACGGTCCCCCTTGCGCAGCTGGCCGACGATCTCCTACTCGAGATCGTCTCGCAAAGCGACGACAGCCCAATCCCACACGTTCTCACATGGACCTTGACGCCATATCTTCAGTGGTCGGCGTGCTTGGAGGAACCAGGAAGCGGCCGCAACCCACCATCACAACGTGGTTATCTGGACCCGCAAGAGATAGTCGACCTCGCCTTCTTTCTAGATCGGACAGCTTCCGAGAACGAGGAAGTAGAGATTGAAGCGGAAGAAGAAAGCTCAGAAGAAGAAAAAGAAGCCGAAAAAGAGGCCGACGAGGAAAAAACTCCCGAAGAGGGGAGTTACAGTGAGCACAGCGAAGGAGAGCAAAGTGAGGAGGAGGAAGAAGAGCAAAGCGACGAAGAAGAAGAAGATCAGGACCAATTGGAAGAGTCGGAGTGGGAAGGATTCGAGGACGAAGTGCGTGACGAAGCTCGGTCGCAGGCCCAGGCGCAGAAGAGGGAAGAGATCGCGGCCGGGAAGCGACAGTTGGAGTTCGCCATCGCAGCTGGTCAGCCGCGCACCAACGATCCGGCCCGAGATCTGGAGCAACCTAAGCCCGAGGATGGGGAGACAGCTGCCGAGACTTCAGCCGCACCAGCCGGACGGCGACGAAGCCGATCCCCCTCCCCCTCCGCCGCCGACCGCCCACCAACTCGTCCACGTACCGATGCGGGGCATCGGGCTTCGTCCCCTGTCGTTATCCCACCATCCCCTTGACCACCTCTCTTTCCACCAGATTTCTACTCGCGTCACCTTCCCCGACAATCCCTTCCCCATCGACACCTTTCGCTTTTTCTACACTACCCGTCTCGCTGTCATTGTTCATCCCCACCCCTCCACCCGATGTCACGGTGCCCTTCCTGTCTTCTGCCTCCATATCCTTTTCCTTAGTGCCGCGTGGCGAGGCCACAATATGATCGAGGTATACTGCATGATTACGGGGACTATCCCCGCATGCGAGAACCACGATCACTTCCGCGTGGCCCTTTCCCGACTACCTCGCATCCCTCCCCCACACAGGCAACCGATTCCCCCGCTTTCACTGGATCGTTCGCTATCAGTAACTTCCGTAGACGGTGGCCGGAATAGAGAGCTTCCTTCCCCCGCTACCCATCAACCCTCCCCCTCGCCACCCCTCCATGTACCGTCTCCCCTTTCCCCTCCCGGCGCTCGCTGATGTATGACTGATGGGCACGCGTCATGACGATCACACGTGCAATCACCTCCTTGGATTGTTGATGGCCCTCCCTGAGGAATAAGTAGCAGAGCTGTGTTGCCACGATTGGACGACGTCCACACTCCTTCGAACGGTAAGTGGCATAGAAAGAAGAGCTCCACGTGTCGATCGATTAGAGAGATCGACACGTGTCAACAAGCAAGCAGGAACTTGCTAATATTGGAACCCCTTGGGCGTCACAGATGTGACGAACCACTTTCTGTAGCGCGCGACTTTCTCAGCGATTGCAATGAGGGGTCTTAAGCTGGGAAGGTTGGGCCAATTACGGGAGATTGGGATGGATGGGAAATTTGCATCTGTACCCTTGCTTCTTCGTCTTTTGCGTCGATTCTTTTCGGATGGCTCAGTCAAAACTGGGTGTGTCCCGGGACGGGTGATTGATTGGTCGGATGGCTGGCGCACCGCCAGGCGCGCGATTAATAAATGTTGACGTCATTTCTTTTTGGTTCGGTTCCGGAACTCTTTGGGCGTGGACATCGCGCGGGAAATTGCTTCGTTCGTTTTGAATTTTCTTTTTTAATTCTTTTTCGAATTTTATCGAGCCCCGACGGCTCTCGGAATTTCGGACTTTCCTTTCGGAACCTGAACTTTTTCTTTTTCACATTAGTTTGGAATTTTAGAATTTTGTAATTAGTACTTTCTTTTGCCGCGCGGCACCTTTTGCCTACGCGCTCATTTATGCAGCTGCAACGGAATTCTGATTAGTCGGCGCCTTTAATCGGGTGTGTAACTGTAATTTTGGACCGGCGCCATTGTAACTGTAACTTTCTTCTTGTGCTTCGTCTTTCCCGCCCTTCTTCTCTTTCTTTTGCTGCATTGTTGGTAGCCACGATCTGCATGATCGGATCGATGCGTGGAGAGTGGCTACGTCCCCCACGCCGCGGCCCGGTCATACAGAACGTAGGCGCTCCCTCTCTAATCTCCCTTCTAAGTCCTTGTAATTCCGTGTTCTTCGTGCATGCATGCACGCTATAAATTCCGGCTGCGCGATTAGTTAGCTCTCTTAACCAGTTGTTGGAAGCTTGGGGTTGCGCGATCAGAGAGGGTCGGCACACGAGCGAAATAAGAGGTGAGTAGAGCAGGAGTCGGGCGACCCGACGAGCTGGTGCCAAACGCGCAGGGTTGACGCGGGCCACGGCGGACTGTGGGCAAGGGCGAACAAGACGGGTGCGGGAGGACTAAGCGGGGTGACGGCTTCGTGGGTTGGTGCGCGACAACGGACTTTCCGCATCGGAGAAGAAGAGAGAGGAAGAGAGAGTTAAGGTTGATGGACGTGGATTTGCTGTTTCTTTTATCTTTTCTCCCTCCCGTCTCGTGTATATAAATTTTGATTTCGGCCCCGGGTGATCTACCCGTTCTCTGTTTCTCGGAACCTGGACTTGGGTTTTGATCACACTTGTCTTCGCGATTTCCATCTCAGATATATTGTGTTTATGTTGCTGAATGAATGAATGTATGGATGCCATGTTTGGTTACTTATCTTTCTGTCGGATCCTTGCCATTGCCCTTGATTCGTTGCATTTGATGCTCTCGTGAGTAGGATAGGAATTTTGCGCAATCAGTAATCCTGTTCTCGTTTTGCCTATCTTTTGATGGGGCTGTGTGGTTGTCGCCTATTGCCTGCAAAAAAATTACAGAGTGATTAGGCAATTGAATGTCCTGCCCAGCGAACGCCGCGTGTAAACGCGACCTGATCTGCGCCTTTACACGTGCCCCCGTGCGTCGATTCGTCAATTCCGAAAGAGCCCACCGATTGCAGAAGTACGGTTTGATTGGATACGGCTGTCCGGGGTCTGCGACGGAACAATCATCCCATGCGAACACGCGTAAGCACGACTCGAATCAAGCAACCTACACGTGCTCGTCCGTGGTGATCCTAGCCAGCCTAGACCCGCCCTTAGGCATCTCGCAATTCGACGATGACATGATGACGTGCTCCGAAAGCTCAGAGTCATTATTGTACGACCCAGACTATCTCACCCCTTGGATAGAAGAAAGCTTCCGACAGGGATTCCCTTGCCTAACAGAGAATCGACTGTGTCCAAGGGAGTTTCACTGCGCCACCACTAGGGACCCCCGGTGCTCTGATTTCCCTGCTCAAGACCGCACATACTACTTCACCCACCCCGGCTTTGTCGTTATCTCCACCAGTTTCCCTCCCTTTCGTCTTCTTCTTCCATACCACTTACTCAGCGTCGTCCAGTGGAAAGCCATCGCCCCCTACTGGCCTAGTACACCCTGTGGAAAGTGCCGACGACGCAGCAATCAGAGGACCCCGAAATTCCGGAGGCCCAACTCAAACGCGCGACGATCGGTGCCATGTGGCAGCTTCCGACGGCCTGGCTCATCGGAACTCCACCCACCCCAAAGGGACCTTCCCGCGAACCGCTGTCCTCAGAAACAATGGCTCACCCGGCCTTGAGTGACCCGTGTATGCCATCAGCCTTATGACCAGAGGCGGTCCGTCCTCTCCGCCAAATTGCACTCGTGCCCCCGAAAAAATCTGGCATAGGAGATCTCATTTCTGACCTGGGACTCCACCCCCACTTCCCCAAAAATCCTTGGCACACCCCTTTTTGCACTTCCAGGCCCACATCCTACTCCGATCAGGAAGTCGCGCTGGCCGTGAGGTTGGGCGTCACATGACTTTCAATTTTAGACGAATCTTTGTCAGTCCCACTAGATGTTAAAAAACGCCTGGTATGGATCTACGAAAATGGATTGGCCACGACGTCCCAAATTGCAATTCCTGTGAAGAGGGTCCTCTTCCATAATGAGGGCCGCAACCTGATTACCTATATAGCCCCCACCAAAGAGGTTGCCACATGGATGCTCAGAATGTCCTGTACAAAAATCGAGCTCGACAAAGTTAAATATAGTATTTCCGTGGATGACCGAAAATGAACTATGGGAGTGAAGGGAGGTGGCTCGACACCGTTTCTTCTGGATTTGGTGTCAACAGGTCCCGATTGGGGTACTCCCCCTTCTCCCGAGGGCAATGTGTGATGCATCATGGCATATCGCAGCGACCTGATCAAGGAATATTCTGCCTTCAAAGATTGGTTAGATCCAGACCTTATGAATGTGAGGTTTGACCTTGACTCAGCGGCCCGTCTTCGTTACAAAGATATTTGGTAATAGACCTGGGGCCAGATGGCTATGTCGAACTGGAGGTGGTGTGCACAGAGACTTCATGGTGCCCTGACTGTAGAAGGCACTTCCGCTCAGAGGGAGATGAGGACTGCCAATCGAAGAATAAAAAATCCTACTTGAAGGTGGTCAAGGAGAAGGGATTTGGAATTGGAGAGGAAGGGGGAAGGAAAGACCAAGGGGGCGGAGAAGAGAAAGGGGGGAGGCAGAAAGAGGGAAACAAGGAGATGGGGGAAAGGGATAAAGGGAAGAGGATGCGGTGGGAGAAGATCCGGATAGACAAGGAGGGCACTAAGGGGGACAAACAGAAAGAGAGACGAAAGGGAAGAAGAGAAGGATGGACAGTTGGAGAAACCCATATCGGAGGTGGGCAAAAACAGGGGGAATGACAAGCTGGGGGAGGAAAGGGATATGGAAATAGGTAAAAGCCAACAAACTCTTGTTTGACAAGATGGAAGAGGATCGGGTTACACCGGGTAATGAGAAACAGAAAAGAGACAATAGAAACAACCGGGGTAGTAGTCATGAGTTCTTTATCCCACAAGGTAACGAGATTGTACTACACGCGAAGGAAGTACGTTCGAGTCAAGGAATTCCCTCCCCCACCCCGTCTGAAGATGAAGAGGACGAGGGGGAGGATGAAGATCCATTGACCTGGACAGATAGGACTGGGCATCTACACCAATCGCGAGTTTTTCAAAATGTGGCATATACCTCGTCCGAGGACGAGGCGGATTACGACTCGGATCTTAGCGTTAAAAGCCTATATCGATTAAAAGATGCCACGAGTGACCATCCATTGGATCCCTCCGGTTCAGATAGGGGTGAGTTCCATTCTGTGGGAAGCCATAACGGGACTCCAGTGACATAAGTGACAGAAGAGGTTCCTACGATAAGAGAGAGACCAACCTCTCCCCCGAGGGGGGTTCCCCTGCAAAGAAACAGTGTGCGATAAAGAAAAAAGTTGTCGGGATGAAGGGTAAAAAAGGTTCTTTGAAGCCTAGTACTCATCCTTCCCCCGGCACAGTTAAATCTAAACAAGGGAAATCCCGCTTAGCTAAACAGTTGGATATGTCCTTGCCGATGCAGACCCTGTCGACGAAAGATAGGGTTGCAGGCAACACGAAAGAGTTTCTGATTCCACTGGTGATCACTCCTTCGGAGTCCTTCCCCTCACGGTCCAATGGTATTGACAAATATGGATGAGGATGAGGTGCTATCACTATCGGCAGTGCTCACCACGGGCCCACCGTCGGACTTAGTTTGACTATCAACCATCAAGAAACAGGTCTTGCAGGATTCTGGCAAATGCACATTTTTGCACACTCTAAAAAGAGGACAAAGCATAGTAACCAATTACCAGGGCAACAAGACCGTCCTACACATAGCTTGCTTGACACTCCAAGCTTGCTCTGTAGACCTCGAGAGACTGCGTGCGCAACAAATTTATTTGCTACCGCTACCCCGGCTCCTAGACATGACCTCAGACACGCAGAGAAACATATCCTTATCTGAGAGTCTGTCAGCGGCTGATGTAGCGAAATGGCTTCATCACACTGATTCACACAGAGGCCACGGACGCCTTCACAACTGAACAATTTACGGTAGAATTGGCCGCCCTGTCTCTCCCCCCCCCTCCCCCTCCCCATCCCCTCCCTAGATAGAGGGAGAATCGCAACCCTCCCAGTCGAGAGGAAGGGGTCCCTGGCCAAAGGTAGAGTTGTAGCCCACATCCAACTTCCACGCTGTAGAGGTTCAGGAAATGGTTCTACCAACTAGAATCAGATTTCTGACGTGGAATGTGCGTGGATTTGGGGACTCGAACAAGAATTTAAAAAAAAATAGATTTAAAGAATGACTACATTCACAAAATGTGCAGATAGCCTGCATACAAAAGACTAAATTAGACCTGCAAAAGTTAACCACTATTCAACGTTGGTGGGATGGGCCTCAGATTTGGTCCCCAACAGCGCAAACCAAAGGTGGGGTAGCCATACTAATTAATAATAAGGACCTGGACATCACGATACTAGATCATTACCATGATAATGAAGGACGATGGGCATGGCTCAATTTTCCGATAGAGGCGGAATAATGGGTCACTATGACAGTCTGTGCCTGTTGAATATAACAGACGCCAGGACTACTTTGGGCGTCTTTCGAGTTGTTTACCAGATACGAAGAATCTTATTATGTGTAGGGACTGAAATGCTGTGATTAACCCAGGCCTAGACACCCTTGGCTCTCCACCTCTTCGATCGGACTCTATCTTATTATCTCCTTTCTATGAAACATAGTTACTTGCCAATCCATATAGGACCTTCCATCCACATGAAAACGGTTTTACTTGGGTTGGCCACCCACGGGTCCCACCTACAGCCACCTCCCCAGCTCCAAGGAGAAGGTTTGACTTCTTCTCTACTCGCGGGTGTCCTTGGGATCGCAGCACCTGGTGCGAAGTGATATCAGACTCTATGTCTGACCATCATCTCCGACGCCCGGTGTTGCTGGATATCCTACCTAAAGATACAGTGGAACGACACCGTCCTCCGTTTCGGTTAAATACGAACATGTTAAAAGACCCGGGTATTGTAGAGTGGGTCACTTCCCACATGTCTTAATGGCAAGAAGAGAAAGTCTTGTTTGAGGATCACCTCCAGTGGGACACAAAAATTGTTATTCTGAGACATGCGTTGATCACCTTTTCAAGAATGAAGGCCGCATAAAGACACTGGGAAGAAAAATATATCGTCAAGCTAATCGCTCACGCAAAATCAGAAATGGGTAAGGACCCATTCTTGGATTGGCATTAGGCGGCGATCAAAAAAGATGCCTTAGCTAGATTGGAGGCCCTAGAAATAAAGAAACGGACTGAATGGATCGATTTTCTTAGCCTCAGGGGTATTGTTGGCTACGATAGAATGACGAAGATGACTTTTCGCTCCCTCTTACTCCATAAATCAAAATCATTAATAAGGGAGCTGGCTCATCCCTTCGATAATTCACTACCATTAGTATCCGACACGATTCAGATGTGTGAGTATGCGTTGGAATACTTTAGAGATATAGTTTCCACTAGGCGCCTAGCGGGTGGGCCATCATTAGACTTATTTGAGTATTCGTCATTTTGGAACCATACTACGAAATGCTTATCACAGTTGGCTGCTCTGGAATTGGACAGACCTATGGGGGAATCAAAAATTCTTAGTGCAGCTTGGGCAATGGCAAAAGGCAAATGCCCGGGGTTGGATGGGCTCCCCATAGAACTTTTATTGGCTTCTTGGGGGGCCTTCACCCCCTTTCTATGTGATATATATAATCAATATCTTAGGGCTGGCCGCCTATCAGTGGGCTTTACTCAAGGAATGATCTCCCTCATGTACAAAAAGGGAGAGAAGAGGGATGTCCGCAACTGGAGACCGATCTCTGTACTCAACGTGACCTATAAACTGTTTGTCAAAACACTGGCATTGCGCTTGGCCAAGATCTTTCCCTCTCTCATTGGTTGGGAATAGGGTGCCTTCGTGAAAGGACGATCTATTTTTGAAAACATAGCCTCAACCATACAGGCATTAAACATTATTGGGAGATAGAAAAGGGATGTCGTAATCCTTATCCTGGACATGGAGAAGGCTTATGACAAAGTGGGGTAGAGCTTTGTTTACACCTCCCTTACGAAGATGGGTTTTGACCCGGGCTTTAGGACTTGAGTAAGCGCAAGCTATGAACAGGCATCCTCAGTAGTCGTGCTGAATGGAAGACTGTCTGAAGAATTCAAGCTAACTCGGTCGCTAAGATAAAATTGTCCTCTTGCCCCACTGTTATTTGTTCTTCAATTAGAAATCCTTTTAGACAATATTAGAAAAAACACTAATATTTTTGGTATAAAGTTGGCCTCAAATTTGGAATGGAAGGGAGGGGTGATTGCAGATGACCTTAGGGTAGCATGTGACAAGAGCCTTTCAGCCGTACAAGAACTTAGGGAGGTAGTAGATATATATATTGTGTTTTGTCTGAAGCTTCTATAAATTGGGATAAATCTAGTTGCTTCCTCTCTTACTCCCGGGAATTGGGTGTAGACTAGGGACTTAAAAGGATTCTTGCCAACTCGTCGGACCACTTTTTTGGCGTTCAAGTCTCCCTCTCGAACTGCTTTAAGGTCCAAGATATCATCCTGGCAGATAAAGTGGCGGCAAGGATCACAAGCTGGGCACAAAATTTTTAACTCTCTTTGTTTGGTCGTGCTTTGGTATTGTCATCCGCTGCATTCTCAATATTATGGTTCCCGCTTTCGATCCATCTACTGGGCGAAGGGGCATACTCTCGGATCAAGAAGGAGGCGGTCCGATATTTATGAAAACCGACAGCGGAAACTCAGCAAGGATTTATTTGAAAGGGATGCAGTAACAGTAGCAAGGACTCAGAGGGGGTTGGGTCTGTTGGATGCGTTTCAACAAACCTTGCACTTCTCTGCAAATGGGTGGTTTCAGCAGCATTTGGTCTGTGGTCCAAACTTTGGATACAGTTGGCAGAATATATCCTCACCAAAGAGTGAGACTTCTTAAGACCTGCGGATGTTTGGTTCTCCTTTTTTATTCCATGGTACACTACAAAGAAACCAAAAATGAAACTGTGGTGGAACATCTTGTATGCTTGGCACAAACTTTTTCCAGAGGTTCTTCGACCACCCAAAACGCGAATTGAAGTACTAAATCAGACTTTGTTTGAAAATCCGTATATTACTTTGGATAATGTCTCTCTAAAAGCCGATGGTAGGGTAGGCTCCTTTGGCTATGTGACACCCGTGGCCTAGGCCGCGGGTATTTCGGCCGCTGCGGCCTCGGCCGATGAGGCCCAGTCCACGGCCTGGTTTTTCAATTCCCCCCCCCCGCCTAAAAATACGTAAAAAAAAAAAATATATATATGGGGGTGTAGGGTTTGGAAAACCCTACACTCCTATATTTTGTTTTTTGGAATCTGACTTTGTTTAAAAAAAAAAAAAAAAAAAAA
>BFEA01000677.1:0-10374 GCA_003427395.1 Chara braunii | reverse complement strand
AAGGTCCGGCAGCTGTTGGAGATGCGAATGAAAGGTATGGTCGTCGTCCGGAAGAGGCAACATATGAGGAGGGAGACGCGCACCGCCGTCCACACGGGCAGCGCGTCCACCACGAAGCCCCACATGAAGGTCCGGCAGCTGTCGGAGATGTGAATGAACCTCCGATGATGGCGTGCCATCGAAGCACAACCCTTGTGCCATGCCGGCGACGGGACAAGCGTTGAGGTCCTGGACGCACGGCATGCCCTGCTGTATAGGCAGGTCAGAATGACGACCGCCATTGCCCATTCGCACATCCATCTCTGCGGACGATGAAGAGCGACGCCGACGAAGGCTCCGGGCCCGGAACACAGACCTGCACAGTCGTGACAACACGGCGCACACGACGGCTCCCACCACCCACACTGTCATCCACGCCCGGAACACAGACCTGCACAGCCGTGAGAACACGGCGCACACGTCGACTCCCACCGCCCACACTGTCATGCATGTGTAGGCGAACAGCAACAAGTCGTGCGCTGACAGCACCATGGCCGATGCACCGGCACAACACACGCAGCACTCGCTACACCACTGCCCGTCGTCGCAACCGGACTAACATCGCACACACAGAATTCGTGAGCGTGTCCTCTTCTTATCGTTTACTACTCTTGCATGTCCACCTGCACGGACACACCGCAGTCACCTCGAAGGAAGGGCCGGCAACTCACGTTCTGGCCACCAATTCAACACCTTCGGCCCTCCATCCCACCTCTCCCCCCATTCCCCCCCCCCCCCCCCCCCATATCCCCCCAAATGCAATCGACCTCAGGGTCGATTGCGAGACTGCACAAGCAAACCGGCCACATTCCCTGCCTCGAAGACACGGATGCTCGCTCCCCCCTCGGACAAGCAACGACGTTCGCCACCTCCTTCGGCCTCCTGCGACGTGAAGCTACCGTCCGGCCGGTGGGGCGAAGGGATGCCCGCCATGACGTAGAAGCGCGCAGCAAAAACGATCGTCTTGTTGCCATCTATGCAGACTCGCCGATGACGTTGTCGTTGGTGTACCCGCTCGGTGCGGCATGTCAGCTACAAGAAGACAACACACAGGATGTGGCCATGCCGCAAAAAGACAGTAGCCTTGTCCCGCGTTTTGCACCATAGCCGACGGACCTCACTGCTGAGCGCAGCGACGAGCGCCACCACCGGGACGAACCGGCCGTCCACTGTCGTCGGCAGCTTCCTCCCACGTCCACCCCCCCACCTCCCGCCGCCCCCACCTCGACCACCCGCCTGGCCCGTGTCGTCCGCCACCCACCCGAACGGCTGCGGGAGAAAAATCGCAGAAGTCGGTGTATATTTCCTTGATAACACGCTAGATTCAGAGCCGAACGACTATCCCAGTTTTTCCAATGCAATGCAAGTACGGCGGAAGGGGTTCCCCGCGCTGGGCCCCTGCGGGACCAACAACTGCAATTGCCAGCGAAAAATTGCAAGAGCACTCTTGGATAGCTAAACGACAGCTCCAGCGTGATTTGTCGACCCAGACCCAGGCCCGCTCGTGAAATCCGCCGCCTTTTCAGGAGTCCTTCGGACCACCCTTGCGAAAACGGCCGCTGCAGGCTGGCGCGCCTAGAGTGCTATAGGCGTTCGTGTACGTCGACTTCCTGACAACTCTTGACACGTGTTTTCAAGAGCGGCAACCATGAGCAAGTGCAGCGACGACAACTCTTGACGTTATCAAGAGTCCCTCCCGACAGCTCTAGGCGCCCTTTCTGACAGCCGAATGCAAGAGTAAGTGCAGCGGTGCGCCACTCTTGAAAAAGCGTGTTTCATGAGTGGTGCAGCGAGGCCCACAGATGTCGAAATCCACACATCCTTCAACACCTCGTCTCCGTGATGTCGAAACTGGACCGGCTGCAGGCAGGCCGTTCGACACCCATGTTGAAACCACCTTTCTGACCATTGTCGAAGATTTTTCGACATTTTTTCTTCGACAGTCTGTGTGGCGAAGAGAAAATGTCGAAAACTCTAGTTTCGACATTGGTGTGGGGAGGCCCTCACCGTTTCTACACAATGGCCGCCTTCGCCACACCGTAGTTTCATTATTAGAAAAGGGAAAAAAAACAAAAAAAGAGAAGAAGAAAAAGACAAAAAAAAAGAAGAAGAAGACACGGGATGTTGAGGCATAGATGTCGAAATCCACACATCCTTCAACACCTCGTCTCCGTGATGTAGAAGCTGGACCCGCTGCAAGCGGGCTGTTCTACACCCATGTTGAAACCACCTTTCTGACCATTGTCGAAGATTTTTCGACATTTTTTCTTCTACAGTCTGTGTGGCGAAGAAAAAATGTCGAAAACTCTGGTTTCGACATTGGTGTGACGAGGCCCTATGAGGCTCGCCCCACAGGCTGTCGAATGTCGAAAATTTTCGACAGGTGCCAGTAATTTTTCGACAGCCCCGCGCACGACAATTTCGCCCCCTATCGCCACACAGCCTGTCGAGAGGTGAAATTGTCGAAAGTAGGCAAGTCTACACCGCCTTTCGACAGGTGCTGTGTGGCGAAGGTGGTGAAGGCGGTGGACTGTCGGGAGTTATTACACATATGAATTTGTCCACACAACCGGACCAGATGCAGACGCCGTTTTCGACAGCCACTGTCGACTACANGCGGTGGACTGTCGGGAGTTATTACACATATGAATTTGTCCACACAACCGGACCAGATGCAGACGCCGTTTTCGACAGCCACTGTCGACTACATACGGACAAACAGGCCATGGCTGTCAGGGAGCAGTCTCTGCCAACGCAAATTCGAATGCAATTTTCGAAAGCCCGGCGGTGGACTGTCGAATTTCCTTGAGCTGCAGGCGGGAGGAAACGGTTGCTGGAGGGCGGCTGTGGAAAGGACCATTCTGACACCTGTAGAAAGTTTTTTGAACCGCAATTCTTCGAAAGTCTGTGTGGCGATGCAAAATTGTCGAAAACCCTGTTTTCGACAGCCTGTGTGGCAAGCCTCTATATTCTTCTCTCAATTTCACCTCACACTACCTACCTACCACTACTCCTACTTGTAGGCATACGGGAACCCCGTAGCAGCCAGAACCGTGTTCACGAGAGAACATGCGGGGGCTGCTCCCGACCTGGATGCTGTGTGGCGAGGAGAAAATGTCAAAAATGCAGTTTTCGCCATTGGTGTGGCGATCGCCGCACCACTGTCGAAAATGCAATTTTCGACAGTTTCTCTTCGCCACACAAGCTGTCGAAGTCGGAGACGGGAAAAAAAATTCTCCAGTTGTCAGAGCATGCTTCTCGACAGCTCCTGTCGAAAGTTGTTGAATTTGGCACATTTCGAGAGTGGTGGACCGATGCCCTTTGTGCTCCGGGAGAAGATTCTCTGGGGAGAGATTCCACATAAGATGCCGCCGGGATGCCCAAGGTCCGCCTACAAATCAACGACACGAACGGCGAAAAAATTCCACGGCTGTCAGAACGAATTCGACAGCCTCTTGTGAATGCAAGATGGAAAACGACGAACGGGCCAGAGGGTACGACAAACATTAGTCCATCCCGACCTTACCCCCCCTCACCGAATTTCGAAGAGATGTCGACGGCGCACACCGAATTTCGAAGAGAAGTCGACGGCGCAGCAGAGGAGTCTGGGGATACATTTCTGATAGAACATGGCCCTTTTTCACATTTCGAGAGTGGTGTGGCCAGGCCCAAAGGGATCACGGCCTCCCGGAGCACAAAGGGCATCAGTCCACCACTCTCGAAATGTGCCAAATGGGAATGCATTTCTGCTAGAACATGGCCAGACGCACCCGCTACATTTTTTGTCTTTTTCACATTTCGAGAGTGGTGTGGCCAGGCCCAAAGGGATCACGGCCTCCCGGAGCACAAAGGGCATCAGTCCACCACTCTCGAAATGTGCCAAATGGGAATGCATTTCTGCTAGAACATGGCCAGACGCACCCGCTACATTTTTTGTCTTTTTCACATTTCGAGAGTGGTGTGGCCAGGCCCAAAGGGATCACGGCCTCCCGGAGCACAAAGGGCATCAGTCCACCACTCTCGAAATGTGCCAAATGGGAATGCATTTCTGCTAGAACATGGCCAGACGCACCCGCTACATTTTTTGTCTTTTTCACATTTCGAGAGTGGTGTGGCCAGGCCCAAAGGGATTACCGCAACAAGCCAAATGTTCAAAAAAAAAAAAAAAATTCTTTTTTTTTTTTGAAATTTAAAAGGGCGACGGCCTTGAGATATCATCATTAAATAGACCGGCCCCAAGTAATTCAGAATGATTTTATTCTGGTGACCTGATTGTATCTGGATTCGAACTTGGGTCTGTATTTCAACAGTTCATGGGTGTGGTCCCCACTGAGCTAGGCCCATTGGTTAATGTTCAAACTTTGGCATAACTTGACAGAAGAGCACTGCTCACAAGAAAGAATAAAGAAAGGAAAAAAAGAAAGAAGAGCACTGCTCACCAATTTTGTCACATGGAGAATGCATAGTTCTCTATACAGGGCCTCGCTGCACTACACTCGACATGCACAAAAGACAAAAATATTGGCTGTGTATCTTTCCATATTCTAGCGGAGAATTCACTCTCGTTTTGCACATTTCGAGAGTAGTGCAGCGAGGCCCACAGCCACCGTGCCGCATTTCGTGCACACCCGCCACAGTAGTTGGTGGGCCGGTTGGTGGGTCTCGCTCCACTACTCTCGAGAGCCGTGACCTTCATCTCCGAATAGCCGCAGCACTCTCGAAATGTGCAAAATGAGAACGAACCTCCCGCTAGAACATGGCCAGATGCACATGCCGCATTTTGTTTTCTTCAGATGTCGAGAGTGGTGTGGAGACGCCCATAGCTCGTGTCTTTTTCAGAATTCTTTTCTTTTCTCTTTTGTTTTTCCAGATTTGGCCAGTGGTGTGGCAAGCCCCAAGCCACCCTCATCATTTTTTGGACAGGTTTCTATCTGATGATTCGTGGTTCTATACTGGTTGTGTAGTTTGCGGAGGTCAATTTCGTTTCTAAGGGGGACGGAATCTTCCTGATCTTTTACGGTGCCCTGAAATTCGTTTTTGAATGGATTCTCCCGAGGTTTTTTGAAAGATGAATTTTCGCTACGAATGGACCGAAAGGTCCCAGTCCCGAGGTCCTGGATATTTACGACTAGAATCTGGAGGGGTTTGACGTTCGGTGTAGTTCTCCAACTTGTAGCCTGAGTGGTTTTTACCTAGGACTAGAATGTTCCTTCAGTGGTCCTCGTTAGACCTACGCAGGTATATAAAGAGGTTGCTGTTTTCGAATAGTACCTCCGCGACTCAAAGACCCCTGAGGAGTGTTGTATGGCGAACAGCCGAAACGTCGGGTCCACGCCGCCTGACCTTCATGTTAATTCTTCGTTTTAACTCGCTTTCGGGAGATTTTGTATACACGCGTACGGTTTTCTTCTCCTTTTCTTTCTTCCTTATTCTCCCTTCCCGTTTCTGTCTGTCCTTCGTCAGTGTGGATTTGATTGTTGGGTCTCTTCGCATTGTGCTTTTATCAGGTCACGCTGCTCAATGATGACTGTATCTGCACTTTAGCTCACGAAATAACCGTCGTAGGAGTCAGACTACGTGCTGTGTGGCTTCGCTTTTGTACTATTTGTTATCATTGATAATGGCTCAACCTGGTTCTAATGTGCGTACTTGCTTTCTCTGCGGTGACCCGAATCATTTCGCCTGCTGGTGTCCCCACCAGAACTCTGTCAACGTCAATAACAATAATAATAATTTGGTTGTGACTCCGTCTTCGGCTCCTCTCTTGGCGTTGCCAGCTCCCCCTCCTCCTCCTCCTCCTTCTTCCACAGTTCCCTCTTCATCCATCACGGTGGCTGCTGCGAATTCAGAATACAAAGGTGGCGGTTGGTATCAAACTAATCAGCGTGTGTCGGTGTTGGAGGAAACTGTGGCATTGATGAAGGTTCGCTATGACTCTGAAGTTGCTAGAGGGAACGCAAAAAAGGCTGAAGAAGAAAAGATGAGGAAGGAGAAAGAAGAAGAAGCGCGAAGGTTGAAGGATAGGAAGGAGAGAGAAGATTTTCATGCAGAATTCAGTGCTATCATGAATGCCAGGTTCGACAATATCCATGATTTGATGAAGGGTAAGAAGGATGCTGGTGTCAGCGCACTAGAGATTGAAGGCCTGAAGAAACAGATCGACAGTCTCCGGAGTACTCAGGCTCAAGCTCATGGAGGGGCCAGTACTTCGACCGTCAATCGCAATCAGGATGATGCAATTGCTTTATTAATGAAGGAACAAGAAGAGTTGAAGGCAAAAATGGATTTGACTGCTGGGGTGCAAAAGAAGATGGAGTTGATGGAAGTTGAGGTCCGCTCTCTCAAGCTTATGCATGAGAATGTTGTTCAAGAGGCTGATACCTGGAAATGGGAGGCTCTACATTCAGGGAACAAACGCAGTCATATTGCTTTGTCACCCTCCGCCAAGAGTGGAATGCAGGTTACCCCGGCGTTCGTTGCAGGGAAACGTGCTCTGGGGGATCCAAGCCGATTGTGGAACTGCACAATCTGGAGGTCAACGCTTTGAAGGAATTAAGGTTGCAAGAATTGAATCGTCGGAGGGAAGCAGAACAGCAACTTGCCGAGATGAAAGAGAAGCTGTCGAAATTGGAAACGGAGAACCAGATTCCACGTTCTAATTTTCGAGAAAGATTGGATGAGGCTGGATGTCCCACCGAAGGACGTACGGGTAAAGGAAAGAAGAAGCCGAGTGATCCGCTGACGGAAACCAAAGAAGTGCAGCGTGAAGCATTCATGAAGGAAGCCAGAAAGGAGTTTCGGAACATAAAGAAGGACGACGTCGTTGCTATTTGTGAAAAGGGAGGCATCAAGTATTCTACTTTGCACGAGACTGATGCGGATATTATTGCCAAAGTTGCTGATGCTGCACTCCCTAATGATAAAGGTAAGTCTTTTTTCATTGAAGACATTTCTGATGACGTGTGCGGGAAGGGCGGGGGAGGAGAAGCCAATGATGAGAGGGATTCAGCTGTTTCTTAGCTTCCCTCTCGGACGTGACTAGTCCATGGTCGGTTGCTAGGTCTTGTGCTTGAATCCGGTATCTGTCACCTCGTCTTCTACGTGATAAGTTTCTGGATTATTTCTTTCGGATTGTTGTCATCGATCTTATCCTTCATGGTGCAATTCCCTCGGCTTCTTAAGTTTTGAAACGGTGTTTTGGATCTTCTATAGTTTCTTGTCTTTTTGGTCGTGACCAACTTCGAGCTTCTCATAGCTGGCTGGCCGATGGGGTGATATTGACCTTTCAATCTATTGTTTCTTACTGTTTTAAGTCTCTTGCTTTTAAACCTCTTTTATCTTTTCTTCTCTGTAATCCCTCTTCCAGGTCTGAATTGCGCGAGTGGGAGTTTTGCAGATTGGTTTTTGTTTTTTCTGCTATTCGGTGTTTCCAAGASAAACGGACAAGGGGGAGATTGAGGGTCATTCTCTCGAGGGTTATTTTGRCACRGTTTGGTGTATCTGTTCGGCAACGTTTAGTTGTTCGCATTTTGTTCGATGATCGGTTTTGTAAAAGTGCAATTCGTAAGGTCTGTGCTGGCATTGTTCGAAATCTTCACCRTGACTCGGCATGGAAGGAGCTGCTTATTCGAAGGATGCGTATAGTTTGGTGCAAGAACARAACCGTAGGTGATCTGATCCACAATTTTCGGAGTTGTGCTCRAGAAGGAAATTATGTCTGTAATTGTGTTGACTGCGATGCGGTCTTTCTCCGTGTGGAAGGACATGTGTCCTTTCGTCTGAGCTCTATCAATCTTTTCCCGGACTATATGAAGAATTCTAAAAATGTTTTCAAACCTTCTGTTGGGAATCATGTATCTGGTTTTCGTCGACAGATTGTTAAGGCCTTCAACTCATGTGGGTTTCTTCCATCTATTGGTGCGAATGAGGTTGATGATCTTTCAGGTTGTGTAACCATTGTTTCCTCTGGATCTGTTAGTCTATCTGATGAGGTGCGGTATCATCRTGATCGAATTGGTAATTTGGTGTGTTCCTCCATCGACCACAATTTGAGGGACACGTTGGTTTGTTGTCCATTGCTATATGGTCGAGGGATGAAGAAGYTGTTTTTGGAAAATTCGTCTTTTGTTAGAATTACGCAAAGTGAGGAGTCTGTGGATGAACGGTGTGGTGATGAATTTCAGAAAAAGTCTTTTCAGAAGATCGGTCGTTGGGCCAAGAACGGTTCGTTTGGTCGAGCCTATTGTTTACCCAAACATAAGGATATATCTCGRTGGCGTCCCATTTGTCCGTCGTACCCTGAAGGTGTTGTATAAGCTAGTCGAAGGGTCTCTCGTGCGGTAAACTTGATGTTATGGAAATTGCCCTCTTCCTCTCATTTTAATTTACGTTGTACTTTAGATCTCGTTCCCGGTATTCAGTAGATGAATGATCTGTTGGGTGAGAAGGAGGAGGTTATCGAYGGCTCCTTTGAMGTCAAAGAAATGTTYTCTAACTTACCACACGATTCTATTCTKCGTGCTCKACGATGGGCTATTGAGTTTYGGGACAGCAAAGGCTTTGTTGGAGTCATGGTCCGGGAACAGGGGAAGCTTGTTAAGTTAACTAAGGGAAGGTGCGAGGATGGCTGGATCMTATTGAAATTCTCCGTCATTTTCTCCYTCGTCAAATTTGAACTTAGCAACGCTTTCATCGTCGCGTCCGGAATTCTACTGCAGCAAATTGTTGGGATTCCTATGGGGAAGTCAACCAGTCCYGCGCTGGCATGTTTGCTTTGCGCTTTCAACGAGTCTATATTCCTTTCGTCACTGGGTGCGGACCGGAATTTGGTTCGCGGATTCCGTATTGTGGACGACTTCTCTCTGTTTGTACGTTTCCGCAAAGACTGCGAACAATCCAAGTTGAAGGCCAATAAAATTTTTCGGCAGTTTCAATATTGTTATGATACCAATTTGGTTCTTGAGAGGACAAGTGAAGGCGACTGCTGGGATTTCGTTGTTGTGTATTGAAGATTGTGAAGAATCCCTRTAAATCGATGTGCGTGGCTGTTCACAAAAATCAAAGGGCTGAGATCAATGACCSTCTGACTTTCCAGAGTATTTATGACTATTCTTTTTCCAGCAGACAAAAAAAAAATGGCGGTTATTATTTCTTTTTTTCGTCGTGCTCGATCTTTCACTGCTGATCCGGGTCTGGAAGTTGCTTTTTTGTTCACCCTTAAAGTTGAGTTGTGGAAACGTGGCTATCCGGATCACTTTTTTGACAATGCCCTCGTGTCCTTTTCTACTAAGTTATGCGGCTGTTGGGACCACATGCTTCCTTTTCTCACACAATGGAGTCATATTTTGTTCTGAATAGAGGACTTTGGTGTTGAACGAAGGACCTGTGGTTCCGAGCAGGATTGATTGGCTTTGAGTTGATGCTCTGTGGTTTCGAGCAGAAGACTGGGTTAAGGATTTGAGCAGGGGACCKTTTTGCTTCCTGTCATTTTTAGCTGTGAAATTTTTTGGACAGGTTTCGATCTGATGATTCGTGGTTCTATACTGGTTGTGTAGTTTGCAGAGGTCAATTTCGTTTCTAAGGGGGCTGGAATCTTCCTGATCTTTTACGGTTCCCCGAAATTCGTTTTTGAATGGATTCTCCCGAGGTTTTTTGAAAGATGAATTTTCGCTACGAATGGACTGGAAGGGACYAGTCCCGAGGGCTTGGATATTTACGACTAGAATCTGGAGGGGTTTGACGTTCGGTGTAGTTCTCCAACTTCTAGCCTGAGTGGTTTTTACGTAGGACTAGAAGGTTCCTTCAGTGGTCCTCGTTAGACCTACGCAGGTATATAAAGAGGTTGTTGTTTTTGAACAGTACCTCCGCGACTCAAAGACCCCTGAGGAGTGTTGTATGGCGGACAGCCGAAACGYCGGGTCCACGCCGCCTGAGCTTCATGTTAATTTTTCGTTTTAAGTCGCGTTCGGGAGATTTTGTAAACACGCATACGATTTTTTTCTCCTTTTCTTTCTTCCTTATTCTCCCTTCCCGTTTCTGTCTGTCCTTCGTTAGTGTGGATTTGATTGTTGGGTCTCTTCCCATTGTGCTTTTATCAGGTCACGCTGCTCAATGATGACTGTATCTGCACTTTAGCTCACGAAGTAACCGTCGTAGGAGTCAGACTACGTGCTGTGGGGCTTCGCTTTTGTACTATTTGTTATCATTGATAATGACTCAACCTGGTTCTAATGTGCGTACTTGCTTTCTCTTCGGTGACCCGAATCATTTCGCCCGCTGGTGTCCCCACCGGAACTCTGTCAACGTCAATAACAATAATAATAATTTGGCTGTGAC
>BFEA01000676.1:736228-746763 GCA_003427395.1 Chara braunii | reverse complement strand
GTGAGTCCGTCCGTTTATCAGACTTCCGCTGCATATATGCTCATCCTACATTGGTTGATCTTTGGTTCTGCCCATACTCATTGAAGTATGTAACATCTGGTCTGCACGTTACAGTATGCAGACTCTTGTACAGGGGAAATTTGGCTAATCTGAGTTGACGACTGAGGGAGGAGACCCCAAGAAAGAAGTGGAGAAACACAGTAGGGCATTGAGGCTCTTCTTTTTTTTTTTTTTTTTGAGAAACAGGGCCTTGTAGCTCTGGCTCCTTGTCCATTCTGGGGAGCGTTAGTCCGCTTCCAGTTTCGCCCGCAAGTCAAAATGATGCACCAAATACGCACGTCAACGCCTCTCCCCATTATGGCTGAGAGGCCCGAGGGGGCAGCATTGACTACGTCCGCTTCGAAGGATGTGCATTGAGGTTCTTGTTATTGTTCATTGTTGAGGGTAATTATTGGGAATCGCCATAGACATGTGTACGTGAAAGAGAAGGTCAGGTCTGTAACTTACTATGTTTAGGACACGAACAGCATCACCGACAGAATCCTCCACACTTAGCCCATTGCCATCTTCCCAGATGACTGTGCAAGAAAGACGGCAGCCACTCACATGCTCACTGAACTCCACCTGCATCACAAAAGCACCTGCAAAAATTAGGTGACCATGTCGCACCATACCTTTTGCAAGGGCAAAGGTTCCGCCCAAGTGCAGAGCATGAGCTATGCAGCTTGTCGATTACTTGAATTTGCTGAAGTTCAATCACACACAAGGAGGAAAAGAATTGTGAAAAGCTGACAATAAAAATAGCAAAAAAATACACCAGATAGAAAGGATGTGAAATTGTGAATGGACTTTTGCAGCTGCCCCAGACGACATCTTGAAACACCTGAGATGCAGTTTCCAACATTGATTTCCTTGGGGTACTTCGACCCTGTTGCCCGATTTTTTCATTTCTTTTTTTTGTTCCTTTTGCCCCTTTCCATAGGGCGGGCCACAGCTGATTCAAACTTTGGACCGTATTTCAGCAGTTCATGGGTCTGAACTTAGCTAGGCTCGTTGGTGTGCGCCAACTTCTGCAAAACACACCGCACAAACACGAAAAACAAAACCCACCCCAATGGGTTGTTTGTGCAGGGAGAGAGAAGAGACAAGGAGGACAGTGCCCGGTCTTTGTTGGGCCACGTGCGCGCCTACTGAACTACTGGCCCAACTCCCGCGCCTCCTGGACCAACCGCCGCCTCCCTCTCTTTGACTCGTGCCTATTTGCCCCACGTGATGCAAGCCTCCCTTTTTCCGCCTCGCGAACCTCCTTGCCCAAAATCGGAAATCAAAAGGAGAATTAGAAGAAACACAGAGTTACACAACTCGTGGAAATATGGAAAGAAAAGCAAACAAAGTGAATGGCTTCCATCGACAGCAGTGACAGAAAACCCAGTCTGTGACATCATCAATCACGGAGGAACAATGATCTGGATACGCTTATCGTACGTCTCCCCCTGTTAACCGAGAAAAAAGCCCACACGTGTCGAAACAACGTGCGGCAATCAAGGACACCCACACAATGCGAACATGTTGATGGTTAGATAACAGATAGTCAATAGTGGCTGAAAAAACACAGCATTTCATGCCCTAATACTTGGACCGAGAACAGACCCGGCCCATGCAATGCGAACTTGTAGTGGCTCCATTTCCTATGGAAGGCATATAACACTTACTCGAGGAATCGTGAAGAAGAAGGTACCAAAGTCAGACCACTCCTGCGAAGGTTCTGATGCTTGATTGAAGCGGATGCATCCCAATGCCCTTAAATGAGGTGCCTTGTCAGAAAGAAACCTGCACTTTCAAAACAAATCACCTTCTCATCAAGTTCCAAATTGAGACAACGGCCAAATTTCACTGGAGACGCTAGTTCTCATGCTAGTTGTCACATGGGAACAAAGATTGTCATCTGAGTCATGAATACACTGCAGCAAATCGTACATGAACTTTGTCAACTTCATTGTCCACTTAGCCAATCATCTATGTCCAACCCACTGAAACAGCGCCTGTGCAGGGGAAAAAAACTCGTACGCACAATCATAGAATCACACACAACCTTGAATTCATCATTGGCTGTTCTCTATCATCCAGTGGGACTATACCTGTGGTGTGGCTCCTGTGGTGTTCCAAGGTGATGGCACCCATGTAATGAGAATCTATAGGTATCTCACTCGAGTCCCACCAAAGGTATAAGAGAGACATGTAGCGCCAATACCCTAAGAGTGCAGGCAAGGCATGCTGGAGTCCAAAGAAATCAGAGTTACACTATGGGAATGGCAAGGCATACCAGCCTAGTCTGCGTTTTGTTAACCTCGTGCAACAGCAGGTGATGCATGCCACTTGTACACACGCCTGACACTAGACCCTATCCCCATGTTTGTGATGCCCTCCAGAATTCCCCATTCGATGACCTTCCTAGTGCGATTTCATGTCCACCCGTACTTCCAGTGAAAGTCAAGTGTGTGCGGTCAATTGTGGTACCCGTTCCTGGGGTAATGCAAATGTGTTCCTAACATTTCACAGTTGTGATGGACCCCTGTCATACCAATCTAAAGGTATCTCACTCGAGCCCCACCACCAATATCAGAGAGACCTGTAGAATGCTTCAACATCCAATAGCCTAAGGACATGCTTGTACACATGTGCAATAAATCGCAGTATCCCAGTGGGACTGTACACTAACTGTGTTTGCTGTTGCCTTGGTTTGGGCCTTGCGGGACTTGATCCCGTGACCTGTAATTTGTAAGTTCGTTTATTTACCTTGGAGGCCTACTGGGCTTGATCCTTAGACCTGTAGCTAGTAGTCTATATTTGGCAGTCTTAGACCCTTAGGCTTTTCTGTTTTGTCATTTTCTGCAGTTGCTGAAGTCAACCCGGGACTTGATCCTATGTGTTTGTGTAACTTTGTGGTGATTGACTGCTTTTGAGCCTTATTGGGCTTGAACCTCGAGTCTTAGGCCTTTCAGCCTTGTTGTTCTGTCCTTTTCTGCCCTTCTGGAAACTGGTAGGCCCGTAGGTCTTTCTTTTGTGTGTCCTAGCCTTGGGTTCCCTTAGTCTAGGTTTCCATCTAGATGCATGTAGGTACATCTTGACTTTTTGGCCGTAGATGTTTGCTGTTTGGACGGTCAGATAGGTCTGTCGGTGGCTGCTGTGTAGTAGGTCTAGGGAAGTCGGGTAGAAGTAGGAAGAGGCCAACGAATTTGGGGGCCTTTCGGTTTTTCTAGTTGCTTTTTTTTTTAGAATCTTGGTGGAGGTCACGTTGCTTCCCTGCCGCGCTATTGTGGGCATGTATGCAAGGCATCGTCTCCACATGCCGCTGGCGGCCATAGCTGGGGCCTGCCAGCTCCATTGGTGACAAAGCTGGGCTCGGCGCCAAGTGCTGATGAGCGCTTCCTCATATTTGTGTGCTTGTTGGGGTCTGGTCAGCTGCCACCGAAGCTGCACTTTCAGTGGTTCTTCTTCAACGTGGCGGGTCTTCATCTTCATCCAGTTGCTGTTCTTCTTCATCATCCTGGAAGCTGTGCTCCCCTGCTGAGTGGACACTTCATCTGCAGYGGGCTTCTTGAGTGGCGCAGAGAGGGGTGTTGGATTTAGGAGGTTGTGTGGCGATCGGCAGGCTCGATAGGTTGGGTGCCTGCAAGCACCCAAGCTAGAGCTTGAGGAAGAGGGAGGAAGAAGAAGACCCCCGGATACTTCAACGAAATCATGTAAATAATTGGTCCGTGGTTGTTGATAACGCGGTTGGGCTACTTGGAAATTTGCGCTGTTGATTGACTTGGGGAGCGACGGTAATTAGAATTGATTTTCATTTCAATTCTATTTACGGCATAGTTGCGGCGCACCTCGGTGCGCAGATTTGTGCACAAGTTGCGCACCACGCGCAGCGCACCGCACAGTGCACCAAAGCGCAGCGCACTTGGAAAATTAGGTCCAAAAAAAAAAAGAAAAAAAAGTAGGGGTTTCATAATTTCTTAGGGCCCCCAACTCGGCAAAAATGTTAAACTCACCACGCAAGCTCGCAAACCAGCCGCGCCCACGGCCCAAACTTTTCTTTTGGGTAAGGGCTGCCAAAATTTCAATTTCCGCAGGCCCTTCCCCCAAAAGTTTCAGAATAGAGAGGCACAAAATAGGGCTCATTCCAACTTTTGTTTTAGGCGGGGTATGAAAGCTGTCCTTCCCGCTGCCTTCTGCAAATCCCACACAGTAGTGGGGTAAGTTCGCAAGAAGGGGTAGAGCCTAATAACGACCTGCCCCGCGAAATTCCGCAGAATTCACAAATTACATGTTCCATCGCCAGCCGACCACCAATATATGCTGAAGATTGGTGTTCAGGTCCGCATGTCGGCAGTTATGGGTCAGGATGAAGATGCCCGTGGCTCTCTCGTTTTTTTTTTTTGTTTTCTTACGAATACTTCAAGTGGGGATGCACAAAAGACATAGCATATGGCGGTGTATGGTTCCATGTTTTCGCAGAAGATTCATTATGTTCGTTTTTTTGTTTTTTTTTTCTTACGAATACTTCAAGTGGGGATGCACAAAAGACATAGCATATGGCGGTGTATGGTTCCATGTTTTCGCAGAAGATTCATTCTACTAATATTATATACATTTGGTGAGTGGTGGAGGGAGGCCCTGAGAATCACGTGTAGACACGAACAGGGTGTACCTGAATTGGTGACCCATAACTGCCGAGCTACAGCCCTGAACTTGAATCCACAGCATATATTGGTGGTCTGCCCACATCTATCCCACACGTGACGAGGCCATCCTTCTCATTGAAGCTGGCCCTCAATGGCTCCACATGTATTGTAGGAGCCATTTGAGGTACCTGCAGGGGGCCTCGAATTGACGTGAAGGGAACCTTTTGTTCTCTCTCTCTCTCTCTCTCTCTCTCTCTCTCTCTCTCTCTCTCTCTCTTGGGGCCTTTCTTTTTTTCTTTTTTCTTTTTTTTTAAGTTTTTTTTTTCTTTTTTTTTTATCCCGCACAGGGCGCAAGTCCCTCAGAGCGCGCACTGCGCACAGCGGACCGCACTGGGTACTGCGAACAGTGCGCGCGCTGTCGTTCCAGCGCACAGCGCAGTGCGCCCCGCCCCGCCCCGCACTGCGCACTGGTGCGCCGCAACTATGATTTTCGGTGTTTGCGTGCTTCCATTGTGTAGTCTGATCATCCAGTGTGGTGTGGATTGCTCCCTCACAAGGTCACTTGTCATCGCACATGTGTATGGGAACGTGTGGATGCCATGTTGGATCTCATTTCAAACAGGCACATTACACATGATTACAGGAATGGTAGGACATACCAGCCCCCCCCCGCCCCCCACCACACCCAACCCATGTGGCTGAATGGTACACAGATGTAACTTTTAGTCAACAGAGCCGGAGTTTGAATCCCGATGGAATCAGATCAACGAGAAAAGTTATAGAATAACCCCGCGGCGAAACCTTATTAAACCACCACTGCCTTTCACAGCTGTTGTGCCATTTGGGAAAATGACCTCACCCAAACAATCGCTGTCGCGCAGCCACTGATATTTTCCATCAGCGGCTACCGGCCTCTGAAACGAATGGGGACCCATCCCGTGTCCGACGTATCAGAAAGGAAGTGGCGGTTTAAACAAAAAAGAAAACAACACACCAGCCCGATCTGTGTTGTGCTGACCTCAGTGTGACAGCAGGTGACGCATGCCTCTTGTACACATGCCTGACAACAGATTCTATCCCCATGCTTGTGATGCTCTACAGAATTGCCCGTTTCTTGCCCTTCCTGGTGCAAACTGTACTGTGGGTTGAAGTCAGGCCAGTGTGACAGTTCGTAGCTGTGAATCGACTGTAAAGAAGCAGTGAGGCAAATGAAAGCCCTTGCTGGCGGGCTCGAAGATGGCCATAACCAGGCAAGGAGCTGGTTCAGGGGAGTGACAAATGGATGCAAATGGTGCAGACACCCTTGGCTTTAAAGAAGTGATACTGTGATACAGTTTCAAGTTCAATTCTGAAGACAATTCAAGACAAATTCATTAGACGTTTTTTAATGCCGGAAAATTGACAACTTTGCAAACTTCAAATTCTGCGCACAGTATTTACTGCATGCAGTGCATGAGGAAAAAATTCAAAAAAATACAACTAATCACGGAACATTCTGGTTTATGAGCCAAACCACCCACCCAGGGCAGCCAGAGGTGGTTGGGCCTGGTCTGGGCAAGGTCCCAGAAAGCCACAGCACGAAATAGGAAAAAATGTTGGGCGACCAGGACACCCAGCCGGGCAGGGATAAGGGGCTTCCCTGGCCGGGCGACCTGGGAAGGTTTGAGAAGTGCACTGGAGTTTTCTCTTTTTTCGTTTTTTGTGAAAAAAAAAGAACCAAGCTATATTCTTCTCTCAAGTATACCTCTACATGTCTGAGCACATGTCTAAGCACAGCAGAGATCCACCAAACCAAGGAGCTAACCCCCAGTGAGGAATGGCAGGGGCGAAGACCCTCCAAAAGAACCCAGGACCCTACCAAGGCCCGCGAGGCAGGGCAAGCCAACTATCTCAGCTGCTGAAAACCAAACACGCCTCATCCCTGGGGGATTGAATCCATGACCTCCTCAATGCCACTTGCATGCAAAACCAACTGAGCTAGCCAGCTGGCCCAGTGTTTTGTTTTTCTTAACTCAATACTGTTGCCCTTTTTCTTAACTCAATACTGTTGCCCTTGTTGGGATCATGCAGAATCCAGCCTTCAGGGTTTGGGGGATCGGGGAAGGGGGGCACTTGCATGTGAAACCAACTGAGCTAGTCGGCTAACCCAGTGTTTTAATTTTTCTTTTTTCTCTTTTAAATCTTAACTCACCACCGTTGCCCTTGTTGGGATCATGCAGAATCCCCCCTTTTATTTGAAACCGGGCAACGCATGGTTTGGGGGATCAGGGAAGGGGGGCTGGCAGGGGTGTTTCCAGTGTCAGGTTTTGGACTCTGACCTTCGGAGGCATTAGGCGGAGGAAGGTGGTAGGAAGTGGCAGGAGATAAATGGAGGTGGCGGAAGGCAGTGGTCGGAGGGAGGGAGAGAGGCGGCAGGCAGGTAGCAGGAGGGATTGGGAGGGATGGAGGGCAGGTGGGAGAGGTGGGAGGCAGGTGTCAGAAGCAGGTGGTGATGGAAGATGGAGGGCAGATGGGGGAATGGAGGGGAAGAGGTGGTGGGAAGGTGGTGTGAGGGAGGGGGAGAGGTGACGGGAGTTTGCCTTGCCTACCCATATGGTTTCTGCCTACCACCCATGATACCTAAAGTTTTTTTTGGGGGAAAAGCCCTCAATTTTTGGCTCACCTGGGTGACCGGACAGGTGCGTTCGGGCTGCCCAAGCCTAGGTGCTCAGCCACACACCCAGGCCTGAGCATGGCTGTTAGGCTAGGACACATTTTCTTCCATATCTATACAGGACGAGAAAACAAAACGCGCATCACATTGACTTTTGACGTGCTGGCTTCATGGCAAAACTGCCCTCCAGTTTGAGAAGATGACCTCACAGCTCTACTATGATCCTGTCTAGTTCATGATGCAGGACTCAACTTTGAGACAATGGCATACATCGCAACTCAAGAAGAGGCGGAATAAGACAAAGATAGGGCAAGAATGAGGAAAAGAAGAAGGCAACGACACCAAAGAAGAAGAAGATGACGGCGACGATGAAGATGAAGATGACGGTGGCGACACAAGAAGAAGAAGAAGAAGAAGAAGAAGAAGAAGAAGAAGAAGAAGAAGAAGAAGAAGAAGAAGAAGAAGAAGAAGAAGACGGTGACGACGACGACGACGACGAAGAAGAAGAAGAAGAAGGTTGAACCAATGGCATACCAATGTCGTCACCTCTCCTCCATCATATCCCTCACATTACTTCTCCTTGTTACGATCCTGGCCAATTTCGAAGTATACATTCATCAGAAAGTACAATGCCGTCCAATTGCAAAAAGAAATGAATGAACTTGAGAGAAGAGAGAGGGAAAGAAGAAGAAGAAGAAGAAGTAAGAACGAAGAAGAAGATGATGTACTCCAGCATAGGCCAATGACAAGGCTCTTCTTCTTCGCCAACCAATCTCCTCCTCCTTATCTCCTCCCCTCTTATTCAAACAACAAATAACAATAATAATGTTGAATGRCTGAACCAGAATCAATGTCCGAATCCACTTCTACTGCAGGCACAACATGAGGTCCACCATAGCCATGGCCACCCTTCCTCTTCGTCTGCATGCCGGCCGAAGCTATGGCAGAGCACTGAGGGCTCTACCCTCCTGTCCAAAGGACAACCCAAAGCAGCTATGTCGCTGCCCTTCTGTCCCAAGGTCCACACCAGGCAGCTATGCCGCTGCCCACTCAACCGCCATGCCTGACTCTGTCCCAAGCTTCCTTGATGCGGCACTACCCCAACTGGGGCCTTCCAGATGCACCGCCTGACAAGGTGATGAAGATGGTGTCCACCATAGCCAGGTAGGTACCTCGCCACTCTCCTCCTTGGTCCCCTTCTCCCTCCTCCTCCTACCGGTAGAGCTCCACCATAGCCAAGGTGGAAGCTCCCGCCAGCAGCGCTGTAGTGGCCAGCGCTACTCCAGCCAGCGCTCCAGCAGCGTGTCGCCAAACTTGCACACAGAAGAATGAGGCTGGCTCTTCCCTCGGCCTCTTGATATAGCGGCCTACTTACCTATTGAGCAGTGACTTCCAGGCCGCTCGGCCTCCCAAGCAACCGGTACCTCCTCCCTTTCGAAGGGAAACATCATTGCAGACTCTGATATTGCCCGTACAGGCTCTAAACTCAGACTGGATGGACTGGTACCGGCCTAGACCTAGCCTACCGCTACTGGGCCTCTAAAAATGCCAACTTTGTCTTCTTCTGCTCAGCCTCGAGTACCCGGCACATCTACTGCTACTGGGTGCGGTACCGGCCTACCTGCTACTTGAGTGTTTTTCCGCTGGTCTAAGCACCGCGGGCCCCTGGCTCCGCTACTTGAGTGTTTTCCCTTCTGCAACCCTTAATGCCACGGCCACAGGTAAGTACCGGCCCTACGGGCCTGCCAAACAAGCAAGTACCCTTGCGGGTCACACACACACTCATACCGACAAGAACTCAGACAGGCATGCAGGTCACAAGCACGCACACACACAGACTTAGAAAACTGAGCAGAATACGGGAATCTCAGCAAGGCATCCATTTCATCGGCAGAACTCCAGAAATCAGCAGTTTTCTCAGTCTGTGTTATGGCGGGTCATTACATCCTCCTCGGATTACAAAATTTATTAACAAAAAAAAGAAATAGATGAAATGAAACAATGCCCAATACAGTTGAATACACTGAATACAGTAACCGGACTGATGCCCCCCCCAGAATAGAAGGGGCTGTGTTTGTTAAAAAGAAAAAAAGAAAAAGAAAAAAAAAAAAAAAGCCCAATACATCTCCCCTCACTGCCAGTGCAGAAACAACTCTCCTTTACCCTCGCCTCCTGCTAGCGGCTATGGCGGATCATTCCTGTCTACATCGGATGCTACGAGGACAATGCACTTTTACCATAGCTGTTCCTCCCTCTGCCACCATGCATCACTCACGGATGAAGCCCATGTCCAACCAGTACCCCAGTAGGGGTCGTTTCGGTGCCATCCCAATTACGGAAGTGACGATGAAGGTCCACGATGACCAGTTGTAAGTCTTTCCCTCCTTCGCCCTCCTCTCACGCTGTTAAAGCCTCCCACTTGACTCCATAGCCCAATGTGGTGTTCTACTTCCTCCCTCCACACCCAGACCAGTCACCCTCTCACTCCTCAGTTCTCCGTAGCCGTGATAAGCAAGTGCCCAGGTTAGGGTAAATGTTGCAGGTGATAAGCATATTCAGTATTACATTACATTCATCTACGTTCCAATGCTAGACGAGGATTGGACAAGCGCGCAGGAAGTAGGAGCTGGGGTGTCGCCTGCTCCCCAGTTCTGCCTCAGGTATTAAGAGGAGGATCTGGCTAGAATTCTTGTTGAACCGTGTTTAACGGTCACCTGTTTGGCAGAATGGAGTGCTTAGATGGCAAAACATGAAATCCACTCATTCGCAGTCATTTCCCAGACGCGCTGCGCAGTAGATGGGGTAAATCTACTTGAAACTTGGTGAAAAGAGGATGCATCCATGCCACCCGGCATTGCTTCAAACTCGTCAGACATGTATAAATCCATGAATGTCAACTGCAGCGCATCGGTTAGCGAGGTGGGTCAGCACACAGTCACCAGATGTTAGTCCTCCGTCTTTTCCAGCAGATAAAAAAGCCAAAAAGAAAGAAACAAGAATCAAGGGACTCCAACCGAGACGAGGTCTTAGCAGTCGTGATCAAGCTTAATGGCCACCAGAATGCAGAAGACCAGAATCGGCCATTGTTTACCATCTATGCTCTCATAGATCGCTCAAGCAGATAAAGCAACAGCTTCACTTGCCGCTCTCTCTCTCTCTCTCTCTCTCTCTCTCTCTCTCTCTCTCTCTCTCTCTCTCTCTCTCTC
>BFEA01000676.1:714389-724469 GCA_003427395.1 Chara braunii | reverse complement strand
CTCCAACGCTGAAGCTGTCACCACTTTCGTTCATGAGTTGCACAGCCGCGATGTACACGGAACCAACTGCCAAATTCCTGACCCGATGTCTTCCTCCTATCTATAACCTGCACTAGCCTAGACACGACCTAGGGCCTCTCCCAACCCGGCTATAGGCTATAGGACCGTCTATCAGCTTAGGCCCATAGGGTCTGTCTGTCCTAGGGGTAGCCCGGGTCTGCTATTCGCAGTTAGGGTAGCTGTAGGCAATTTCAGTTAGTACGGGCCTATGTTTTCCCGAATTTATAGATATGTCCCTCAAGAATTTCCCTACAGGTAGGTCTCTCGGTTAGCCCTCAGCCAAACAAACTTACAAATCTATCCTACCTATGGTACAGCCTCGACGACAATGGCTACAGGCGACCACAAACCAGCAAGTCATTGCATACCTACCATCCCCCGGAGCGAGGACCTCCGAGCTTAGAGCGTCGAAGGGGTTCTCCCTCCTGCGCTGCCTCATATTTGAGGACAACAGACTGCAGTTTTAAGAAGTTCGTTGCGAGTGAACCAGCGGCCTTCAGTATGCGGCTGGTAGCAAAACTTCACAAGGTGTTCATTGTGTGGACCTGTACCTGTCTCATCCTCAATTGATTCCACTTCATATCCCTTGTCAGGGATCGGTGGACTGAATTGAGGAGGCCTGCCAGGGAATGCATCAGCTGATGTGAACGGCAACAGCTTAGATGCATGAAAGACAGGGTAGGTTTGTAGATGCAGAGGGACATCCACTTTATAGGATGGTCCAAAAGGATCAGCTCCCACTGTATCTAAGACCTGCCATGGACCGATATATCACGACAACAACTTAGGTGAAATATCCTCCTCTCGTGACAACACAGAACTGAGTACCCACACCCAGTCACCTGTGCGAATAGTAGAGGGACGTTTGTGCCTATTAGCCTGCTGAATGATAGCCTTTTGAGCTTTGAGCAGGTTGGCACGAGCGCGCTCAATGTCCACACGGTAACGTCTAGTGAACTCGGCAATTCCAGGCGTCAACGTAGGGGTACCCTTGTCGATAATAACATCGAGAGGTTGTCGTGGCTCACGACCCCACTGCAACCGGTAGGGTGTGAAGCCAGTCAAGGAGTGTATAGAAGTATTATATACAAGTTGTGCACGGCCTAAATGGAGATCTCAATCTTGTTGATCTGGACTGATCACAGGACGCAGCAACTGAAATAGAATCTGGTTCATCACTTCACCATGACCATTGGCTTCAGGATGACGTCCAGATGTCATGTCCACGCGAGAATGAAGGTAATCCCTACAGTAGGATTGCCATTCATTGTTGCAAAACTTGGGATCTCGGTCGCTGACTATGGAGGTGGGTGGTCCATGATGTGTAACCCACTTGTCAGCAAAGGCTGCCTGAACAGCAGGCACACATGCTTCAGCTAACTCGACCTTCGAGATCGGCAACGACCTGCGGGACAACTTCATCCGCGGCTACCAAGCCGACCCTGAGTTTCGCGACAAGTACGCGAATTGCTCCTCTCCTAATCCAGCGCCTTCTCACTACCGGATCCAACACGGGTACTTGTTTGTCCACACGCGGGGGAAGGACCTTCTTTGTGTACCGAGTGACTCTCACTTGCGTACACGGCTTCTTCACGACTTCCACGATGCTCCCGCCACCGGACACTTTGGAGTCAATTGAACAATTGGCCGACTTCGCGAGAGATTTTGGTGGCCCGGCCTTCTCGACGACCTCACACGCTATTGCGAGTCATGCGAGGTTTGCCGACGCTGCAAATCCCACAACCATCGTCCATACGGCAAGTTGCGACTGCTACTGGCCCCCTTGCGCCGAAGGGAAGCGATTGCCATGGACATTACCGGGCCGTTCTCCAAGCACAAGACCGGTGTGGATGGGATTCTCACGGTGGTCGACCGACTCACCAGGTTTGCCATGTTTTTGCCTTGCCGCTAACATGCCAAGGCACCGGAGTTGGTCGAGGTTCTTTACACCGGTTGGATTCGAACCAAGGGTTACCCCAAGGAAATCGTCTGTGATCGCGACACTTGGTTCATGTCTGATTTTTGGTTGGCGCTCATCAAACGATGGGGCTCATCTCAAAAGCCAAGTTTGGCTCGCCACCCCCAAACCGATGGCCAAATGGAGAGGGCGCATCAAACCGCACAGGTTCTCCTTCACACTCTCATCCGTCCCAACCAAAAGGATTGGGTTGAGCGGCTGCCGAATATCGAGTTGGCATACAACTCGTCCATCCACCCGACTATCGGGATGTCGCCCTTCGAGTTCGAGCACGGCTCGCCGGTCACTTCGTCGTTGGACACAATCATTCCACGAACAGCCGAGAACGACGACCATCTTCTTTTCTTGCGTCGGATGCAAGAGCTACTTGTCAAGGCACGCGACCAGATGGCCATTACGCAGCAACGCATGAGCCAGCAGGCCAATCGTCAGCGTCTTCCTTGCCCATTCCGCAACGGCGATCTTGTTTGGGTTTCCACCGCGGACTTCAACCTCGAACAAGATATCTCTCGCAAGCTCCTCCCGAAATGAATGGGGCCTTGGCCGATCGTCGCACCCGCTGGGGATGCACTCGAGCAACCTTCCTTCACCATTCAGGTGCCCGCCGGCTTGCCCGTCTACCCGGTCTTTCATTGCTCCAAGTTGGCTCTTTACACGCCAGCAGAACATGACGATTTTTCCGGGTGATGATCGCAAGACCCACCCTCTATGGACCGTTTTCAAGAGGTCGGCGACATCATCTGCCAGCGGCGCTACGGCAACAGGCCAACCGAGTACTTGGTACACTTTGCGTACTGTAGTCACAGAGCTGACCATTGGTTGACCTGTGCGGAACTCCAAGCAACAGCTCTAGATGTTATCGCACGCTATGAATGCAAGATGCAAGGCAAGCCGGTATCTTCGGCGCCACGTCGCACCCGCATCCACGTTCGACCTTCAGATCGTCAGCTTCGCCCTCGCCCCGGCTTGACTTCATAAGGAAGGGGGGTTGTTACATGCTGCGCCTGCAACAGGCTGCACGGGCCCCTTTCAGGCCCGTGACGTTTTCAGGCCAAAAGCCTGAAAACAWGGGCCTACAGGCCCCGTGTCGTTTCAGCCTGAAAGTCTGAAAACAAGGGCCTACAGGCCGTGTGTTGTTTCAGGCTAAATCAAGGCCTTTCCGGCCCTGAGTGTTTTCAGCCTGAAACTGAGGGCCGTTTTCAGGCCCTCATCAGTTCGACCCGCCCTGAAACTCAGGCAACAAACCAGGGTTTTAGCACAGGCCATTTCGGGCACGTTTTCAAGACAACCCCTAGTTCAGCTTCAACGCCAGGGTCTGGCACGTTTCGGCACTGGCAAGAGCAGCCTCCTGGACGGGCCAGCACTATATAGGACTGGCCAGCCCTGCAGGCCGGCAGGTAGTTCCTAGGTTCTTCCCAGGCACTTCACGTGCAGTTCAGGAGGCAGGAGGTAGTCTTCAGGATTCGGCAGCCGCACCTTGGAGGAGCGCTGCAGGAGTAGTAGTAGCGCTAGCAGTAGTCCTCAGCGCTGCACGCTAGTAGCGTTAGGAGTAGTCTTCAGCGCTGGGCGCTCTTAGGAGCTAGAGTAGTACTAGAGAGAGAGAGATTGGGCGGAGGCCAGGGATACTTACCTGCAGCGCCATAGCTCCAGCTTCACCTTCGAGGTACCTGCAGCACATCGCCAACTTCACAGGTTAGTACCTGGCATATGAGAGAGAGAGAGAGTTCTTCTTCTTCCTCTTCTCAGTCCACCATCTCCATCTCACCCTCTCGCTACCTGACTTCACTGCATCAGCAGACTATGAGAGAGCGGGCTTGGTGACATTTGGATCTAGACTCGACATTTGGGCTTGAGACATTTTGACGAGGGATTATTTGGGACTCGTAACAAAGACTTGGTGTTGACGGCATTCCCATCTCTCCCCCTCTTCTTCGTCTGTTCCCCTCCTCTTTGTCTGTGCATGATCTGGACCTGGCGCCTTCTTCTTGTGTATAGCGCCAGGCCCCTTCACACTTGTGATGAGAATGATGTATGCTGGGTCTGCGTTGCAACGTTGATTGGGCTAGTCATTGGTATCCTAGCATTCTGCTGCGCTGTCTTGCACTACGTGATAGAGGTCAGTCCCGGTCAGGTCAGGACTTGTATCTAAGTCTTCCGCTGCGCCACAAGGCGCCATTTTGTATGTATTAGAATGCACATTGCTTGTTGAGATTCCACTTGCACTGCATTGTCCATTCAGTCCTTTTTATCACATCGCGGATCCTCGGTTTTATATGTACATCGCCCAACTGGCCATGTAACATGCGCTTAAGAGAGCCCACAGGAGCCCTCATACTTCCTACTCCTATCACCAAACAATTTAGTGTTGGATATTGAAAATGATATAGCATTTGTAAAACAGGAAAACTTCACAGAATAGCCAAGATTTTAGTAATCCAGTGACTTAGTTTTACTCTTTCCAGTCCAGGGGCAAAGTTAAATGATGTAGTTCACACTCGCATTCACATTGCTTTGCTATCACTTCCAATGCCACATTCACATTATTAAACAGTACCTGGTTGGCATACACCTACCTTGTGCTGGTCACAAGCATCTTCAGTCTCCTCTCCCACCTCATCCTTCCCTTCCTCCTCCTCACTCTCCTCCTCATCCTGCTGCTGCTTCTGCTTCTGCTTCCGCTGCTGTTGTGGTTGCTCCTTGTCCTCCAAAGATGAATTGAGTTTTGGGTCTGTGCCTCTGCACAGCAAACACCCTCTGCGGTCTCTCCGCAACCAATTCAAACGCAAGGGGTTCCTTCCCAGCAGCAGGTGACAACCAGCTAAGCCCTCGGGACAACCCGAGCGAATGCACATGCGCGATCTGCACTGTCCTCCCAGGTCCACACTCACAGAGGTGGTGGAAACACAGTCACGCACAGATCCAACACGAGGCTGTCGCAATAACAATGTCGATCGTCTGTTCACACTGCAGGAGACCCTACATCTGTCCCTGCAGCGAGTGGAAGTCCAGTTGTGTCCCAGGCATCCTGAGGAGGAAGATTGATGGCCACCTGCGACGGTGTTCACCATTAGTGTCCCCAAACCAACACGTGATGTGACTGCCATCGCCCCCTCCCTCCTCCCCTCTAATCAACCACCGCGCACGCGTTTGCTTCCAGAGGTACGTGGCCCCTCCTCACCAATCCAGACCCACACAATATTCCCTCCAACTCATTTCCCATGCAGTGCCTTGTGTTCCTGTTTCTTTCTCGCAATCTCGGGGTCGCACCTGGGAGGGCAATCATGCCAACTTCATTCCTCTGAAGGCAACCATAACAAGAATCTTAGCCTGCTTTCCATATTCAGCACCCAGTATCTTCAACCTGTCACAGAATAAAAGCATGTATCATGCACCAAAGAAAAGCACGGATCCACGATGAGCACGAAAAGCACGTATCATGCACCAAAGAAAAGCACGGATCCACGAGGAGCACGAAAAGCACGTATCATGCACCAAAGAAAAGCACGGATCCACGATGAGCACAAAAAGCACGTATCATGCACCAAAGAAAAGCACGGATCCATGATGAGCGCGAAAAGCACGTATCCACGATGAGCACCGAGCACCAAAAGCACGGATCGATGATGAGCGCGTGACCATGCACCAAAGAAAAGCACGGATCCACGATCAGCACATGATCATGCACTAAAGCACGGATCGACGATCAGCACGTGACGAAAAACACGGATCCACGATGAGCACCGAGCACCAAAGAGCAGTCCAAGAGCGCGCGCGCGCGCGCGCGAGAGAGAGAGAGAGAGAGAGAGAGAGAGCACGATGAGCACGTCGTGTGTCGTCGAGTTCTGTCGCTTGTCGTAACGTGTCGTAGCGTGTCATCGCGTGCCGTAGCGGTCGAGCCAATTGAGAAGCCCGCCCATTCGAAGGGGCGCTGAGAGGCGAGGTGCAACACGTGCGGTCGTGCAGAGGAGGAGGGCGCTGCTGAGGGCAGCGCCATAGCCCAGCCACCATAGCTGGTGGGCTTGGACTACAGTGAAGCGCAGGGCTGGTCTTCGGGTGACAGAGAGGACAGGTGTGGGTGAAGTCAGGGGATAGGTGAAGGATGATGATGATGATGATGATGTGAGGGCACGTACCTTGTATTGGCGATGGTCTGCATGGGCGGCATCTTCAAGTACTTCGGGCTGCTGCTGATGTCAACAGTTGCATTGTCTTTTTGTAGTCTGTAGTAGCTGTGTAGGAGCAGGTTGGGCGCTGAGCGCCAAGTGTGAGTGTAAGGGAACTGGACTCTTTTGTTGAGAGAGGAGAGTGTGCTCTCCACGGACATTGGTTTTCAGTGCTACGAAACTCCATTGGTGTATTATTGGTGCAATGCTGCTATCTGGACACGGTGTGACTATTTGGCTTGCAATGTGATGGTGTGATCTGGGATTGTCATCTCGCTGTTGCTTATTTTCCTTGCAAAAAAGATATTCCGAATTTCCAAGTAACGGGAAATGCAACAGGAAATCGAAATTTTCGAAAAGAAGGATATTCCGGATTTTCAACAACGAAATTTTGAGTTTTCAGACGAAAAACGAAAATGGAATTTTCAGATGTTTTGCTATTGCGATTTTCCACAACAGAATAGCGAGAAAACAAAATCCAAGAAAAGAAAAAAAAAATCGATTTTCGGCAGCAAGGTCAAAATCGTGATTTTGGGGGGTAACTAGCGTGCTCTAATCAATCTATCAAGACTAATCAGCTACCTAGTCCCCGCACACGTGTAAGATCAGGTTGTCCTGATTCACGTGCGGTGCACCGATACCAACTGTTACATGCCCAGATGGGCGATGTACATAATAACCGAGGATCCGCAATGTGATAAAAAGGACTGAATGGACAATGCAGTGCAAGGAGAATCTCAACAAGCAATGTGCATTCTGATACATACAAAATGGTGCTGAATAGCGCAGGGAAGACTTAGATACAAATCCTGACCTGACCGGGACTGACCTCATTCACGTAGTACAAGATAGCGAAGCAATGCTAGGATGCTAACGACTAGCCCAATCAATGTTTAACGCAGACCAAACATACATCATACTCCTCACAAGGTGTGAAGGAGCCTGGCGCTATACACAGGAAGAAAGCGCCAGGTCCAGACATACACAGACGAAGAGGAGGGAATCAGACGAAGAGGAGGGGGAGAGATGGAAATGTCGTCAACACCAAGTCCTTGTCACAAGTCCCAAATAATCCCCCGTCGAAATGTCAGAAGCCCAAAAGTCGAGTCTGGATCCAATGTCACCAAGCTCTCTCTTCTCTCGTAGTCTGCTGATGCAGTGAAGTCAGATAATGAGAGGGTGAGAGGGAGATGGTGGACTGAGAAGAGGAAGAAGGAGAAGTCTCTCTCTCTGTCACGAGCCAAGTACTAACCTGTGAAGTTGGCGCTGTGCTGCAGGTACCTCGAAGACGAAGCTGGAGCAACGGCGCTGCAGGTAAGTACCTCTGGCCTCCTCCCAATCTCTCTCTCTCTCTAGTGATATCCTAGCTATGGCGCCCAGCGCTGGAGACTACAGCTACCTACTGCCGCCCAGCGCTGAAGACTAAGGCTAACGCTACTACTACTCCTGCAGCGCTCCCTCCAGAGTGCTGCTGCCGAATCCTGAAGACTACTGCCTCCTGCCTACCCGTGAAGTGCATGGGAAGTCCCTATGTACTATCTCAGCCTGCCTCCTCACTGCCTCCGACTGCCTGCAGTTGCAGGGCGGGCAGTCCAGGAGGCTGCTCTTGCCAATGCCGAACTGGGCCAGGGGCTGCTACTGCAGCTGTCGTGGGAACAGGTCAAAAATAGCCTGTTCCTAAAACCCTGGTTCGGTGCCTAAGTTTCAGGGCAGGCCGGTCTGATGACAGACCGGAAATGGCCCTTCGTTTCAGGCTACAAAAGGCTGCTGCCATTTTTAGTCTGAAACGACACAGAGTCTGTGGGCCCCTGGATTTCAGGCTTTCGAGCTGAATGGTCACGGGGCCTGTAGGCCCTGGTTTTCCGGCTTTCCGCCTGAATTTCAGGCTTTCGGCCTGAGGGACGCAGGGCCTGGAAAATGGCCCTCTTGTGCAGGCGCAGCATGTAGCAGTTTGGCATTACCCCAAGTGGGGCCTTCCAGATGCAGCGCCCAATAAGGTGATGAAGATGGTGTCCACTATAACCAGATAGGTACCTCGCCACTCTCCTCCTTCGCCCCCTTCTTCCTCCTCCTCAGTCTGGGCTGCTCGCCAGAGCCAGGCTGAGCGCCCAGCTGCTCCTCTCCTCCAGGCAGCGCTTCCCAAGTCCAGCGCTTGGCTCCAGCAGCATGTTGCCAATCCTTGCATACTGCAAAATGAGGAGGAGCTTCTTGCTCCTCCCGAAGATATAGCAGCCTACTGGCCTCTTCGGCGGTGACTTCGTAGGCCGAGCGGCCTCCCAGCAACCGGTTCCTCCTCCCTTTCGGAGGGAAACATCTTTGCAGGCTCTGCTATCGTCCAGACAGGCCCTAGGCTCAGGCTACTTGGACTGGTACTAACCTACCTCTAACCTACCGTTACTGGGCCTCTAAATATGCCAGCTTTGTCTTCTTCTGCTCGGCATCCAGTACCCGACACTTCTACCACTACTTGACTGGTACCGGCCGACCTGCTACTTGAGTGTTTTTCCCACTGTTCTAAGTGTCGCGGGCCTACCCCCGCTACTTGAGTGTTTTCCCCGCTGCAACCCTCAAAGTCACGGCCACAGGTAAGTACCGGCCCTGAGGGGCCTTTCAACCAACAAGTACCCTGGCAGGTCACACACACACTCAGGCCGACAAGCACTCAGACAGGCATGCAAACCAGCAGGCACACAGACCTGAATTCGAATCCAGACTATATATTCTTTGCCCACCCTCACGGAGTACAAGTTTGAAGTGTATCTCTGCATGACGTTGGGTCCTAGCTAATATGCTTTAGGGATCCTTCCGAAAAGAGGCTGGGCACAACTAGGACGTTTTGCAATCAGACTCGTTCTCAAACACACTTTTCACGCACGTAAACAGCAACGCAGCATACTGGCGACATGCGCCCACTCAAAACTCAGAGATATGGCTTTCAGACACGAGTTCACTCTCAATTGGCTATGGCGACTTCAGCGCCCAAACATCTCACTGTTCACATACACTGGATCACCCTGGATATCCCACACGCATCACTCTAACACTCGAACACGCACACACACTCACTACTAACTACAGCTATGGCAGCTATCGCTGCATCTAATCTATCGCTATGCTAACTCCCTCTCTCTTGCCCACTGCGTCCTCCGGGCTCATCTGCAGACCTCCTTGCACAAGTCGCTGTGGCAGCGCTTCCGCATGGCTCACGCAGGAATGAATGAATGGCTGGGCGCTGCCCCTTGATTTATACTTCAGAAACTCGTTGGTCTGCCCTCTGCCATCGGCCCTTGGTGCTCACAGTCCCCCTGTGGTACTTGCTGGACCGGACTGGGACTGACTGGACCTTCCGCTGACTGACTGTCGACTCACCGCTATCCTACCGACGTTGTACTGCTGTTGCACTGCGGTTTAGTCCACCACTTGCCTCGCCACTTGACCACTTGCCCACTTGCCTACCTTCTAGAAGGTCTACAGCTAAGCTTCAGGAACTCACTAAGACTTCTACGCTATAGACCTACAGATCGAACCCCTACTGCCTATGGACCTACGACAGACCTACCAACTATCTGCGAATACACAGGTCACAGGTTCAATTCTCGGGATCTATACAGATACTGTACATAGGTAGGGTGAGGTCTAGGGGTCGAACCCTGGGTACTGCATCCGCTACTGCTAAAAGGTGAGAACCGTTTCAGTTTTTTATTTTTCTACTTTTTCAATGCGCCGCATCACGTGTGCGTGCGTGCATGCGCGTGTGGCACCCCCCGGCATGAGATGCGCCGCAAGTATGATTTGAGCACATCTCTCTCTCTCTCTCTCTCTCTCTCTCTCTCTCTCTCTCTCTCTCTCTCTCTCTCTCTCTCTCTCTCTCTCTCTCTC
>BFEA01000676.1:688775-699102 GCA_003427395.1 Chara braunii | reverse complement strand
GCCTTTCTTCGTAATGTTACTGGCAGACCCGCGCTTTGCCCTCCAACGGTCGGCAAAAGAGTGGACAAGTGGCCAGTACGGCCGCCCTGGACGGCTGATACTGGGCCCAAAGTTCGAAAAACCATTTTTCAGGGGCCGCCCAGGACCCAAGGAACAGATTCAGGGCGCTTCCCACTTTTTTCATTTCTGGGGTTTTGGCCCCTTCTGCACGGGCCTCCATCGGTCTGGCGTCTGGACGCCGGACCCCAGACCGTCTGGATGCCCATCCGGATGTCCATATGGTAGCCATGGGCCCCAGCCATTGATTTTGTTTCTATTTCCATTTATTTTTCCTGCCACTACAATGTACTCTCATGACCGTGAACATCATCCATAAGCACAACTGATCCACAAACAAGATACTTCAGTTGGGGATAGAAATAAAAACTGCATAATGCGCAAGGCGTTTGCATCTCGTGGAGGGCACATCATGCTTTTGAACATGCCAATGTTGACGATCATCTCAATCCATCGGTCTTTGTAATCTCTGCTCAGATAAGAAGAACCCAATAGCCAGACAAAATTCTTTGCTTCTTCCTTTCCCTCAATCTCCAAAATTTATTATTTTTCTTTCGTTTTCCTTCTTTTTTTTCTTTGTTTTTCACCATGACAATATACTCTCTGGACAGTAAACGAAGCCCGCAAGACCGATCCACAGAAACGATATTACAATTCACAATTAAATTGAAGTAATCCACAGAAAAGACAACCGAAATTTACAATTTGATCCACAAAAAGATACTCACAGTTTGCGATCGGACATCAAAATTTCATAATGCACAAAGCATTGCATGCCACGGAGAGGACGTACTGTGCTGTTGAGCACACTGATGTTCGCTACAAAAATTATGTGGTTCACACTTGGTCGTCTGAATCTGGTCACAACTGTTGTCGGATACATTCAGGAAGTGAGATGTAAAATGGGTTATACAACTGCAGTCGGATACATTCAGGCAGTGAGATGTGAAATGGGTTATCAGTTATGTAGTTCACACTCGGTCGTCTGAATCTGGTCACAACTGCTGTCAGATACATTCAGGAAGTGAGATGTGAAATGGGTTATACAACTGCCGTCAGATACATTCAGGAAGTGAGATGTGAAATGGGTCATCGGTTCTGCCAATTTGAAGAGAAGAATGTTCGCTACAGAAGATGCGTGCTTTATTTTCCCCATTCGCTCCCCTGAATTTGGTCGTAATTGTAGGCCGATACATTAAGGAGAATGAGAATCGGGTCAACTTAGTGCTCCCCTGTTCATCATTTCACATTCGCAACCCTCTCACGGGCTATTGATCCATTGCACGATCCTTCAGGCCCACCCAGCAATTTCACCTTTTCTTTTCGCTTTTTTGCCCCCCCAAATTCTCGCCTAAAAGGGGCATACAGCTGAAAACACAAGTGCACCAAGCAGGGGCGGGCACTGAGGTTCTCTTCTCTGGTTGCTTTACTAAAGCAAACGGTTGTCGAATCCCAAACCGAAGGCCTACAAACACTATAGTAGAAACAAAGATTGATTGAAGGGATGAGCAAAGACGAAGACACTGAAGTTGTGCATCTTGCTCTCGTTGCCAATTCGCTCCTTAACAATGAAAAAAAAAACTCGCACCACCATATCCCCCAATCGTAGGCCCAGAATTGTACCTACTACCGCAACCCTATCCCTCGACCTTCGAGAATAGACGTTGGAATTCTGGCTGCTGTGAAAAGAACCAATCAGTCCTGCACATGGCTTGCTTCAAGAATTCAAAGAGAGAGGTATACCAACCCCTAAGCCCCCCCTCCCTCTTCCCCAGCTCGCTTCCCTTTTCAGCGATATGGGCCACCAGGGGGAGAACTCCAAGAGAGGTTTTCGCCCCCCATTCCAATTCCTCCCCCTCTGGTCATCAATGTATGTCAGAAGGGTAAGAACATAAATGCACTTCTGAGGTGTTGCTCCTAACAAAAACAACAAAATCGACTGATGGTTTGGGTGAACTATCGGGCTGACTGCAGGAGATGTATGGCAGCCCCCCCCTCCGTCCAGTGTCATCCGGAGGATCGATGCAAGATCCCCCAACAGAAGCAACCCATGCTGCAGATGGTCCACTGACTGCTGGTGCTAACTGCCAGAAACAAGCAATCCCACGGATGATTTGGGTGAATTATCTGGCTCGTTGCAGGACATGCTTCTAGAATTTCTGTAGTTGTTCTCCACATTCTTCCAGCCCCCTCCATCAGGTGTCGGCCACACAGAATCGAAGAAAGATCTCCCCCGCCAGCAGAAGCAACCCATCCTGCGGAAGGTCGAGTGACTGTCCTCGCAGCTAACAGAAACAGGCGATCCAACTTATGGCTTGGGTGAGTTATCTACCGATTGCCGAGGATGCTTCTAGAATTCCAGTAGTTGTCGCCCACCTTTCTAACCCCCTCTGTCGCCCTCCTTTCAAGCCCCCTCCATCCTGCAGGGTTGAAGCAAGATACTCCCTCCTCCCCCCCCCACAACAACAACAGAGGCAACCTGTCCTGCAGAAGGTCGAGAGACTTTTCGGCCGGTTGCAGTAAAAGTGTTAAGATTCCAGCCCCGCTGTCGAATATGGACCGCGTAAATGTTGACAAATTTTGTATCAGTTGTTGTGCTGTACCCTTGCAATTGTCTTCACGATCAAATGGCTCGAAGATCAAGACTGATGCGAGACCTACTCGACCTTCATTTCCATCCCAATAACATTGGAAAGAAGTTATCCGCAGTTCAACTAACATGGGCATGAAAAATAAAATAAAAAATAGTACAAATAAAAGAGTAGCACATAAAAATTTGAGGCCAAGAAATTGAGGCCAAGAAATGTACGACACTGCTGATAAAAGTGACCATGGTTAGCAGTCAGACTATCATCACCATAGGTGGTCCTGGAGAGTTGAGCTGTTGAACAATGAATATAATCGTCATGAGCTTCTCGCCGCCAACAGAAGCTAAGCATGGCTGCAGACGATTAGGTGAATTGCCAGTTGGCTGTAGAAAAAGGTCCCGAATTTCTGGTCGAGCCTCCCAATGGCTCTCATACAAAAATTGCATCTACCTCTGGTTACTTCAAACCCTCTGTGCAGTATGGGCCTGCAGGGTCCCAAGTTCTCGCTACGGGTCTCGACTTCTCACTACCGCCACCAATGTGCGCTGCTGACGAACGCAGGAAAATGCTTAACGAACAACGGAAACATGGCCACTGCGCTGCAGTACAGACCTGGAGGGTCCTGAGCCACTCTCACATCACAACAGAAACCACTGCGCGATACTGCTAGAAGCAAGCAAATGGTTCAAGGACAACGGAAACATACCCTCTGCGGAGCGTGGGCACATAGGGTGCCGAGTCCTCGTTAATGGGTGACTCCTGCTCCCTACCGCCACCAATGCGCGCTGCTCGTGGATGCAGGAAAATGCGTCAAGAAATTACACGAACACCGGAAACATAGCCGCTGCTCTGCAGTATGGGCCTGGAGGGTCCTGAGCTGCTCTGGCATCATAGGTCCCAAGTTATGGCGGCTTCTCGCTACCACCACCAATGTGTGCTGCTCGTGGACGCAGGAAAATGCTTCAAGAACAAAGGAAGCATAGCTGCTGCTCTGCAGTATGGTCCTGAAGGCTCCAGAGCCACTCTTGCATCATGGGTCCCCAGTCTTCGCTACAGGGTGTCGACTTCTCGCTACTGCCATCAATGTGTGCTGCTCGTGGACACAGGAAAATGCTTCACGAATGACGGAAACATAGTCACAGCTCTGGAGGGTCCCGAGCCACTCTTGCATCACAACGGAAACCATTGCACGCCACTGCTGAACACAGGCAAATGGTTCAAGAACAATGGAAACATACCCTCCGTGCATTGCGGGCCTGTAGGGTCCCAAGTTCTCGTTGCGGGTGTCAACTTCTCGCTACCGCCACCAATGTCTGTTGCTGATGGACACAGGAAAATAATGGTTCAGGAACAACGAAAACATAGCCGCGGCTCCGCAGTATCGGCCTGGAACGGGGTCCCGAGCCCCTCTCGCATCACAATGGGAACAATGGCATGCTGCCGTTGGACACAGGCAAATGGTTCAACGAACAACAGAAACATACCCTCGGTGCAGTGATGTTCTCGTAGGGTCCCGAGGTCTTGCTATGTCTCAAATTCTCGCTACCGCCACCAATGTGCACTGCTCGTGGATGCAGGAAAATGCTTCAACAACAACGGAAACTTACCCACTACGCATGTATGTGCCTCAAGGATCCTGAGCCACTCTCACATCGCAACGGAAACCATTGCATGCTGCTGCTGGACGCAGGCAAATGGTCCAAGAACAATGGAAACATACCCTCTGTGCAGTGCGGGCCTGCGGGGTTTTCAAGTTCTCATAACGGACACCAAGGCATGCAGCTGCCGGATGGAGGAAAATTCTCAAAGAATAAATGGAGGCGCACCCTCTCTGTACCCAGAGAGTGTAACACTATTAATGAACACATCATGAACTTGAATCCTGCTGGAATACAATGAATTTGAAAACGCTAGGTGCGACGCCCTTGGAAAGAAATGCGCTCTCTCCATACTTTCACAGTTTTATGCCAATTGACTCTCGAGCAGGTGCAGATACAAATACACACCCCAACACTACTGCTCAGGGCAAATCGTCGTACCTTGGACTAACGGTAGCTGCAGGAGACGGGCCATGCAGTCTGACGAGGAGCGGTTCCTTAAAGGTTTCGTTACTGTGCTTGTCACCTGCCTCTGAACCGGGGGATGGAAGGACGATGACAGTTTCAGCTGCAGCAGCGACCTCCGTTCCTGCGGGGCTTGTCATGCTCTGCTCTTCCAGCACCTTCTTCAGGGACTTCTTTGCAATGGCGGTAACCAGTGAAAGGATGGCCACCGAGAAGAGAAGCCCGACCACGACAAAGGCCCATTTCCATTTACTTGGAGGCTCTCCTCCTCCATGAATGATGTCCTGGATGCTCTTCAACGTTGTCCCTACGTAAACCAGCACTAATGTGGACGGCATCATGCCAAGCCATGAGGCCAACGTGTACGTCGATACATTGAGAGGCGTGATCGAGAGGAGGTAATTCAAGACATTGAACGGGAGCATCGGCACAAGGCGGAGCAGAAACACAATCTTGAAACCAGAGAGCTCAATGGCAGTTGCAATCGCTGTGAACCGGGGATAAGCTCGGACTTTAGAAACAACGTACGCCCGGCCGATCGTCCTTCCTACTAAGAAGGCCGCCGCAGCACCAGCTGTTGACCCAATTGAATCGGCTGCAAAGCCGAGGGGTAGGCCGAAGAGATAGCCTCCGCCCAGAGTGAGGATTGAGCCGGGAATCGCCAGAACCGATGATGGAATATAGGCAAGAATCAGAACCAAGGGGCCCCAGGGCCCAACATCATTCTTCAGCCAAACGATGAAATTCCTCAGTACCTTCTCTACCGGCAGCATGACGGAGGCCGTCACCATCACCACCACGAGCACGATCAGCAGCACAAGCCTGCCGACAGTGTGCCATCGTACTGCCATCCTGCCGATCTTCCTCCTTTTCCAACGCCCCTTCGGGCGGCTGCTTCGCCAAAACCCTGCCACGGTGAATGCTCGCAATCTAGGGTCAGAAAGTTTGGGTCAGTGGGACCTCGCCGCGGGACATCCGCTAAATTTGCAACGATACAGAGAAGCTTGGAATGGCCTCCGCGCATTTACGGATGACACGCTCAAATCGAGAAAATGGCCCAAAATACCCACCCCACTTCCTCTGAGACCCTCGAATACCGCACGCAGATCTCAGAGAAAGTGGGAGCTGGTTTGCATCGCTCTGCTGTTAAGGAATGGCGGCAATTACTGTGAAACACAACTGAGGGCTTGATCATCAGGCATATGAAAACTGGATCCCGATCAACGTTCAAGGGGGTCTTCCTTGCTCCAGGCTCTGGTTCAAACCACCGAAAAGCAGGTTAAAGAGCAAGCCCACCATACAATCCTTCATCTTGCAGCTGCAAATCAAGGGTCACCCTCTTTTAAACCTGAGGTGAATCCTGGAGATTGGGGGTGGAAACTACATCCCAAGAAGGGTTCCCTTTTTTTCGTTTTTCTTTTTTCTTCTTTACTTTTGCTTTCTTTCTTACTAGGCTACCAGGTGTTCAAGACCTGAATGTCCAGGTTTGTTGTTCTTTCTGTGCGGAAATCGAGGACAACTTAATTTCAAAACATGACACGCACAGATCGAGAAATGGCCCACATGGTTTTTTTTTCCTTTCCAGTAAGGAAATATGTCTACTCTTATAACTGAAAATGGAAAAAAAAAAAAAAAAAAAAATCCAGCACAAAGGCCAGATTTAAATTGTTCTCCCCGGATAACTGTTGAAATTGGACCAATCTGGATAAAATGATGAAAGTTGCTATTAGAAAAAATGAAAAAAAAAAAAAAGTTGATACAAGCTTTGAAATTCCGCATTATTGTCCTCGCTACTGTTCATGTGGGGTAAAAAAAAAAAGGGAAAACTAGGGCGCTGTCACAGTTTCAGTTTGAAAATGCGTTTCAGTCACGAATCCGCGAATGTTGTGCCGAACCGAGGAAAATTGTGAATGCATACAACCTGGCTTTAGGGTCAGGTGGGGATGTGTTGTGTTCGAGGGATGCCTGAACTGGATTTTAAACTGAAATCGTGACTGCGCCCTAGTTACCCCCCCAAAAAACCAATCAAGTAAAAAGTCCGGGTTCGGAACTCTAGATTGTAGTCCTTCGGGCATCTGTTAAATTTGGAATGATAGAGACAAGATTACTAACTGTAAATTGGGAAAAAGAATGGAGGGGGGGGGGGGGGGGGGAGTGCCAAGTAGGAGCACCAACTTAAAAATTCCAGAAATATCCCAGAGGACAATACAGGACAAGACGTGGTAGTTGGTTAGAGCTCCGGAGTAGCATGGGAGAGTTGGTGAGTTCGACTTCGGTCGACCCTCACCCTCTCCTGTGCGTGTCTGGTTGGTCCTCGGTGGTCACCCCACGTGCTGGTCCCCTAAACTGGCACAGTACACACATGAGCCAATGCATTACACAGGATCTTTAGCGGGGTGATGGAGGAAGGCTGCTGTTCCATGGAGGCTACTGGGAGGGATGCCTTGAGGAATAGTGACAGGGGAGGGAGCATCGCTCTGCGAAGATATCATCATGGAGGGCAATGAGAACCTTGCGGTATAGGGGTGCGCAGTCCACCTTGCATCCCGAGGAGGCGGGTAGGGTTTGGGGGTCCACACCCATGGCCAGCAAATGTGGGCCCCTTGAGGACAGGAAACAGCAGGGGAGTCGTTGAGGACCGGAGACTGGAGGGGAAGTACTTAGAGTAGGGCTACCATAGGTTTATGGGTACGAAGTCCGTAGACGTCAAGCACCCAACGACTGCTTGGTTAGTCTCACCCGACCGAGCGCCGACGGATTCGCACTGCTCAAGTATGCGATGTGCTCTTTCGAGTCCATCAATTTAGGCTCCTTCCCCTCTCCGGACTGTGTACACAACCAGACCAGCGCTGCGTGCCTATTGCTAGGCTGCTGCTGTAAATAAAGGTCCTACGAGCCCTCTGCCCCCGCCAGATGCCCATCATACACCACCTGTGGTAGCTTGAGGGGTTTCCTAAGCACGGAAGCACTTGTAGGCTATCATAGGTTACACCTTGGCCTGATGGCCACTAGACACTGCCTGGGGCAGCTTGAAGACGGAATCTCCCAAGCACGGACCCCCAGATGAGGGGGACACTCTTCGGGCTACTCGCAGGGCTGGCAGTAATAGATCCACACCTGGTTCCCAAGGCACCTGTGCGATGAGGCTTGTGCGACAGCGCCTCAACCAGGACTGAAAATGGGTTTTCCCAGTCAGCTGGTGCCCATGACCGCTGTCTAGTCAGGGCACTCAATCAGAGAGTGGTAGTCCTCAATACGAGGTAGGATAGAAGGGGAGTGGTGGGTGCACCAGAGAATATCGAGAGGTGGAATGGGTGGGGTTTCCTAAGCGAATAGCTCCCCACACCCCGCCCCCCCCAACCCAACCAAAAAAAAGAGGACAACACAGAGAAGGGAGGATAAGGATGGCCCTCAAAAACAAAAACAAACTAAAGAAAAAACCCGATTAGCATACCCCTGCGCAACGATGATGAAATGAGCACACCGAGAAGTAGTAAAATATTACATTCTAGATTACGCTCGGTAATTAGCCTTGGTAATGAAGATTGGCAATTAGGCTTGGTAATTAGCGTGGGTAATCAAGCTTCTCAGAAACCTCATTAGAGCAACGGCTTTTCTCTCCACGTGCACAAATGACAAAAGATATGCCGATGTACATTTCCATGTTCTAGCGGAAGATTCATTCTCATTTTGCACATTTTGAGAGGCCCTTAGTCTACACTAAGGTGAAGTACTGCTAGCGGGGGCCAAAGAAACAGCAAACTGTTTTCTAATAGTCTCTACGCTAATGTGAAGTACTACTAGCAGGGGCGAAGGAAACAGCCAACTTTTTTTCTAGAATGGATCTATATTTGTCTGGTGGTGGTGATTCTTTAAGCCAACTTTTTTTCTAGAATGGATCTATATTTGGCTGGTGGTGGTAATTCTTTATGCCTACGCTTCATTGCCAATTTCATTTTATTATATTATATGATATTAATGATATTAAGTAATTAAATTGTTACTAATCCATACAATAAAAGATAAATTGGACATGCAATTAAAGAAGAAAAGGCTCCAAGATAATCACACGAAGAGTGACATATTAAGTAATTAAATTGTTACTAATCCATATAATAAAAGATTAATTGGACATGCGATTAAAGAAGAAACGGCTCCAAGATAATCCAGCGAAGAGTGACACCTACCAACAGGTTTCGGCAATTCCATCTATAACTCGTCTTTGAGAAAAGGAGACAGCCGCAATTTGCCCCAATCTACGTGGAAAATGGGGCTCCTATTCGAGGTTTGGGGGGGGGGGGGGGAAGAAAAAATGAAAAAACTACACGCGGCAAGGATGGAACTAACACACCTGAGTTCAAGACCTCAACAGCAGGGGGGTCAAAACGATGTACCTGGAAATCTCCTATGTCTAGGTACAAATCATGCACCTGACGGCGTGAATTGGGCAAATACATCCCCGCTGGGATGATCTCAGGATTAACTAAATCGAATGGATAAGATACACGCGGCAAGGATGGAACTAACACACCTGAGTTCAAGACCCCAACAGCAGGAGGGTCGAAGCAATGTACCTGGAAATCTCCAGCAGAGTAAATCTCCAGCAGCGTAAGAAGAGGCCGGCAAGTGCCTCAATTTGTCTGTTCTAATGGATTAAGGGGGATGCAGTGTAGCTGAAGTCCCACCTGCAAAAGGCAATCTTATGTACTTCTTCACAAATGCAGTGGGACGTTGGTCCGGGCTTACATTTGGGGCGTCCTTCAGGCTGCATTCCATTTTGTGTCCACCTTTTTTGGGCTCGAATCACGGTGTCATGCCTCTGCCGCTGGTGTCAGAACAACGTGGTTGCGTAGAGCAGAGGACGAGGAGAATGATAGCGATAGTCTCGGAGAAGGACAAATGTACCACATACACACAAGCACACACACATGGAGACATGCCCACAAACGAAAAACAAAAGGAAATGCACAATGGAAATGCCATATCTCTTGCACTCTCTCTCCACCCCTCCCCTTTTTCTCTCTGTTTCTCGCATGTGCTCATGCGTACTCAGCAGATTGAGGAGGGCTTAGCTTCCTGATGAGTCCTCTTCAGTCTCATCCGTTAGGCGATTCTCCAGATTGAGGAGGGCTCAGCTTCCTGATGAGTCCTCTCCTCCCTGTCTGCCCACGGTGTACCGGGCAATTCTAAATGACGGTTTACGTATGTATGTACACACAAAAAGACAGTCTCACACACACACACACACACACACACACACAGAGGAACTGACCGACATAGAGACAGACAAACAAATAGCCTGTTCACAGAATGACGCTTTAGTTTGTTTACCAGTAACAAATGAAATAAGATAGAGGAGCACCATCTGTCCGCATGCCCTGAGACCACCTTATCTTATCTGCAATACATTAGAAGGTCAGGGCTGTGTGTTGTAAGGCTGGAGTTACTCTTTCCCACCTCCTCGTTAGTTTTGTTGTTGACATATATGACATATATATGAATAATATTTATACATTACACATTCGAGAGTTACACATTCGGAGTTTTCCATTCAAAGATTTCCCTACTCTTAGTTTGGAGCGTGCACACTCTCAATCAATGTTGTGACTGCATTCACAA
>BFEA01000676.1:663010-677964 GCA_003427395.1 Chara braunii | reverse complement strand
GAGGGGAGAGAGAGGCAGACAGTCTCGCCTCAACCCACCTCAATCGTCGCCCAGCCCCTCAACCAATTTTTTTCCTTTCTTTTAAAATCAATCAATAAATATATGTATATGTATATTATATAATCGAAACCAATTGATTCAATTGAATTTTGATTCGATAATCAATATTCAATCGACTAGATTGGTTCCACTGGATAATGTTTTTTGTTTTTTTTTTTGATTAATCGATTGATTGATTGATTGATTGATTGACTGATGTATAAAACTAAAAAACCAAAAAGTTGGGGAGTTGAGCGACAGGTGAGAGGGGGTCGACGTCAAGCTAGGACGAGGTGGAGGCTCACGGCTATACTAAAGTGCAAATCGTTTGTCATACTTGGGTATAGGGGCGAAATAGTAATCGAATTGTATAGTACTTGGTTCCCTTCAAAGTTCTCCCTCGTTCCCACTTCGTCATCCTTCCCCTTTTTTCCCTTCCGTTTTCCATTTCTTCATCATTCCCCTCCTTTCACATTCTTCTCGAACCCATCATGAGTTTGTGAAACACTCTACTCCCATGACCCCTGTCGAAGGATCAAGCCCATAAATTCAGAAATGGTGAAAACAAAAAACACAAAGTCTAAATTTGAACGATACAGAGAACATTTTTATGGCCCTTGCATTAGGATAATACACTAAAATCAAGAAATGCTCCAAGAAAAAAAAATAAAAAATATATATATATATATATATATATATATATTCTCTCTCTCTCTCTCTCTCTCTCTCTCTCTCTCTCTTATGTGCGTCCTTCTCTCGCCCAATCAATAAAATATTAAGCACTTTGTTTTATATATATATATATCCCTTTTGTTTTCGAAGACGAATTTTCAGTGAAAGTGCGGTGTATCCGACCGTCCACAACGTTCCCTGCACACACTAGCATTGGAGCGCTGTCGTCAAGCACATTGGTTTCCGCCTTTTTGCAAAGCACAGGAGCCCTCCCGACCATGTCACGTAGGAGTTAAACAAACAAAACATAATCAGAGACAACTCGGGAACGACGCAAAATAATCCCACGAGCCGCTAAGGCGGACGTGGCCTTGTTGTCCCTTCGCCGTTCTGGCCAGGTGCGCCTGTTGTACTTCCCGCGATCCCCTACGACATTATAGGTTCCCGCGGGGCATAAACTTTCCTTCCCGAAGGGGTTGTCACCACCCTTGGGCCCATATTCCTACCGAGCTACTGACCCGTGTGCGAAAGATTTTAGATGTAATCGCAGAGGTAGATCAGGCGAGGGCGTTCGATCGTTCGTTGTAGTATAGATACGCTTGGTTAACGCCAAGCGGATCCGAGCGTCGTTCGTCCCTTAGGGTGCTGATCTCCTAAGTACGAAGCTTAAGCCGGTCGACTAGGACGGTCTCAACCAAACGTGAAACCCAACATTAATCCTAGTCCCTTAGACACACAATTAAAAGAAAGTTATAACCAACACACATAATTTATTCAAAAGGAGTGGACCGTAGTCGACAAAAATATACATCCAAATCTAAAATAATGCCTTAAAGAATTTAAATCTATGATAAATTGGGTATCTGGCCGGATAATCTGGTCGAATTATCTGGCCAGATGATGGGGGGTAAGATCATCCATAAATCCGGATGATTAAAAAAAGGGTCAAAAAAAAAAAAAAAAAAAAAAAAGTGATATTGCGCATGCAAAATACGGTAGAACTACATTCCTATTTCATGAAAAGCTTGATAGGGCATTGAAGGGTTCAAAAGGGGTAAGATAGGGAATAAAGGGGTTTAGAGGGGGGATGCTTAATTCATTCTATAATTTTTTATTTTAATATTTTTTTCTTCTTCTGTTTTATTTTTTATCTTTATATCTGTTGAGATATCAAAGATGACCTCAAGCCAAATGTTGTTTGTATCATTCATCTGAACAACATATTTTTTTTTCAGATGTTTTTGAAATTTTTATTTTTTTTGGTAAAAAAAAATATTTTGCGCAGGGCCGGATTTTTCATATCCGGAATTAATCCGAAAAATTCATCCGGATTGAAAATTCCGGATAAAATTGGTCTTCCGGATATCCGGAATTTTATCATAGATTTAAATCACCATCTGATACATTTAATAACATACGATCGAAATATAATCCGACCACTTCGGTTCAAACGTCACAGAACAATCATACAACCGCCAATAAGGAGTTGGCGATCGATAATAACATTGATGCAGCCGACAAGGTAATCGGCAGCCTTAGTTCTGACTTGATGAAACACGTTGCCGAAGTCATTCATTCCATCCTACCGCTGACCTAAGATTTGACACGCACACATGTCTTCATACATTTCCAACCTTCTTGGATGACAAGTTGCTGTGCGAATGATTCATGATCATGTGCATAGCTTGAAATGTTGCATGTCACTCCCTCTAGGAAGTGGTATGGATGCTCCTCCTCGCACGAGCACAAAAATCGGATATCAAAAGTCGGACCGCCTCCACCGAATCGACGAAGTACCTCCCTTAGAACGGTCCACTCTGGATCGATAACAGGGTCGACTCCTAAAGCAACGAACCCCCGCCCCAAATGCTTCCCTGAGAAAGAGAATGTCCCAAGTAACTTTTAAGCTATTCTTATTCTTCCGAGTTCAGGGTCACTAAGTTGAAAAGAAACATAAGAGATAAAGAGTGAGAATCATTTGAACAGGTATAGGTGGATTAGTTTTTTCGGGATAGAATAGGTAAATCCTCGGGAAAAATACCAAGCCTGTTTAACCTTACCTGCTTTCTTTCAAACAAATTCGTTTTATGACACCCACTGAATTAATTTTCTTAAGAACAACAAGTTCACTTTGATAAACATGCAGGTGGAAGGTACAAAGAAGACAATTTTTTTCCTTTTCTCCAATAGGCAAAATCAATCTCCTTCGCAAGCATCCTTCTACCTACCTGCGCAATACGCAAAGACAACAAGTTCAAGAGAAAACTAGTAAAATCTCATACTCGAGTCAGATATTTTCATTCACATGCATGACTCGCACAACTTTCTCTACCTTTTCTTTCGAACGTTCAAAACAAACAGGATCAAGCAAAGTGTGGGTTCACATAGGTATGAATGGAAATATGAGTCAAACAACTAACTGACCTTGAGTGAAGTTTGATCAAGCTCACTCAAGGAAGCCGAGTAATATTCCAGTGTAAAAAAAATGATTGTCGTTGAATATGAAAATAAGGGCGGCTCACAACTCCACAAGTTGTGACATTTCTCATGAATGGCGGTTCGTGTCCTCTCTCAACTGTTGAAAATAACAGAGGTTGCACCACCAAAAAACTCAAGTGAGATAGCCCTCTAGTAGGGTGTTCCCACAATGAGTTTCCATTTGCTCCCAATGTCCCAAACTGTCTCAACATAGTCCCACTGCACTTTAACCACTAATGATACTCCCCAACCAACCATGCCGCATCCAATCACCACGTCCGCTCACAATAACCATACCAACATGCCATTCTCGATCTCCAATCCGTCTCACATAGCCCGAAAATGGTCCCAGATGGTCCCAATGCAGTCCCATACCGTCACCCGCAATACAAGATAGCCCATAACTGAAATCCGTTCACACTACGCACCGCAAAAAAAATGAAGGTGGCCCTGGCTGAAAAACGCCTGTGCCGCGAGCCCCAATGACTATTGCCGCTTATACTCACTCTGCACTTTCTTCATGTCGTCGGCCCACGCACCACTACCGCACGAACGCAAACGAGCACTAGTGCTAGCCCAACCTCTAGGCCGCATGCGAATCCACCATAACCGTCGCGCACCACAAAACATAAAAGCGAAACTGTCGCTCGCCACACCGTCAAAGTCAGTACCACGGCTACCATGCGACACCACCACCTGATGACAGTTCCAAATGACCGATTCGCCATGTCGTAAAATTCTGGCACACTGCCCCTCAGAGATAGAATGACGTCGACGTGCTGCTAACCAGACAACACTTCTTTAAATGAAAAATATCGACGCCACCGCCAATTTCGGCAGCATGATCCCACTGGATACACTGTCGTTGCTGTGCCGCTGATCGAGCAACACTTCCCCACACTTACATTAAAAAAAACACCGGCTCTGCGTGGCAAAATCCAACAGCACCTTCCCTCAGGAAGGTCTTGTTACCGCGGCAGCAGTCCGACAACATCTCCCCGCCAACAATGTCGTTGCCGCTGTGCCAAAAAAAATGGGCAGCACTTCCTCACAAAAATGTCGCCGTTGTCGTGCCGCCAAACGAACTGCACCTCCCCTTCAGGAGACCTTGATGTCATTGCGCCGCCAGTCCGGCAACACCTTCCTACACTCACGCTAAAAAAAAACCTTTAGCGTCGCACGCCAAATCCTGCAGCTCCTTCCCTTCGGAAGGTCTTGATGTCACGGCGGCAGTCCGGCAACACAACCTCAATAGAAAAGGTGCCACTTGCTGCACCGTCCGGACCCTGACGCAGCCCACCGGTCGTGGCGCCCATGCAGAGGTGGGGCAGTGAGCTCCCAGCCTCAGCTATGGCTGCCCTCCTCTAATGCTCCTACAGACCTCCACTCTCCTCTCCAACAACACTTCCTCTCCCTTCTCTCCGACATCACCGCCCCACAACAGCAGCCAACCAGCATTCACTCAAGTGAATGGCCCAGCAGCACTACCACAATTGTGAGGCTGTTGGGTGAGGAGTTGGCTTTTATAGTCAACCGAAGGCATGTGGGTAGTTGCTTTGCCCACAGCCAAGCAATTCGTGGGTGCTCCTGGCCCTTGATCTAAATCAATGGCCAGGAGCTAGATGACTTGGTTTTCCCCTAGGGGAACCAAGGTCATCAACCCCCAGAAGTACTTGGCCGTTTTCCCAGGTCAGGTACTCCTGGAAATGGTTGTACCCAACCATATACTGCTGCCTGCTCAAAACGAACAGGTGCAGTCCCATCACCCCCTAGGATCTTATGGGGCTGCACCTGTTCCGCGGCCTCGGCCACGTACGTTGCCGTTACTTTTTTTTTTTTCCTTTTTTTTCTTTCTTTCCTTTCTTCCTTTTTTCTTTTTACCCCTAACCTTTTGCCCCCACGTTTTCTTGTGTAGGGGGCAACTTGTCGTTCAAAACGAACGGCCGCCCCTTCCTCTCAGTCATTTCACAGAGTCGAACTAGAGTCAATCTCAACAGGGTCTTCTTTTCCCTTGCCCCGCGCACCCGTACCCGGATGCCAACAACGCCAGGTTCAGGCGCGCCGTGGTTGTTGCAGCCCCTCTTAGTGCTCGTTCCTCTACTATGTTGAATAGGGGAACAACAATAAAAAGAAGAACAAAAAGAAAAACCCAAGAAAAAAGCAAAAAAAAAAAAAAAAAAAGGGGCACACAACAGAGGAGGGAGAAAGAAAGAACAAGTGTGGTAGCGTATATTTCCTTGTTCTGGCTGAAGATTCATTCCGATTTTGCTCACCCTATCGATGGAAGTAGCAGAAGGCCAGCTGCCAGGTTGGGGACTTACCTGTTGGGCGGCGTGCCGCTCATCCGATCGACGGGAGTAGCAGAGGTCAACTGCCAGATAGGCTCTCTCCCTCTTTCTCTCTCTCTCTCTCTCTCTCTCTCTCTCTCTCTCTCTCTCTCTCTCTCTCTCTCTCTCTCTCTTTGTGTGTATAGTTCCCTGTTGTAGCTGTAGGTTCCTTCGGTTGTGCCTCTACCAACAGTTGTGGCAGCCCGTTCGTCAAAAACGAACGGGCGCCTTAGTAATTTTACAAACAGAAGAAAAAAAATCAGAAGAAAAAAAAATCTACAAAGAACTTGAATCTAAGCAAAACTAAGATCTTGAAAGAATCTAAAAAAAGTAAAAAAAAAAAAAAAAAAAAAAAAAAAACTTACTTGGGAAAAAATGGTGTCCGTTTTCACAGACACTATCAAGTGCCTGTCTCTTATACACATCTAGATGTGTATAAGAGACAGCTCTCTCTCTCTCTCTCTCTCTCTCTCTCTCTCTCTCTCTCTCTCTCAAATCCTTACCAAGGTTCGCTAAGGTGGTGGGGGGTCACTGGGGATCTNAAAAAAAAAAAAAAAAAAAAAAAAAAAAAAAAAAACTTACTTGGGAAAAAATGGTGTCCGTTTTCACAGACACTATCAAGTGCGTTGGGGATCTAAATGCCCCTGACACTTCTGTCTGCGACATGTGGCGCTTCCTCGATAGTTTAGTTTAATTTTATTTTTTTTCTTATTTCTTGTTGGCCTTAACCAACAGTCACGTCTCAATACACCCCCCTCCACGCCAACTCTGCAATGCAGACGCGAGTTAGAATCCCCTCCCCTTGGGATTGAACCATTTCTCGATTTATGCGTGTCATCCTTGCGCAGGGTCATATCTGATCTGCGCGGCTGTTCTCAGCCGTGTGATCTCGGAGATCGCATGGCCAAAAACGGCCACGTCGGACGACTTTCTCCCACGGCAGCTCCCAAAAGGAGCTAGCCTAGTGGGGTGCATGCAGTTTGATCCCGGTATCTGCCAGGTGAGAGTCAAATGCTGTAACCTACTGGGTTACCTCCTATCACCACAGTGATAGGAGCAAATTTTCTATAAGAAGAGCTTGCCCAATCGTTATCCCCCCTGTTGGGGCCTTGTAGGCCTTGCCTGCCTGAATAGGCTTTGCTTGCAGGCCCTGCCCCGTCGGTTGGCCGCGTGACCACGGCTTGATTGGTCACCCAACCGGGTAGGCCTCAAAACCAAAAGGTTAAATTTGTTTATATATTATACTACTTACTTATGAAGAGGCTAGTCAGACATTTTTCCATAAGATTGGATGGTCTGAATATAGCTTATCACCAACTGAAATGAGTATGAATTAAGAATAAAATTGTGGTAAGAAGGGACAGGCTGAATTTTGATCTAAGATGACTGGTTCAGTCATATGTTGCCTTAAAAGACAAAGTGCAGACAGTTATATATAACTTGGATACTTAAATGGTACAGGGCGACTAGGCTGGCTAACCTAGTCATATGCCCAAAAAAGAGAAAAGTTGTAGTGCCCTGTGTTTGTGTATATTTTATGGTTGAGCTAGACAGGTTCCTATAAGATTGGGTGGTCTGGCTTTATGCCTTTTGTAAGTTGGGTATAAAAAGATAAATCATTGAAATATTATGAACTATTGTTTGATAAATCTGACTTTTGGATGGTGAGAGTACTTATCTTTGTGGTTTGGCTTGCATGTGGCTGAGTGACATCACTATGTAGTCTGAGTTTCAATTAATAGGTAGTTGCTTTAGTTGTTCGTCACGTGCTAGAGTCATAGGAATTAGTTTCAATTCCTGCATTTTCTGAGCTAAGTTTATTTTTACTTAGGTCGATTTCTGCATTTTCGAGGATCATTTTTTATATTTGGTCTTGTATAAATATTGGTAAGTCACTTTCTCTATGGGAAGCGCTGCCGAAATTTCTAAAAAATGAAGGAGTTCCGAGTTAGTCAGATTTTGTCTTTTTCAGGGTTCAGTTTTTCTGACGTTTTAGTTTAGTTAAAATCTGGAAAACCTCATTTTCTAGAGAGTGTTGCCCAAATTTTTTTGTTAATTCAGGGAGTTAGACAAAATTGGACTTTGAGAAGTCGAAGTCACTTTAGATTCTGAACTTAGCTTTGTATAAATCTTGGAATAACACTTTCTCTACAGGAAGCGCTGCCGAAATTTCTAAAAATCTAAGTGGTCAGTTGAACTTTGTCTTGAAGTTGAACTCAAGTCTAGCTTCTGAGTTCATATCTGACTTCGTTTAAATCTGGGAAGTCAACCTTTCTAAAGGTGATACTGCCCAAATTTTTACTAATTCAGGAAGTTTGACAAAATTTAACTTTCCAGAATTAGAGTTTGATTTTTGTTTTCATATTTGAGTTATTATAAATTCTGAGAAGTCGTTTTTTCTACGGGAAGCGCTGCCGAAATTTTCTTAGCTTAAAGGATTTAGATTATATTATGACAGGTTGCAATTCTGGCGATCCACTCTGTATAGATGCGATTCTGCCAAAGATCTACCTTTTCTTTAGGCACTAACTTAGGGGTAGACTTAGGCTTAGTTAAGTGTGATGATTTTTTACTGGAATCATAATATGAAAATTACTCTCAATTTGAACTCATAGATTTAGCTTGGGGATTAGTATGTCTTGTGTTACAGGTCCTCTTGAACATTTGATTCCAAATCAGGACTAGATTCAACTTGATTCTACAAGGATCACCTTCTGTTATCACTGATAACAGGTCAGTTGCCGATTCATCGGCCTACGACTCAACTCCAATTCATCCTCAGTACTCAACCTAAACGGTTTTAGCCCTTGTGATTTTTGTTGTTTTATTAAGGTTTTCACCCGGACTTTTATTGAATGGTCATTTAACAAAGGTGTTGAGTATTTAATAATGGGAAGTTGGACAAAGGTTGGGGCTTACATGGCTAAAGCGAGGGGTATGAGTATAGAGATTGGTTGAAATTGACTCTGTGTAGTACGTGGACTTTTGGTTGACTCTTTGATGTGATTGCATGTATGTTTTGTGGTTCGGATTTTGGATTTGACTGCATGCAATCACACACACATATATATGGTTGTGAGGAGTCACACTATGATTGTGAGAAGTGATTGTCACGTACTCATATCTCCTTTACATATGTATATGTATGTACTTATATTAGGTGTTTTGCGTGACTTGAGGGACTCACGCTTAAGGGTTTAATTGGGGTGGAGATTGAGAAAGAAAAGACAACCCCATTTTTATTGTTGAGTGTTTCTTAAAGATTTATTGGTCGGACGTTGACCCAGGGTCTGGATTCATGGTCCTTGTCCAGGACATCCCAGGTCCTAGACTCTGCATGGAAGGGATCACCCCCCGCGCAGAGCCTATTTGCCCTGTCTGCCGAGACACTCAGCCCAGAGGCCGGATGTGCCGCGGAGACAGCACGACTATTCCTTCAGCCATGCAATATCGTGAAGGGGTAGACCTTCACGATACTTCGAGTTTGACACTTGAGTGTCATAAGCGGTACTCGGATCCACGAGGGATCGCTTGATTATGGGCACTACATAGTACGCCATCATTGCGGCTGCTTGTGTATTCATGCATTGCTAGTTGATATGGGAAGACCCTGCGCCGACGCGGTTTTATACTAAGTCTCGCGGGCAACGCCTATCCGATTTCCGTGTCGGAAAGTTATGGGATGGCTACGAATGAACTAGGAGTGTTGTCGAGTTGTTTGTCATGTGTAGTTTTGTATATGTCCGCATATGTGTGTGTGTGTGTTTTTATTTTTTATGTTTTTTTTAGTGCGTGCGTGTGGTGTATGGGATGCATCCTAGTCGAACGGCGATGGGTTGCGCTTAGGATCTCTGCCCCCCCAAGGCGTCGGTTCGCATCCAGGTCCGATAGAGGCGTAAAACCGTGTGTACCCCCTATGCTACATCGTACCAGAAACGCCCTCGGCTGGTTCACCTCTGCGATTGCAACTAATTAGCTTTCGTATTGTGGACTGGTAGCTCGGCAGGGATACGCCCACCGAAGGGAGGTGACAACTCCCGTAAGGTGGAGGTAAGTCGTGCCTCGCGTAAGCCATATCTTGTCGTAGGGGCTCGCGAGAGGTATGGCTGGCACACTCGGCCGGAGCGGCTTGCAAAAGCTCCATGTGTATTCACGACGAGGAATAGACCAACTCCTGCGTGACACGACCGTGAGGGTCCCGCCCCGTTTTGTGCGGTGTCGAACCGATGTGCTCGACAATGTAACAACCTGTTGTTTAGGTCGTAGTGCGTCGCTTTGATGGTGGGGGCGAAGGGGAATGGTAGCCCCGACGTCCCCGTCATCGCGGCTTCCTTTCTTTAGTGGTTCTTGCTGCGGTATGCCTTGGTAGCGTCAATTGCGCTTCCTACAACCAGAGTCTGAATAACTGATTTAGAAAAGATAGACGCGGGGTCAATACCCGATAAAAAAAAGAAATGTAAATGTGTACAGGGGGTTGGGATACCCACAAAATTTTTTGCCATGCCGTGACGGATTATCTTCAGTTTGTCCCTCTCTCGCTCACCGACGCCTCGTCAATTTACGGATAGAACGGTCACCGGTGCCTTCCCTCGAGCCATAAAAACACCGTCAGATACCCTTGTAAGGGTTTCTGCCCCGACACTGTATATTAAACGAAAAATAAACCAGCAAAGAAAACAACTTGAAAAGGCAGTTCAACGCTCTGCCCGCCTTATTACTAGTGGCTATTCTCCTGGGTTCGGCACAAGTGGGTGAGATAGGTCTCCACCATGTAAAGCCTTTGTGCTTCGAAAATACGTAAGCATTACCAAAGCGTCTAGCAGGATCTTATTTCCTCAAACGGCGCAAACCATCACCTTCAAATTCAACTCTCATTCGAACGAACAATCGGTTATCACTTATATCGATCGAGGCAAACGAAGGGCTCCAGTTGAAAGGTATAAACAAGTCATGTTTATACAAAACTGGATGAAGGACCAAGGTATCACCGATATGGCGATCCATTAATCCTGCAAAATTCTAGAGTCCGCAAAATCATGCAAATTCGAATTCCAACACATGAGGAGGTCTGATTGCCCAAGAACAAAGGAGGTCACAATTATGTGCTTACCTAACAAAGTAACACCCTGCTTCGGAAAAATTTGAGGGATGTTTCGCGAGTTCCTACAAAGCAGCGGAATATGAGGGATGCCCCCCATTCGAGTGTGAACATGCAAACCATACTTATCCCAGTTTGGTTCCAAATGACACACACACATTACAACCCTTTCTACACCCATAGCTTTGTGAAAAGACCTAAGATACTGAGCAACGAACTTGTTTTTTTTTCAAACAAAGCGCACCTTTTTCCTAATTACGTCCCTTATAGAAACATGAAAAATCAAATTATCTAGAATACGAAGAATCAGAGCGTGCACTCGGGAAGAAACCAGTCGATGATCATAAGGCAGACTCACTACTACACGACAACGCAAATGTAAGCCAATTCTACGCTTAATAGATCGTGCCAACACCCCCCGCAAGGAAGTGCGTGCCGCCTTACCTGAAAAGCTTTGAATGGCTTTGAACCATCGAACCAAAAAAACAACAGACTTAAATCGAAGCAAGCATTGTCTCATGGTTGATGTAACAACAAACGCAATTGATCCTTACAGAGCAATCTCCCATTTGGGGTAAAAACTACCGATCGAAAGCACCCAAACCCACCACACAACGAATGCCTCCTTAAGCTCCCTTAGATAGAAAGAAGAGAACTCAATCAACATAACTGTTGCCCAAAACACCATCGGAGGAAAACCCAATTGTCCACCCACAAATTCCCTGCCGCAGATTCAGTCAACACATTTTTCTTCCTAGCCTCCAGTACAGCATGCAATAAAGAGAGAAGGTTGTCATGTCAAAGACCACTGGACAAACGAAACTTCATGATTCCAACATGAACATCCTTAGTCATTTTGTCCACCCTCTTCCTTCAACAAGGACGAACCGAATCTAGGTGTGATTTCACCTTCCTTCTGTGGTTAAGAATCAGGCAAACATTCCTGATGAGGAGTCTCTCCGCCGAATCTACCGAGACTACCTCGTTCACCAACGGTACCGTGACGTATTTTCATACGTTGACAGCTCTTAACCATTGATACAAGTTGGGACAAGCTCCCAAACCATTGGACCTAATCGTACGAATATGCTTCCCCCATCGTACAATAATACCTCGTACCGAACATCCAATATATTGAGTTGTACACCATAGAGAGGAGCGCATGTACACTGCAGGACGAGTATCGTCCTAAGCATCCCAATCGACATTCAGAATAAGCGACCGAAATTTGGACATCCAAACGATCTCACCAAGAAAAGAAAGCTCCACAAAACATAGGATAGCACATTTATCGTACAAAGCTGGAAGTCTAGCGGAACAACCATGCTCCCATGCTTTATCTCTGAGCTCCATACATTGCAACAAATTATTCCAAAGCATGAACCTAGAAAAACTAGCAATTCATTTGACTAGAGTGTGCTCATCATCCAGCCCAAATCCTGGAGTAGCCGATGTGAAGACAAAACCTTCATAGGTGAGCTTGGTACAAACCTCAATAATCTTATCAATGCTCAGTGCGTTGGTCGTACATTTCACACCTTCATGGCCACAAATTACTTTTAACCGGTCTTTATTTTTGCACATCAACAATTTCCTATGAGCAATTATAAATATCAATACTCCTTCCGGGCCATTCCCCGTTGCCACCTTCGATTTCCCTCGCTCTTCCTTTTGCTTCGACGATTCACATGAGGCAGGCAAGTGATCCAAGGAACCCTCGTCACTCTTAAATAGGGAGCATGATTTCATGTGGTTACAAACAACTTACAGTGGGCTTTAAATGATTGGGGAAAATTTTTAAATATTTATGAACACGTTTCAACATGTTTCAACCAGTTTCAACCAATTTCAACACGATTTTAACATCCCTGAACTTTCATCTCGTTGCACACTTGTGAATCAAAAAAAAAAAAAAAATGTACATCAAGACCATACTGTTATGTACTAGCCATATCCCTATATACAACATTCCCTTCCTTATCCTCCCTACCCTCTCTCCACTCCTTTCCTTATGTTGAATCGAGTAATATTGCATTGGTCAGTAGGTGTCTACTCTTTATGCTCAGACACATTGATTCAGTCTATAAATATAGGCACCTACCGATCTATGTATCACTTTCCCCTCCTTCACCCCCTTGGTCTCTACCCCTTTCCTCATGTTGAGAGAGAGTTATATTAGACGAGTAGGTTCATACACTTCGTGCCGAAGCACATTGATTCCAAGAATATATGTAGGCATCGATTGACCTCATCGTTGTTATTTTTTATTGGGTGTAACTCTATATTTATGGTTTTTATTGCAGCATGTTACTTATAAAGGCGAAGAATATCTATTTTTGTAAGTTAAAAGGATGTTGAGCAGGATACCGCCTACTACCCCTTATCGTTTATGTTATATAAACGTTCACCTTTTCAGTCCCTGATCCACGTTTTTTGAACACTAAACATTCATCCTCTCACTAGTCTATGTATAGTAAGAGGGAACACCAACCAGACCTAAAACTCTCCTTAGCCCTCGAGATAGGTTTACACCATAACAACGGTGCGAGAGATTGAGAAGGCTTGTATCAGCCCCTCATCACGATGATGCAGGGTAATCAAACATTGTTGATGTGGGAAACTGATGATACAACTCTTCTGGTGGTATCTGAATTCGACCATCGGTCTGTTTCTCAACAACTCTTGGACACTTATTAGTGTATCATTAGTTTTACACTCCCTGGCGGCGGGACTAGGTCCCATGTCTGGACGTTTGTATGCAGCCAGAAAGCTGCACTTTACTTTATAAACTTTTGTCATGTAGTGGAACTTTCATTTTCATGTGTGTCTTGCAGGCGAATTTGGGGTTGAAACGAAGTTTATCAGGGGACAAGCCGGAGGAAATAGGGTTGAAGGTGCACGGTCCGTAGTCATGTAAGGTGTTAAAGGGGGGACCGACAACTGTTCGTGCATGTTAGGCGGCGTCTAGGCGCCTTTCAGAAAAACATTCTTTTGTCGTTGCCCCACATGCACAGTTCCGTAGATTGAAGTAGAGGTGTTTTTTGTCGAACTTAACGTTTTCACAACACCATTTTAAATTTTATTTATGATACTGCTTAAGAAGGACGAAAAAAAATAAGGTTTGATATAAAATAGAAGGCATCCATAAAACGAACCCACGACCTCCTGAAGACCAAATATTTTTTCAACCAACTGAGCTAGTCCGCTCCCCCGTAGGCAACCTCAGGAAGCGCTACGGATTCACCAACAGAGATTCATCGCTTGCACCTCCTGGTTGGTTGTGAAACAACATGTGCACTTTCCAGCTTGTGACAGGTGTTAGTGAGTCAGGGTCCTACTCCCCTCATAGAGCGGAGTTGAACCCATAATTGTCTTTTAAGCCGAAAGTAGACTCAAACAATATGATTGGTAGTGTAAGGCACATGAGTGAAAAATACAACTTAAAGTTTGTTGATTAAAATATTAAACCACCACAACATCAAACCCTATTTTTGTCGTGCTTGATTTTCACTATGCACCGAGTTCGGCCAACCGGGGTAATTCCATCCAAGAAGCAACAAGGAAAAAAAAAAAAAAAAAAAAAAAAAAAACTTCTTCGACGCCACAATAACCACCAGATACATTCTTTGAGGTACTCGTATGACTATGCCCTCGGTGAGGGCGTGTAGCAGACAAACAATCGAAAAAAAAAAAAAAAAAACCTCCCTTATGATGTGACTGAGGGCGGATACATGACGCTACAACATTCAGAAGTTACATGCCACATGTGAAATATACCCTGTCTGGCTGGAAGGACACTACAACGATATAAAACGAAAAAAAATAATGTTAAAATAAATAAATAAAATTGTAACCCCACATAGTGCAAGCAAAAGCAAAATACTTAGGCACCAACACACGTTGGTCATCAGCCAAACACCCAGATAACACCAAATAAGAAGATAATTACACAAGGAGAGTCATAACTCATGACACGTGTCAAGATAATATTCAATACAAGCTGATACATATCACACACCACACCACACAACGGAACGCTTCCACCTAAGTAGACAAATACATTCCTCAAAACACTGGTGTTACATGTCACCCTCGTGAGGGCCTTCCCCGACATCTCTGGATTGAAAACACTACTTTTTCTCCTTTTTTTATTCTAGGTTACCAATGGTCCGAAGACCGGACGTCTCCCATGGACATCCGGTAACCCCGTCGTCTTGATTTCTGGACGACGGTTTTTTGGCACTAAATAATATAAAAAAAAAAAAAAATGACAGTGTTGCGCATGCTCTAAAGACCCCCCATAAAAAGTTTCAGATTTTTGTGAGCATTTGGTGATAGGG
>BFEA01000676.1:597428-650162 GCA_003427395.1 Chara braunii | reverse complement strand
CGACCCTTCGGAGTGGCAAGACCGTCCCGAACTACTCTCTCGGGGACAACGGTCTTGTGTACTGGCACGGTTCACAGGGCACCAGAAAGCCCCGTGTTTGCGTTCCCTCCACTGGACAGCTACGTGTCCGAGCAGTAGCAGAGTTCCATGACCAGGCAGCTGCCGGTCATATGCGCTTCCACAAGACGTTGGCTCGTGTGAGCCGCCTGTACGTCTGGCCAAAGCGCAAGGAATTTGTGAAGGACTACGTCGTAGAGTGCCTGACCTGTCAGTGCGAACAACTTGCCTTATGGTTTGCTCCAGCCTCTTCCTATCCCTGAGGGTCGTTGGCAGTCCATCTCGATGGACTTTATATGTCCTCTTCGTCCTCCGCCCCCTCGCGGTCATGATGCTATCCTGGTCGTCGTCGACCGCTTCACGAAGCGTGCACTCTTTGTTCCGTGCCGCTATGCCATCAGTGCACATGAGGTCGCCGACATTGTGTTCGACCGAGTCTTGCGTGACCACGGCTTACCTCTGAGCATCGTATCTGACTGTGACCGGCGCTTTACCAGCCGATTCTGGCGACGGCTCCACGAGGTATACGACACTCAGCTCCGCTTTTCCTCGTCTTACCATCCTCAGACTGATGGTCAGACCGAGATCACGAACATGACTCTCATAGATATTCTTCGAAGATTGTTCGTGACGACCAGCAGTGGGATCTTCATCTTGCCCACGCGGAGATAGCCTACAACCACACCGTCTCGCCAGCCACTGGGATGTCGCCTTACTATTGCGACCTCGGATATCACCCTCGTGTTCCCGCGGACTTCCTTCGACCGTCCTAGATGTACCCTGACACGAGTTGTCCCACGCTGGATGATTGGGTTGCACACATGACGTTGATTATGAAGACCGCACATGAGCACATAGCCGCTTCCCAGACTCGCATGGCAGCACGTGCGAACCGATTGAGAATGGATCATCCATTCAAAGTCGGTGATGATGTGTTTATCGACGCCCACCCCTTACAGCTCGAAGCGGACACGCTTCGCAAGTTTCTGCGTCGCTTCTTTGGCCCATGCCGCATCCTCCAGGCCGTCGGTTTTGATACGGCATCTAGCCCGGTCAACTTTCGTGTGAAGCTGCCCGACTACCTACGCCAGGCTCGTGTGCATGATGTCTACCACGTCTCGTTACTGCRTCYTTAYCGYWGACCGTCTGAGCGTTTCGYTGRACGACCATACGAGCGCCCTCCACCCATCATGGTGGACGGYCACGAGGAGTTCCTCGTTTCAGACATCATTGGTCGCCGAGTCACCGGCGACAACCCTCCCCACGTCGAGTATCTCGTACGTTGGAAGGGTTACCCTGATGAGGAGGCTACATGGGAGCCCCTCGAGCACTTGCAGCACGCTCGCATGTTGGTGCGTGCCTATGACTGTGCTCGTCGTGCTGGGTTCATTGCTCCTTCTCAGCCCGCTGACCCTCTTTCTCAGCCCACTGACCCTCCTCCTTCTCCTCTGGCTGAGGAAACCGCAGAAGTCGAGCCTGCTCCATCTGAGGCAGACCTTCAACAGCAGCCGGATGCTTCTGAACGTCCACAACGCACTCGTCGTCGTCCTGCTCGATACGACGAATGACTCTGACTTACCTTCCCACGTCTTCGACTTCTTAGTACTCCATCCACATCAGTTTCGCTACTTCAACTCATCGACGCTGCGGCTCTTCCTCGACAGCATTCCAGACTTCTCATCGTGGACGTGATCGGCAGCTTCATGGACTTCATCACGATCAGCTCTGCCTACTTCAGACGTCGCCACTCTCTTACCACTCTACCCTGTACAGTACCCTGCTTGTGTCGCATGATGGTCTCCCTTTAGCTGGGTTCTTCTGAGTTGGGCTCTCCCTTGGTATAGGCATAGGCATCGGGACCGTAGCGTTGCCCTGGCTTCCCATCTTACGAATCTAGCTCCGACTTCCCTCACTTTAGGAGTCATTTGCATGATTCCCTCACCCATCATCTTTGTACCCTTCGCCGACCCTCACGCCCTAGTTAGGCAGCCCCGCATGCTTCATCTAGGTGCGCCCAGTATACCAGGCTCCCCTTTTCCTTTGCATGGTCGACCCTCCATAGTGGTCACCCCTTAGTCGAGCATTACCCGCCCTGATGGTCTATCTGTTAGGGTCATTGGTTCTATTCGCTCTCCGTTCCCTACCCTCATTGAGCCTGATGACATGTGTCTCCCTGTTATCTATGTGTGGATGCCCTTAGGAGTTTTCGACCCCTAGGCTGCATTCGCCACCCTCAGAGACCATCCCACCCTTTGGTTTGCGACACACTTCTCATGTGACATATGATAGACTTGTTGTTGCTTTGTTGCTCGCAGACTAAGGCTACTGCCTCTGACATCTCTATGATTTAGTTGTTCTGCTTTTACTGTTCTTAGGACTTATACACTAGTCAGTTGTTACCAGACTGAGGCTAGTGCCTCCAACATTCTAGGATCTAGTTGTCACTACTTTTTGCTTTCCTATGACATGTATGCTAGTTAGTTGCTTTTGCTTTCCTAGGACATGTATGTTAGTTAGTTGCTTCTGCTTTCACTTAGGCTGTTAGCTGTGACATTGCTGTTTTGTGACATTTTATATCCTAGGTTGCATCGCATGGACTCAGCATGGAGCTTGCTCCGCATCCTAGACTACTCAGGTTTTCTTTTCTTTGGWAGRGTTYCGCTTCTTGGCGGAAGCATGTTTGTATCTAGGCGATCCATCACAGGCCGAGGATCGTGTAGCGGACCTCGGTTTGGCCTGTGAGACCAGCCCCTTGGCCTGTTCTCACAAGCCTGTGTTGTATTCCGGGTAGGCCAGTCGAGGCCGGTACCTCTGTCGGTACCAGCCAGTCCAGTCCAGTCTCGTCAGTCCGCTGGGGTATACCCCAGCCATTGTTTGTTTTCACGCTCATTCTTCACTTGCACATTTTGGAGTACGTGCGTTGGAGTCTTGCTTGGGGAGCTGCGCTGTGCACCTTGCTCCCTCCTTCTTCCTCCATCTCCATCTCTGTCACTAGCGGAGCACCACACCTGGTGGGTCCGCTACATAGCTTCGGTCAAGGGCCGAGTTTTATTATTTCGAGCTTGGACGTGGCCGACGTGAGGGTGCATGCTACCGGAGTAATCAAGCGGCAAGACTACGTCCGCATGCAGAGGGGTGTTGCTAGCCTTGTCGTACGTGGGCGTCGAGATAAATTTGCGGAAGTGTCGTGGGACTGCCGTTGGACTTGGTATTGACGCTGAGGCGGTACCTTCTATTCTTGAAGCAAGGATCCCGGTTTGTGGCACGACAAGGTGGTGGTGCCGCTGACCCATTTGTTGGCGGCTCACGATGGTAGCGTCATTTATTTTTTTGTGGCATTCCAAGTGTACCATCACGGTCCGAAGGAGGTGCCGAGTGTGGCACGTGCTCAAAACGGGCGCTAGTGCAAACTTGTGGTGGTGCGACACATAATATTTTTTGCGGTGAAGACGGCGCAAGTTCTTGACGGTTTGGCATGGTGGAACCCTTGGTGCCGGCCCTCGGTTCCATAGGGACTATTTGGGACTGCGTCGCCTCGACGTTTTATTGTTGGACCGTCGACACAAATTGGAGCCGCTAGACGCCAAGGGATTTATTTTGGAGTGCGTCTGCAACTTCTATTCCATTGGGTTCAGCGGGACCAACTTGCCAAGGCAAGCAAGGGCCGCTCAATAATTGTTGGGATTCAGGGCGCTTGCGGTTTTCTATTCAAGACATTTTTGGATTGTGATTGGCGTTCAAGATTCAACTTGACTTTCTTGGGTGAGCCAGTCGGCATCAGCGACACTTCAGTCAAGGTCAGTTAATGACTCAGACCCCTCACTCCCCACGTGAACCGACACTTTGCTTGCCCCATTTTTCTTTCCTTGCATGTCCAGTCGAAAGGGAAAGGCCTATTTGTGTGTGCTCAAATGTGCAAAGGGATGTGTTGTCTGATCCCGTGTGTTCTCGTCTACCCTCGGAAACAATCTTGGCTTTGTACTTTGCTGCAGGCATGTGAGCGAAAGTTTTGTATGTTTAATGAAGACTAGGGTCTTGTGGGTGTGACGCTCCATCTATGAAAAATTTAAACGCTCCTTTGTTTTGGTTCGTAAGATCCTTGGTCGATTGAGGCTCACGAGGGAGAAATCTTGTCATTAATTTGTTTTTCTTTATTTGGTTAGGCGATTTCCGCATTAGGAATTCAACGGTATGGGCCGTTCGTTATATTACTATGAGGCGATGTCGGCGCCAATACCCTGACAAGGGTATCCGCCCTAGTTTTTGCAGGTGACTGAAAGCAAGAGTAAAGGTCTGAAGTGTACCGCACGAGATGCGCCTAGGTCTGTTTGGTTACATAGGTAAGTTGCTTGATTAGAGTAGAGCGGGTGTGGGCACGCGGGATTAAGGCGCGCGTGTGATTTTTCTGCTTTGGGTTATGCAACCGGCATAGTTGGCCGGCCTGACTCTGGCTACTAGGAGTACGAGGTGCCCTTGGTAGGGATAGGTGACCGTTGGTAGTCTAACGTGCGAAGTAGGGTGCGAGGCGCCCACGGCGCAAAGAGGGCAAGCCGGCAAAGGTGTCTAGTGGGTGTGGTTTGGCTGCAAGCGGAAGAATGGCCCAAGGCGTTTGTGAGCGCCTGCGCTGCACCATGTTATATGGAATCCCGCGCGTGCTAGCACCAGGCCTGGGCTTAGCCCTATAGGTTATCGCGCTGGACTATCATGGTGGAGGTACGTGGTTTGAGGCTACCGGACGGCAGCATGGGTGCTACGAAGCGAACTGAGGGGTTGAGGGTCCTGCGGGACTATCCCCCTTAGCTTTGGAGTCCGACGGCAGGCCCGATAGGCAGGACCGAGGACAAGGTTCCAACAGTCCTTCCCTCCTCGTGTTTTTTTTTTTTTTTTTTTTTTTTGGTCCTGTTCCCTTTTCTATTTTTCACTGTTTTTTTTTTGTTTTTTTGTTTTTTTGTTTTTTTTGTTTTTTCCCCCCCCAAAGTTGGGATACGGCCTGGTGCCGGTACCGGGACCGGCCATGAGGGCCAAGAGCCTAGTTCAGTGGATATACCACTGAACTGTTGAAATGCAGACCCTAGTTTGGGCCCCACGTGAGATAGATTAGTGAAACACCACAGTCCTGGATTTTTCCTGAGAAGGAGCGGTACCACTTCGGTACCACTTCCCACAACACTGGCTGTATGAGCTAGACCGGCTGGTACACTCTTGAGTTGATGAAACACAGGCTTGAGTTAGAAGTGGACCGGCCCATGGGACAGACCAGGGGGCTCACCTCAAGTGATAAGCCAATGAACTGCTGATATGCAGATCCGGTTCCGGATCTGACCTTCCACAGCCTCATTGTGGGAACTCCTTTTTGTCCTTGGGGACATCGGAAAAAAGAGAAAAAAAAAGGGGGGGGATTTGGGGCAACAAAGAGGAAGTTGACGTGGCCCATATATGATAAAAGGGAGGGGGCAGGTACCTGGCCAGCGTGGAGGACCGAGTGCACTGGCTGTTGCCCACAATCTGCTACGAGAGGATTGAGTGCGAGCATCCCCGTTGGGACTAGGGTCGATGCTGGTTCCGAACCAGCGTTGAAGACCCAGGGCCCTAGCTCACTTTATACATGTATGAACTATTGGAAAACAGATTCAAGTCCGAATCCAGACACCCCCAGATAAAGAGAGGATAAGTTCACCTCTATGTTGCCTGGCGCCAGCCAGTTCCACAGCAGTGCCTTGGACTGCCGCCCCACTATGTGCACTTTGGGATATCCGTTAAAATTGGAACGATGCAAGGAAGACTAGCATGGCCTTGCGCAAGCACGATTAGTATAAAGCCAGGGCCAGCCTTGGTAGCAGTTCCGTGTTGATATCTCGAACTGTTGATATCTCGAACTGTTATCAGACGAAGAGCTGTGAGGGGTGTGTTATACTCGGGAGGAAGAAGACGACGGGGACGATGGAGATGGTGGAAGTAGAGTAGTAGGAGAGAAAAAGTCATATCTCGCCCGTTCCTTGACGGAATCGGGCGAAGTAAAACTTGATATTGGGGTTTTGATGCACTGCGAGTATGATGACGCAGTTAGATTTAGCAATAGGATAGTATTGTGGGCGCTCTATGGGTTGTGGACTGCGCGGAGGTGTGGGGAAGCGGAGTTGGCGGAGAATAAAAGTTGGCCTGTCTCGGCCATCTCTTGACCGTTTTGGGCAAGCCAAGATGCTAAACGGGGGTTCTGGCGTGCTACGAGTCAGATGGCGGCTCTAGCTCCGTGAGGGAGTGATAATTTGGCAGCTATGAGACGTAGGGGCTCCGCGGTGTGAACGAGGGAGTAGTGGGATTCCCCTACGCTTCGCGAGATGAATCTTCCCGCATTTCTTCGGAAGGTTCATTTTCATCCAACTCAAAACAAGCACATCAGTATGGCCCTCAACAACTAAGCTCACACCAGGCCAAGAAACAGAGGGGTGTGAGAGGCAAGGAGTAGCCGGAGAGGAGGAGAGGCATTGCGAGAGCGATGGAGTGGACGGGGAAAGAGAGGGGGATGGTAGCGGCACCACGTACCTGATCGTGAGGAGAGTCGACGTATCTTCCGATGGTCTGGCAGGAACTCATAACCAGTTTGCACATCGTACTGCTGGGCGAGATCGTGCGGTTCTCCTTCGTGGGACAGGGTCTCGCTCCTTCCTGTAACAAGTTGCAGAAGGAAGACGGAATGAACCTTCGTACACTTCGGAGGGAGGCTCATTCCGTTTTTGTGCAGTCTATTGATAAGAGGAGCGTGCCACTGCTGCAAGATTGGAGGCTTACCTGTTGGCCAGGCCGATGTGTTTTAGCGGACGGCTTAATCCGACGTGGCAGATCTGGTGAATAGCGGATCAAGGCCACCTGTCGTCAGTAAGCTCGTTGTCGTCCTCGAATCAGTGGCGGCCATCCTCCTCACCACGAGGTGTTCCTTGGAAGGCCCATCTCTCCAAATAGTGCTGTCGAGCGGCACACTGGCCGACCGTGCCTCATGTGTCTATTGCCTGTGGACCTGTAGGATAGTTGCTCTATTGCTGATACCCTGCCCTCCACTATACGACTATCACGCAAACTGGTCCGCTCGCTTTGACGGCCCCTGCGGTTGCTGGGTCGCAGTGGCCACCGCCGGGGTAAAACTGTGCTGCTGTATTTCCACTAAGCATCCCTGCCCAGCTCGTTGTGCTTATGCAGTGCGTCGCTGCTAGGCTACTACTATCCCGGTTTGTAGCTAATTCGGTGTTCTACTGCCACGGTTGATCGGGCACTGCTGTACTTCCGGTCGGTGGGGCCTGCTCATTCGTTACACTGTCTCAGGACTAGCGCGGTCACAGGGCCTCCGACTTAGCAAAGGCTCGTCTCTGAGCTTGAAGCTCATGAGCATGAACTGCCGAACTTCCAGTGGCGTTGGATCCCCGCCTCGGGTATGAATACGAACAGGGAAGATACATACCCGGTCTTTGGTGATAGCCTGCACGGCCAATGTCGGCATACGCTATGGTCGCTGCCGCACGACGCTTTGCTGAGCTTTTTCATCACGCTTAGCTGCGTTTCGTGAATTGGGGGATTGGTGCAGGTGGATCGGAGACGAGCATTTACTTGGCTGGCATGCTATTCCCACACGGCCAGTTTAGATAGCGTGGCTGCTCCACGTTGGGAGGAGAGAACGCTAGGTTTGGAGCCGCGACCTGTGCCAGGAACCGCTACTTTTGAGAAGTAAGGCCGCGACTGGTTGCTGATGGGTGCTCGCGGTTGCTGCAGGCCGCTATATGCTGCATAGACTACGGCTGCTACTGTCACTAGGCGCAGACAGTTTGCTGTGGGGCTGCTGGACTGTGCACGGACAGTTGCTGTGGGATTGCTTGACTGCGCACAAGCTAGAGTGGCGCCGCTGTCCAGGCACAGGCTGTGGCGACTGTTATTAGCTGCGGGGGAACTGGTATGGCGGTGATTGAATGTGCGAGGCAGCTATCTCGGGTAGCTGTGCAAGAACGGCTGCAACGGACTGCTACAGTTGACCACCATTGTGCGCAGGTCACCGCTGCGGGTTGCTGTTGGTTGCGTGTGGGCTGCTGTTGATGACTGTGAGCTAGTGCTGGTAGCTGCCGCTGCCGCTGGAAGCCGTTGCTGTCACTGTTGGCCGCCGCTGAGTATTGCGGCTGCGTCTAAGGTCCATGTGCGGACTACTGCTGCAGATGGCTACAGCTACTACTGTCTGCGGCATCCAGGCACGAACTGCTGCTACTGGCACCAACTGCTGTTACAGTGATCGCTGCTGCGGGTTGCTGCCCGGCTGCTGGCCAGCGTAGGTGACCGTTGTGTGCTGCTGTTACTGCTGGCTGCACTCCGGCTGCATGTAAGGACTGTTGCAGACCGAGGTTGTTGGGGACTGCTGCTGCGATTGTGGGTCACCGTTGAGTGTTGCTGTTGCTACAGGGTGCTGTGCGGCTGCAGTTGGGCTTAGAGGAGTAGTTGGACTTAGGGAGGGTGCCTGGTGCTACGAGTGGGAGTTCGTTAGGAGGGGTTACTGCGGCAGTTTGACTTCATTGACCAAGCTGTCAGTTGGCCGCCATTGCGGGGCCCTCAGGCGATCGAAGGTAACAAGGCCCTCTCATGCGAGTCTGAACGCACCCCTCTTGGATCTGAGAGTCTCAAACCCTTCTCTTCCTGCCTTTCTTACTCTACGTCTAGTCTATTGGTTACGAGGGGAAGGCGGCAGGCGGGATTGCAACCCGTAGAACCGCATTAAGACTCTGTGGGGAGTCCACCCACCGATTGCGGGAGGTCTGCCGGAACCTAGGCGAGGTTCTGGAGGCAGGGAACCATCAGATGATCTCTCCTTATCTGTATACCCCACTACACCCATGTTGTTTATCCCCTATAGCTTGACTGATGTACGCTTGCCTGTCCCTATGACCGTTGCTTTTTATTCAGGACTTAATCAGACAAAGTAAATGAGGGCATGTATAAGGTCAAGTTTCAACTTCTTTGATTGATTTAAAGCAGATTCTGGGATTGCATCTGGGGGAAGGGTGGGAGAAAGGCAGTTTTGCATGAGTCTGAATGGGTCAACCAAAGGCTGGGCCAGTTCCATAAGTTTGGGAAAGCCCAGTGCTATGTTTCCTTTGTATCGCTTTGAGAACCAGACATGTTCCATAAGTTTGGGTGGTCTGGTTGCTCTGACATGTGAGGGCTGAATGTGATTGCTTTTTAAGGAGCCAGTCAAATCCATGAGTTGGGTAGTCTGACGGCCTTGTTTATTTGGGGTTTTTGACAGTTTCTTTGGTTTCTGAACGAGGAGGTGAGCATGTCCCATAAGTTTGGATGGCTCTACCTCTTCCTGCTTTGGTCTAAGAGAAATAAACCAGGCTGAGGACCAAGACATGTTTCATAAGTTTGGGTGGTTTTGGTCCAATGCCTCGCACATGCTGGAATCAGAAGGTTATAACTTTGATATACTTTACTATTATACTATCTATGAACGGGCTAGTCAGGCAGGGTTCCATAAGTTTGGGTGGCCTGACTATAGCTTATCACCAACTGAAGAGAGTACTTAACTAAGAATAAACTTGTGGTACGAAGGGGCAAGCTGAGTCTTGAGCTGAAGATGATCGGCTCACCTATATGCTACCTCAAAAGACTAAGTGCAGACAACTATATAAACTCTGGATACTTAAACTGTTCAGGGCGACTAGGATGGCGTAGTCACGTGCCCAAAGAAGAGAAAAGTTGTTGTGCCCTGTGTTTGTGTATACTTCTTGGCTGGGTCAGACATGTTCGATAAGTTTGGGTGGTCTAGCCTTATGCCCTATGTAAGCTGGGTATAAAGGATAAATCATTGAAAGACTACAAACTATTGTTTGCTAAAGTAACTTGGGGATGGTGAGAGAGTGCATGTCTGTGGTTTGGCCTGCATGTGACGGAGTGATGTCACTGCTTAGTCTGAGTTTGGATTTGATAGGTAGTTGCTGTAGTTGCTCGCCACGTGCTAGAGCCATAGGAGTTAGAGTCATTTCTTGCATTTTCTGGGCTCGTTGTTTTTACTTAGATTAATTTTTGCATTTTCTGGGATCTTTTGATTCGCACTTGGTCTTGTATAAATCTTGGTAAGCCACTTTCTCTACGGGAAGCGCTGCCGAAATTTCTACAAAATTAGGGAGTTAGACAAATTTTTGCTTTCTGGAATCCAAAGGTCTGACTTTTGGACTAGTATATTTTCTGCGATGGCACTTTTCCTACGGGAAACGCTGCCGAAATTCTCCTAAATTAGAGGGGTTAGCTTGTATTTCAGCAGGTGGCGATGTACGTAGGAGAGGCTATGTCATAGGCTACCCTTACTTGGGCGCTGGCTAGAGATAACGCTTAGACCTAGTTAAGTGTGGTGACTTGGGTAAGATCGTGATATGGAGATTATCCTCCATGAGCTCATAGACTTAGCTTGAGATTGGCCTGTCTTGTGTTACAGGTCTCCTTGATCGATTGATTCAGGACTTGGGGCTAGATTCAGCTTTGATCCTGCAAGGATCACCTTCTGTTATCACAGATAACAGGTCAGTTGCGATTCGTCGGTTTACGATTCAACCTCAGCTCACTCTCCTTACTCAACCTAAAGAGGCTTCAACCCTGGTGATCTTTCTGTTTTGTTAAGGTTTCACCAGGACTTTTATTGAATGGCCATTTAACAAAGGTACTGAGTATTTACTTAAGGTTGGTTGGCTGAAGGTTGGGGCTTGCATGGCTGAGGCGAAGGGTATGAGCATGCAGATTGGTTGGAGTTGACTCCGTGTAGTGTGTGGACTTCTGCTTGACTCATTGATGTGGTTGCAGGTATGTTCTATGACTTGGATTATTGGATTAGACTGCTCTGCGATCTTATATATGTGCATGAGGAGACCCACTGTGATTGTGAGATGTAATCGCCACACATTTATTCCCATATGCATATATATGTGTGTATATGTGTATGTATACGTACCTATGTAGGGTACTTGTGTGGCCTGAAGCGTCCGTGTGCTAAGGACCTAATCCAGGGTTGGGATGAATAGAAGAGAGGGAATGACCCCTCTATTTATATATACGCTTCTGAAAAAATCGTTGTCGGACTGTAGCCCTGAGCCTAGAATACGATGGTCCTCGCCCAGGACGACCCAGGTCCCAGGACTAGCTCTGAAAAGGTTCACTTTCGATAAAAGTCGAAGCTACTTTCCTTGTTGGGATTTATTTTGGTAGAACGATAAAGTTCCGAGCGGAAGGGTCAGCGTGTCGCTGGTGATGCGCCAGACAACTCACCACCGCTCCAAAACCCTTCCTGCCCTAGGGACCATCTTACCCCGCACCCTTTGGGACACCTCAGGGTGCAGAAGGCGGTAAGGCCCTCAGGCCGGTTTTGCGCCCGCTAAAGGGTTACCCCCTCTTGGCGCGCACTTCAGCCGACGCCTGAGCATCGGAAGCGACCGCATGACTCAGAACATGCCATTTGGGTATGGGCACCACATAATGCGCCGTCATCGCAGTTACTCACGTAGAGTTGCATAGTGAATTGGTATGCGTGGATCCTACGTTCGAGCGATCTTATACTAAACCTCGCGTACGGCAGTTACCGACTTCCAGTGTACAAGGTTATGGGTTGGATACAAAGGGACTAGGAGTGTGTTGCGTTGTACGTCCTTCGTGTCGTTCAGTACTTGTGTGCGTGTGTGCGTGTGCTTTACTTTTATGTACCTTATAGTGGTGTGCGCGTGGCGTGTGGGATACGTCCTAGTCGACCGACGACGAGCCGCGCTTGGGACCTCAGCCCCCCCAAGATATCGGTTCGCGTGCGGGTCCGATAGAGGCGTAGTACCGCACGTACCCCTTATGCTACAGCGAACGAGAAACGCCCTCGGCTGGTCCACCTCTGCGATTGCAGCTGATCAACTTTCGTATTGTGGACTGGTAGCTCGGCGGGGATACGCCCACCGAAGGGAGGTGACAACTCCCGTAAGGTGGAGGTAGTCGTGCCTCGCGTAGACCCTGTCCTGTCGTAGGGGCTCGCGAGAGGTATGGCTGGCGCACTCGGCCGGAGCGGCTTGCGAAAGCTCCATGTATGTATTGCGACGAGGAATGAGATCCAACTCCTGTGTGACGCGGCCGGGAGGGTCCCGCGCTACCATTAAGTAGTGCCGAACCGATGCGCTCGACAGGTGGCGCCGTTGCCGGGGATAACGGTTGCCTGCCGTTGTCCCTGGTGGAACGACACCCGGGTAGATGGAGAGAGAATCAGGCATGTATGGGAAGCTTTGGGATTTTTTGTGAGATAGGTTGCGGGATGTTTGTTCGATTGTTTAAGTAGAGGTTTACGAAAATTTCGAATTTCTACCTTCGACTTGGCGGAAGGATCAGTCAGATGGGTGGTGGGGTGAAGGTGCTAAGGAGGGACGAACTCTAGCTAGGTGAGCCTAGAGTCTAGTGTAGAGAAGCATAATAGTAGTCAACTAAGGTTGGGCAATGCAAAGATTATGTTAGAGAGTCTGATAAGTATTCTGTAAGCCAGGTTGTCGAATAGAGTGTTGTTATTTCTTCTTCTTGCCCATATAACAGGATGGTTGAGCGAGGCGATGTGTTTGGTGGAATATGAGTGGCAGAAGAGTGGTAAGCGCGCTGACTGTGTACTGAAGCAGTTTGATTACCATTTTGATATGGGATCGGACGGTGCTTTACCTGATCGGTACGGTTAGGAAAAGGTGAAGCAGCGACGATGAGGCTAAGTACGTTTACCACAGTGTGTGGCCCTGTGAAGGACCTATTATGCCCGTAAAAGTCGTTTGACTAGTCATGACGGCGTCGTGGTACGGTTGCTTTAGAATGGGGCTAAGGCCAGGTAACTGGTCCTAGAGACAGATGGGGTGATAGTGGAGGGTATATCCTGTTATTTATGGTAGACCATTGAGCTGAGCCCCTTCCGAGGTTGGATCACCCACTTAGGAAACTAAGGACTTGAGACCATTTGTTTTGAGGGTGTTACTTTGAGTTGTATAATGGACTCATCTATGGATGTATGACCCTGTAAGCCTAGTCTATGGAACATGGCCAATATAGTTGACGTATACGCCTTTTCTCATAACCCAAATGTGGAAAATGTAGATTGGGATGAGCTTCGAGCAGTAGTGGACCGATAGAAAGGGCCTTCGCCGTCTTTCTAAAGTGCGCTACTTTTGACTTGGGTATAGTCGTTTTTATACCTATTGCCATAATAGCTATTACTGATTATCTACAATCAGCTTTGAGGACTCCTGCCTGTATATAGTATTGTAAGGACTAAAAAGTCCTGGACGTGAACATGAGATAAGGTAATGAGAGTGAAGTTTAGCCATTTACCCTTGTTTGCTTTGAGGCTGCCTAGGACGCTCCTTGATAAGTTGCTGCTTGCTTTACGTATCAGGTTGCTGTCAACATCATGGCGGAAGAAGGAGGCTTCGGCAAGATCCGACTTTTGAGAAATTCGTGCCTCATGAAGGTGCTGCTGCACGAAGCGCTGCAAGAGTCAATGCCCCAGATCTTCGTGCCCTGCTGTTCCAAGGAAGAAACTTGTCTAGCTTTCTGCGTGACTTTCAAAATTTTTGCCTTATGAAGCTGTGTGACAAGAAAGCAATGTGGTGCATGTTCCCCTTGTTCGTTTGTAAGGACTAAGTGAGGAGGTGTATGCCCTCAAGCAGAAGGCGAAAGCGTGAGATGAGTTGGAGAATTCCTTACGGCTACGATTCTCAGGGGATGGAATAGAAGTCCAACGTGGGGAATGCTCTGTGCCACCAGTTGCGGGCGCACCATCGCAGGCGGAGTTAAGTGGTTTGCAAAGGCAAGTAGGGGTATTGGAAGAGAGGTTAGCACGGCTCGAAGAGGCCAGGAAAGGCGGGCGGAAGGTTTTAGAAGATTCCCCGAGTAAGCCGGCGGGCCAAAGTGAAAAGGGTACAGGGGAGGATGACCAGAAGTCACCCCACTCAGTAAGAACCCCGAAGAGGCGAGCCAGTATTCAGGCGAGGGACAAAGGCAAGAGGGAGGAAGAGATAAAGGAGGAGCGCGGACCTCTCAAGTTGACAAAGGAGCAACGGAGGGCAAGGAACCTCGCTCAGGGCGGTCAAGGTACTGGAAAAGGGTAGAGTTCGCGACAAGTAGCGGTCACCCCGCAAGAGTGGGAAGGCGAGGCAAAGACCAAGAGGGTCTCCTCCGATCGAGTCAGCACTACATGGGCAGTGGGCGCCGTGTAACGGGATGAACTTGTGGCCGACGCGTAATCCTTATATGCCCTGGGAGCAAAGTAATCATATGGGACCTTGGGTGAACATGATGCCCCGTGGGCCCCCGCGAGTCCAAATCCAACCTGTCGGACCGATGCGCTCGACATCGACCCCCAACTATTACCCACGACAAAAGTTATTAGATACGGTGAAACGGGTCCGCAAGACTCTTTTTATTTTTACACCCCTTCCTTGGGCTATCTAGCGCGTAGAAAACAACTTCGACAAGCTCGAGCGGGCGCCGTGGGAGGATGGGGGGTATCGGGGTCAAATTTCTAGTTTCCATAGGCATCGCGGTGTCGAGCGTGTTGGCTCCCGACTTTTTCTCAAATCGCGGGAACCCTCCGACCATGTCATGCAAGAGTTTTACAAGGTGAATAAAGCAATAGCTTCAGTTAAAGCAAAACCTAAAATGGGTAGGGGTCAGAGGTGAGTCTCTGTCCTCCAAACCGTACGTGATAGTTTTCCGTCATACAACTCTCCATCAGCGTTCCGTCTCAAACGCATAACACTCCCAGACGGGCCAACACTGCGTGCCTCCTGGATGTTTCCGTCGGGCCAGTGGCACGGGTTGCGTGCCCCCCGTGATCACCAAATGAAATTAAATAGGCCGCCGCTTCGCGGCGGTAACAGTCAACGCTGCCCCCGTACATTTACATTCAGAGACAACTCCGGAACGACGTAGAATAATCCCATGATCCGCCAAAATGGTCGTGGTCGCGTCGCTCCTTCGCCGCTCTAGCCGGGTGCGCCAACTGTACATCCCGCGGACCCCTACGACAAGATAGGTTCTTGTGGGGCATAAGCTTTCTTCCCTAAGGGGCTGTCACCACCCTTAGGGGCATATCCCTACCGAGCTACTGACCCACGTGCTAAAGCTTTTAGATGCAATTGCAGAGGTAGGTCAGCCGAGGGCGTCTGCTCGTTCGCTGTAGTATAGATACGCTTAGTTAACACCAAGCAAAGTTGAACGTTGTCCGTTCCTAGGGCGCTGATCTCCTGGGTACGGAGCAAACGTCGACCGACTAGGACGGTTTCAACCAAGCGTGAAACTCAATATTATCCTAGTCCCTTTAACACATAGTCAAGCGAAAGTTACAACAACCACACATATAATTATATCAAAATGAATCGACCGTAGTCGGTAGAACGCACATCCAATATGAAATGATAACTAAAAAGATTTAAATCATCATACAGTACATTCAACAACACAAAATCAAAATAAAATCTGACCACCCCGGGTCGAAATCCACAAAAATCATACAACCGCCAACAAAGAAGTTGGCTTACTGAGAATAACAGTGATGCAGCCGACAAGGTAGTCGGCCTGCCTTAGTTTTGACTTGATGAGACGCGCTGCCAACGTTATTCATTCCACCTTCCACCGACTCAAGATTAGACACACATATCTGTCTTCATCTGTTTCCAATCTTTTCGGATGACAAACTACTCTGCAAATGGTTCTTGATCAGGGGCATTGCTTGAAGTGTTACATACCTCTCCCTCTAGGAAGTGGTCTGGGGTACTCCTCCTCCTCGTCCGAGCACAAGACTCGGATCTCAGAAGTCACGCTGTCTCCATCGAATCGGCAAAGTACCCTCCCGTAGAATGGTCCACTCCGGGTCGATAACAGGGTCGGCTCCTAAAGCAACGAACCCTCGCCCCAGATGCTTCCTAGAGATAGAAGATGTGTCCATTGCAAGTGGCTTTCATATATTTTTCATTTCTCTTAAGTCCAGGGTAACTTAGACGAAAAGAATTCACGAAAGGTAAAGAACGAGAATCATTTGGAAAGGTATAGGTGGATAAGGTCATTCGGGATAGAATAGGTAGACCTCAAGAAAAAGCTAGATCAATTTAACTTTGTCTTCTTTATTTGAAACTATTTTTACAGAACTCACTGGATTAATCATTTTTAAAATGACAAGTTTTGTTTTACAAACAAGCAGGTAGTAAGAAGAAGGAAGGCGATCTTTTTTTATCTGTCCTAAATAGGCATGAATCAAAACTCCTTTGTAGGAATCCTTCTACCTATCTGCACAACACGCAAAAACAACAAGTTCAAAAAGGAGACCAATACAATTTTATACTCAAGTCAGACTCTTTCATTCATACGCATGACTCGCACAACTTTTTTTTTTTGAACATCCAAAACAACAGGGTCAAACAAAGTGTGGGTTCACACAGGTATGAAGGGATATCTGAGTCGTTCAACTGACTGACCTCGAGTGAAGTTTGAGAGACGGTCCACTCAAGAAAGTCGAGTAATATATCAATCAAAAGAAAATGACCGCCGTAGAATATGCGGCTCACAACTCCACAAGTTCTGACCTTCCTCCTGAGTCACAGTCCGCGTCTTCCACCAAGTGTCCAAATTAGCAGAGGCTGGGCCACCCAAACTCGAGCGAGATAGCCCTCCAGGAGGGTGTTCCCACAAATGAGTTTTCACGTGGTTTCAATGTCCCAGGTTGCCCTAACATAGCCCCAACTGTACTTCCCCCACCAAGGATGCTCTCAACCAATTGCAAGTCCACGCCGCCTCCCATCACCACGTCTGCTCGCAATAGCCACACCAACATGCCGGTCCCGATTACAACAATCAGTCCCACCTTGTCCCAAAATGGTCCCAGATGGTCCCAATGCAGTCCCACAGCATCGTCGCAGTACCTGATGGTTCAAAACTCAAAACCGCTCGCACTTCACGCCGCAAAAAAAATAACGGTGGCCCTGGCCGAAAACCGCATGTGTCGCGAGCCCTAAAAATAAAGATGTCCTTCCAGCGCAAACCGCAAGTGCCGCAACTCCAATAGCCACTGCCGCAAGCAGTCACTCTATGCTCTTTTCATGTCGCTGGTTCACGCACCACTGCCGCACGGTCCTCATCGTGCACCAACGCCAGCCCAACCTCTAGGCTATACTGGGATCCACAATAGCCGCCGCGCGCCACAAAAATAACGGCGGACCACTGCTTGCTGCGTCGTCAAAACCGGTACCATGGCTGCCCTGCAACACCACCGCTGGATTACACACAAAAAACTGCCTCCACTGTGACGCAAAAGACCCGCAACATTTTCCCTCACAAAAGTGTCGCCGACATGTCATCAATCGGACGACATAACCTCAATGAAAGTGTTGCTGCCGCCGCCAAATTCAGCAACATGATCCCACCACATACACTGCCATTGCCGCGCTGCTGATCGAGCAGTACCTCCCCACATTCACATTGGAAAAAACAGTGGCGCAGCGCAACAAATCCGGCAGCACCACCCTGTTGTTAATGCCGCGCCAAGCGGGCAGAATCTCCCGTGTACCACCTGCCAAAATTGTTTTCGCCGTGCAAAACGGGTAGTACTTCCACATCACCACCTAGAACGCACTGCTGCCGCCACAAAATTCGGCAGCACTTCCACGTCACTGCCAGAAAAATCACAACTGCCGCTGAAAAACATTGGCAGCGCTCTCGCAGTACGTCAACAAAACTGTCGTCGCCGCAAAAACGGCGCAGCATCTCCCCACCACTTTTTCAACTATGGCTGCGTTGCCGTGATGGCTGCGCAACACCTCCCTTGCGTTGCTGCCAACAGCCGCGGATATGGCAGCACGCTTCTCCAACTGCATTACTCCAGCAACCTTCTCCCTCTTCCTGCAGACCTCCACTCTCCACCAACAACACTTCCTCTCATCCTCCTCACCGGCATCACCGCCCCGCAGCAGCAGCCAGCCTGTATTCACTCAAGTGAATGTCCCAACAGCACTGGCACAAATGTGAGGCTGCTGGGTGGGGAGCTGACTTTTATAGCCAGCCGAGGGCATGTGGGCAGCTGCTTTGCTCACAGCCAAGCAAAAATAGTGGATGCTCCCGACCCTCGATTTAAATCGATGGCCAGGAGCCAAGTGCCTTGGCTTCCCCCCTGGGGAACCAGGGTCATTAACTCTGGGAAGCACCTGGCCATTTTCTCAGGCTGGGTGCTCCTAGGAATGGTTGCAACCTGTTCGAAAAACGAACAGGTGCAGTCACTTCACCCCTTAGAACCTTCTGGGGGCTGCACCTATTCCGCGGCCGCGACCAAATTCGCGGCCGTTTCCCCCCCTTTCTTTTTCCTTCCTTTTTTTTTTTTCTTTTTCCCTTCCTGCCCCATCGTCTCCCTATGTGGCGGGGGCAACTCGTTTTTCAAACGAGCAGCCTCCCATTCCCCAAGGTCATTTCACAAAGTCGAACTCAACAGAGCTCTCTACCCACCGAGACCGTACCTAGGCGCCCTGCGGCGCCACGTTCAGGCGCACCCACTTTGCTGCCCGTTTTTAAAACCAACGGGCGCAGGCAACGAAAACCACGACGAGGGGAGGGGAAAAGCACCTGTCGAAAAAAAAGAAGAAAAAAAAAAAAGATGAAAAAAAAAGTTTAAAGAAAATCTAAAAGCAAAAAAAAAAAGAAAAAAAAAAAGCCTACCTTCGTAGTGTGACCCTCCGACATAACGGGCGCCACGACTGCAATAGATTCATTCGATTCTGCTCGTCCTATCAATGGAAGCAGAGGGAAGCCAAGGCCAGGTAAGACCCCCCCTTCCTTCTTCTGTGTGTGTGTGTGTGTGTGTGTGGATGTATAGTCCTGCATACCGACAATAAATCCATCCGACTTTCCCCATCCTTTTGATGGGAAGTCAGCCCTTACAGCCTGTTCGTCAAAACGAACGGGCGTAAGTCCAGCTCATAAAACAAGAAGAGGAGAATCTAAAACAAAAGAATCTAAAACAAAAGAATCTAAAACAAAAAAATCTAAAAAAATCCAACGAAGAAAAAAAAGGAAACTTACCAAAAGACAAAAAAATGGTAGCCCGTTTATAACGGGCACCGTCAACTGAACTGAGGGCTGAAAGCCCTGTCAGTTCTCACAGCGCCATGTGGCGCTTTTGTTTCCGTTAGATTTTTTTTTTTATCCTTTTTTTTTTCTGTTAGGCCAACGGTCACATTCACGTGCTCGTGGCATATCCACGAGTTGTTGAAATGCAGACTCGGGTTCAAATCCCTACCGGGATTTTGGACCATTTCTCGATTTATGCGTGTCATCCTTGCGTAGTGGCCATGCTCTCCACATGACTGATCTTAGCCGCGCAATCTCATCGGCCACGCCAAATGCCTTATGATGGCTGCTCCAAAAGGAACTTTGCCCAGTAGGCCAGCATATCAGGTTCGATCCCGGTATCTGCCGGGTATGAGTCATGTGCGGTAACCTACTACCGTCCTTGCAGACCCTGCCTGCCAGTGGCCCTGCGAGCCTCGCTGCTGGAGGCCTTGCAGGCCCTGCTTGCAGGCCTTACCCCGTCGGTGGGCCTCGTGACCTCGACATCGGCCTATCAACCCTCTAGCTTGATGTCAACCTCTGCGGCCCAGGAAAAAAAACCCTTCTTCCTATTCCCCCTGCGTCGCGGCCCTGTACTTGGCGCATCCCTCTTTTTTTTTTTGCTTATTTAAGCCCTGAATCGCACGGCTACATTATTTTAGGTAGAATAGGTCTAGCTCTACCACTTCCATGTCAGCACGCGTCTGGACTAAAACTCAAAACCTTTTAATCTCTCAGTCATAGGTCGGGTCTGAATAAACTTTTGGCAAACGTCAGTCTGATCAAGTCCTTCAATTCAACGAAAGAGTCGGACAGCGTCCGACGTTTAAAATCCCCGACAAATACCCTTGTCAGGGTATTTGCCCCGACAAAGGAACCAAGTAGCGATAAGATTTGCCCCACTAATAGCCCTGCGTACGCTCGACGTCGTCCTATTTATAACCCAACCTTTTTGCACATTTCATTTCATTCATAGGTTCTTACGACGTCGGTTCTTTTAAGACGATAGCAAGAGTTAGTCCCTTGTGGCCTCCGCCGCTCATTGTGCCAAACCTCGGCTAAAGGAGCGAGTTGACCAATCGAAAGGATGGAGGCGCGGGTCACAGACAACTCAGTTGCCGCGAGCAATGCTGCCTCGAGCAGTTTGCGACGGAGAAGCGTGGCAATTGCCACCATCATGTTGTTTCCAACCAAGACGGAGGCAAGGGCGTCTGTCGCTGCCGCCGCGAGAGGATTCCGACAAGAATGGGCAAAAGTCGACTGCATGGTCTTCCATCCGGCAGACGTTTACCCAACCAAGGTCGAACTCAGGAAGGACCAAGGAACCCTTGAGGACCCGCCGCGAGTTTACTCGTTCATGACTACGACCATGAAGCTGGTACTAAGCATTGGCTTCTGCCCTCTAAGAAAGATGCATTGGAGGGACATAGGGGTCATCTACGACGTCGTAGACGAGACAATCTATCACAAGTTCAAGGATGAGATCATGTGGTTGTCCCTGCGCATTACGCGGAACCACCATGCTCGACAGGGACCATTTGTGTACATTCAACATTATGACCACGTAGGTGCATTTGATGTCCGTATCCGTGCCTAGGAGAGATGTGATGATGAGGTCCTCCAGCAATAGGAGGAGAGTTTGTTAAAACTTTTTTGCATCTAATGACAACTTTTTGGTGGTGCGACGGATGGCGGAGCTCTACAACGCGAGCAATCTACGACTACCATAATGAGGACGAGTGCGGAAGTTGACAATCAACAAGGCGCTCATCATGCGGCGTGCTCGGCTGGATAGATGCGCCCTGGCGACTCACGCACTTTACGGCCGCTAGGCGTCACCTTCCTCAATAAGTCCCACTTGATTGGACCGCTAGAAGATTGATAGCTAGCTAAGCCCCTTGGATTGGATCATTAGACTCTGACCTTAGGGGCGTGAAACATAATAAATCTCGATCACCCTAGTGGTGTCGACCAGGAAAACAAGGTCGGCCCGCCCCTATGATTATCAATTCTTGCGACGATTTTTGCTAGTGTCATGATGAGGGGTGACGGCAACACAAAGGTTTTACCATTTCTTTTGTATATACTTAGTTGGCATGCATTCGTAGTTAGGCGATGACTTCTACATTAGGCAAGCCGTAAATAGTATGGATGAAGGAAGTCATGGAAAATAATAGAGATAAACATGGACACGAGGCCATGGCATGATGTTGTTTTGAAATTCGATAAAGCAAGTTGTGAGTGTCGATGATGACTTTCCTATCGATCTTGCGCGCATCAATTGTGAAACGCTTTCAAAAACTTTCTCTTCAGTTTTGTGTAATGGTGAGAGTAAAAAGAAATATTTCATGTTGTCAAATTTTGTAGTCCTTACGAAAGACTGTCATTTGGTCACTAAGACGAGTCGCTACTTATGTATTGCATCCGTGAGCCTTGTTCACGACATTTATGAGTATCTTGGTTGTCAAATTCATGTGTTCGTTGGGGACATCTATGTGTATCTTGGTCGCTACATTCACGTGTTTGGTTGTGACTTCTGCTTGTTTTAATGCGATGTATGTGTGTTTTAATTTCAGTACTTTCCTTTCCAAAAGAAGGTGTGTTTATAAAAAGACTAGAAGCAACTAGATTTATGATTGATCGGGCGAAGTCTAGCCGACCGACATGGTCCGCAGAAAATCAGCCACCTATGGAACGAGCGGCTTCGTTGAGATCGATCTATATTCACCTGTAAGAGTTGTATGCACTACGGCGAAACGAGCAAAACGCCATTGGCTGGTCTACCTCTGTAATTTTATGTAAAAACGTTCGTATGTAGATCAGTAGCTCGGTAGGGATACGCCTCTAAGGATGGTGACAGCTCCTCAGGGAAGACGAGTTGGGCCTCGTGGGACCCTGACCTGTCGTAGGGGAACGTGAGAAGTACGACAGGTGCACCCGGCTAGAGCGGCAAAACCCCGTCGTTCACCTTGATGAATTTCGGAGAAAATGTTTCTACTCTAAAAGAAAATATCAAACTCCTGCGTGATGCGGCCGGAAGATCCCCCTTATGAGTGACGACGCGAGGAGGCCATTACGTCCGACAACGAGCGATGATTAATTTTCTTGCAGGTCTCCAAAAACTGGAGAGACAATTTCGATTTATTTTTGGTTACGTCGATGTTATATCTACAATATTTGACATCAAGGAGTCCGACATGTTTGTGTCCTTACCCCACGTCGACATTTTGGCCGCAATCGATTGGCTTCTACGTTATTCTTATCACCATGCGTGTTAAGGGATAAAAATTCCAAAACGTGGCAGGAAAGTCTGGTTGTCCTTTTCTGAGTCAAAGGATAAGTGTATTTCTATATCCCTACAGATGATCCGGAGTATGGTTAAATTTAACCTCAGATTTACTTTCATAGTATTTGCGGGAGGGAAACTTTTGCAACAAGTTATAGGTGTCCCAATGGATAAATCTTATAGTTGTCCTGTTACTTGTCTTCTTTGCTCCTACGTTGAATGAAATTTCTTGCGGAGTCTGGGTGCCGATAGGGAACTCGTCTACAATTTTCAAATTGTTGATGACGTTACCATCTTTGTTGCGGTTACGACATAGTTTGGTTTTGTTCGGACGCAAGTTGTTTTGGACGAGTTCAACAAATATTATGGGACTGTGCTCCAGTTGGTTCGCACCAATGATTGTAGCGGTCATTGGACGTTCGTAGGGATTGACGTGTTCAGGCACAGGATTACTTGTCGGATTGTGTGTTTGGTGAAAAATGAAACGAGTGTTTGGAAATCTGGGGAATTGATTTTCAAGAGTTTTGAGGATTATGTTTCGTACTCGTATAAGAGGGCGAAGATTGGAGCGATTGTGATCACCCTCCATTGTGTTTTCATGCTTTCTAGCGACTCATGGGGTCAGCACCAAGCCTTGTTGGCTGTTAGAAGAGAACTCTTGTTGAAAGGGTACCCACGCCACTTAGTGACGACTACGTTTCATGAGTTCGGTGCTAAGTTGGGGGTTGTTGCCGCAAAGGTAGTTGCTGCTTCTGTTTCATCAGGGGTTTGACTATGATTGTCAAACAGACCCATATGACATGCGCTTCTTCCAGACCCTTGGGGGGTTTTCCAAGTTTGAGGACGGTACTAACCTTTTGATTTTTCAGGTTGCATACAATTTTTGGTTTCGTCTGGATTTCGGTGCCTCTATACACCTGCCGCCGCCATAGTGCCATTACGAGTTCTGACGTGATATGATACTCTGCTCTTGACGGTTGTTGGGGCCCTTTACCTGGTTGGCAGAGCCCTAGCTGTATTGCTTAGGTTCCTGGTCATTTTTTCATATTTTACTCAGTTTGCCGAAGGAACTGTTGACGGTACCTCGTTGGTTCTGACCTCCTCGACTCGCACAGTGTTGTTTTGTCACCTGCTTTAGACTATTTACTTCGCTTCGTTGACCGAGCTGCTCCTCTACTCTTTCATTCACAAATGTGCGGACGGTTGATGCGCTGTCGTAGCCGGAGTCGCCGCTTGGCTATGGTGCCAGAGCCTGACCCGTACAGGGGAGATGCTAGCCAGAACTGTGTTGTTGGAAGGAGGGTTCTGCTGCTTTGCTGTTCGTCTGTAAGCTGCTTCCATTTGCACAACGAGAAGGGAGTCCTTGGTGAGAGAAGGTTAACGGAGACCCTAATTTTCAGACCACTTGCTATGCCATTTATAAGAAAACGAAAGGGTTATTTAATAAAACTTGCCACCAATTCATGAAGTGGAGACCATACCAACTAACTGCAAAAAAAAAAAAAACGAAAAAAAAAAAAAAAATCAAACAGCAAGACACTTTCATAAAATTTCGCCAACTTTTCAATTTAAGAAATCTTGGAAAATTTCAGAAATCTTAACAGAGGAAATTCCAATGCTCCAAATGACACCAACCTTGAACGAAAACAAGAACAGACCAAATTGTTTTTTTTTCAAAAATTATAAAACTTGATCCCCAAACCCTAATTTCAATTTTTGACCCCTTACATAAGACCTGAAAGTGGGGGTCCCCATTAACCACTTGCGTTCTTGGGGCCTACCCGTGCTTGTCTGCTTTTCTGTGTGTTTGTGGTTTTGCAGGTACTCGTGTGTTGATCGGCTACTTCACTATTTGTGTGACATCGTTCCGATTCAGAGTATATAATGACGATTTTCCAGGGTTCTGAGGTTGACAAGGTAGTTCTCCTACCTGATGTGCTACATCTTGTCGACGCATTGGTCGGATCGACCAATGCTTATCATTACTTTTTTGCTAGTTGTGTTTGGTTGGAGGGATAAAGGAACAAGGGGGCTGCTATCATGTGCTTCTGTTCCCGCTATCTGATGACTTGGGAAAGGGTACGGGTAGGGTAGTTGAATGTAGTGGGGGCAAGGCATACGGTAAGGCCTCCCAGAGAGTGATATCTTGGATCCTCTAAGACATCCACCTGAGGAGTCCACGTGTAGGCTGGATGAAACACGTTGGGGATTTACCCGCGTGATTCTACCTTTCTATTTGTGATTTTTAGTATCTCTATGGATTCCGAGCTTTTCTGTGCATTTTTGTACGTATATATATGCGTGTGTGATGGAGCGTGCTTATCATTGTGAATTTTTGCTCTCCATCCTCATATGACCGTTGTCTACGACGGACAACTTTATTTCTTCTGATTGATTGATTGATTGATTGATTGATTGTTTGATTGATTGATTGATGAATTGATGAATTGGTTGGTTGATTGATTGATTGATTGATTGATTGATTGATTGATTGATAGGTGAGAGATCGCCTTTGTCACATCCGCAGAATCACACACATACATACACACAAATACACAAACACACAAACACATAAACACAAACACACAAACACACAAACACACAAACATACAAACACACAAACACACACACGTACACATACACACATACATATACATACACACAGATACACACATACACACACCATCGTGTTTTCAGGCTTTCTTACGACTCTAAGGTCAGCACCAGACCTTGTTGGCTGTTAGAAGATAACTCTTGTTAAGAGGGTACCCACTACACTTAGTGACGACTACGTCTCATGCGTTACGTGCTAAGTTGGAGGTTGTTGCCGTGAATATAGTTGCTGCTTCCGTTTCATCGAGGGTTTGACGCTGATTGCCAAACAAACCCATATGACCTGCATTTCTTTCAGACCCCTGGGTGGTTCTCTGAGGACGGTACTAGCCTTCTGTTTTTTGGGTTGCGTACAATTTTTGGCTTTGTATGAATTTTACTGCCTGTGTACACCCGCCGCCACCATGGTGCGATTACGACTTCTTATGCGATATGGTACCCTGCTCTTGACGGTTGTTGGGACCCTTTACCTGGTTGGCATTGCCCTTACTGTATGGCTTAGATTCCTGGTCGTTTTTTCAGATTCTATTCGGTTTTGCCGAAGGAACTGTTGACGGTACCTCGTTGGTTATGACCTCCTCCACTCACATAGTGTTGTTTCGTCACCTGCTTCAGACTATTTACTTCGCCCCCCTAGCTAAGGTGCTCCTCTACTTTTTCACTTGCGAACGTGCAGACGGTTGGTGTGCTGTCGTAGCCGGAGCCGCCGCTTGGCTATGGTGCCAAAGCCTGACCCGTACAAGGGAGATGCTAGTTGAAACTGTGTTGTTGGAACGTGGGGAGGATTCTGCTGTTTTGTTGCTCGTCTGAGAGCTGCTTCCATTTGCGAAACGAGAAGGGAGTCCTTCGTGAGAGAAGGTTAACGGAGACCCTAATTTTCATACCACTTTCCATGTCATTTATAAGAAAACCAAAGGGTTATTTTAATGAAACTTGCCACCAATTCATAGAGTGGAGACCATACTAACTAACTACAAAAACAAACCCTCAAAAAAATATTAAAAAACATATTAAACAGTAAGGCAAAAGTACATGTTCATGAAATTTTGTGGGAAATTTCATAAATCTTAACAGAGGAAATTCCAATGCTCCAAATGATACCAAATTTGACACACAACAACCTCAACCGAAAACAAGAACAGGCCAAATTGTTTTTTTTTTTTTAATTATAAAATTTGACCCCCGAACCCTAATTTTAAATTTTGACAAGTTACCCCGGATAACTCACATGAGAGTTTCCCTTTAGTAGTTAAAACAAGTAGTTGAGAGACCCTTGTCGAAGCATTTCAACATTTGTTCCAACATCCAAGGAAAAAAAAACATTCAAGATCTATGTGCCAATACAAAATTCAAGTTAGTAATAGGTGACCCTTCACGAAAGTCTCATATTAACCCTTGATTAAACCCCAACCTATCCTTAAGAGCGTAATAGCATGACCCTACGGGAGTTACCCTACCACTTTCTAAAGGTTAGACGAACTAGGAATAAGTTAGTGGATACAGACAAATACCAGGTCCTCCTTTTGCTAGAGTATCTTATTAGGCTTGCTAAGGTAGAGTCAAACAAGCAATAGGATGACCCCACAAAAGTCTTCCTATTTCCTTTCTTGCGTAGTAAGGAGTTTATCTTTCGAGTATGGCCCTAGGGCAACCCATATGGAAGTTTACCTATTGCCCACTCGATGAATAAATAAACCAGGTGTATGTAGGTTGTCAGAAAATGAATAGTAAGGTGATCTTTTCCCGCTCTCGTGTTAATAGCCAGCCCAGGTCCGAGCTTGTAATAGGATGACCCCACGGGAGTTGTCCTACCACTACTCGAATGACTGTGATCTAGAGATAGGACGACCTCACAAGAGCCTCCCATAACCTGATTCAGTGTTAAACAGATAAGTCGTTAGTAATTACTTATGCCATCCATCAATCATACTCAAAACAAATAGTAGGTTTACTCATACGAGAGTATCCCTCTACTGCCCAAACACAATCACCTCATTTCTTCTTTCGTTAGTTGATCCCCAGATCAAACAAGTATTTAGGACGACCCCACGGGAGTTATCCTACTACCAGTTTAATGCATATGAGATCAGTCAAAACAACTTTTAGTTAAGTTATTCTGACCGTTCAGCTACCTTGCCTATGCATCGTGTGTGAGCACGAGGTATGCCGACCCCACGAGAGTCCTCACCCCTCTTGTCAAGTGGCTTTCGCTATGCATATTTCAGTTAGTGGCGGAAATAGTTTGTCTGGAACTATTTCCTCACCCCTTTTTCAATTCCAAGCAGGCCATTCAACTGGAGATAAGGTAGTTCCCACGGAAAACCCCATTTTCCCACCTTTTAGTTGGGTGGATCGTCCTAGACTTAGGAGTTCATGTACTCACGCAGTGAGTACTTAATTCCCTTCATAGTCTAGTCCGATAGGTGAAAGGAGAGCCCCACGGGAGCCTCCTACTACCTTTGCTTATGTTAGTCGTCCTAGCCTAGAAACCATGTACCCCACGGGCGTACCGGATTACCTCTTAGATCCAACACGTAAGGTATCAAGGAAATCGCATGGCAGCTTCCCGTCACCAAAGTTGGAGTCAAACAGACATTTCATCAAATCGTTACTTAGTCGAGTGAATGACAGGGTAATTCGCATGGGAGTATCCCATCATTCACCTTAGTCAGTTCATTCAAGCAGTGTGACGACTCAACGGAAACCTCCATCACACGACTTTGTCGCCCGAACCCAAGCAGACTAGATTCCTTCTTGGTTCTCCTAGGTTTCTTTCTAACTTCAGACAATGTTCTTACTTCAGACAATGTTTTTACTTCAGACAATGTTCTTACTTCATGTATATGTTCATCCACCATTTCTGAAAGTTTTACTCCTCAAGAAAATAAGCAAATGTATAACACACATTCATTCATGCTGTCTGATAGAGAGTTGTAACTAGTAAGGGATAAGGGAAAGGATAAATTCATGCGTAGCTTTTGGCTCCTTGCCTCCGGAGTTCCTCCTGAACTCTGGCCGAAATCGTCCTGTTATGTTTTACCGTTTGATCATTCTTTTCCATAGAGTCGACTTTTATTTCAAATGGATCATACCAATCCGGAAAACTGTGACAAATAAGGGAATCAGGGGATTAAATTACGTAATAATGGAGAAGGATGGAGGAGGTAGGCATCATCACACGGTGATGATGTCCCTCTCCCCCCCAGTTCCAATATCCTCTCCTTCTCTGATCCATAATGCTCAATAATAACAATATTAAAATAATTAAAAATAAATAATAATCAATAATAGTAATAATAATAATAGTCATAATAAATAATGACAATTATAATAATAATAATACTAGTAAAAGATATAGTATCATATCACTTTCTTCTTTTTTCCTTTTCCTTCTCCTCCCATCTTTAACACAAGATTCGTAAAAACCCAACAAAACCACAAAACCCAACATTTTGTATAGAGTGAAAAAGTAGAAGTCAGACTTCTATTTCTGATTAAAAAAAAAAACACATTTTCGACCACTTTTTGAGAGACAAGGCAAAAAATCAAGCAAATAGTCGAACAATCCTCAAGATGTGGAGGAAAACTTTTTCTTGCAAAGATCCTGTTATAGGACTATAAGTCATTCTCAATGGACTTGCAGAAAAAACAGAGCTCCAAAAAAACAAACTTGAAAGTTGTAAAAAACGTTTTTGGTAAATTCTGACAAATAGGACTATATGTCGTTTCAACATTTATATACTCTATAAAGCAGTTTCGAAGTTAACAATAAAATATTGGTAAAAAAATATATGTTATGTTAAATAATAACAAAAACAACTTTTGTCTCGGAGACATCTTAGAATTGTTTGTCAAACGCAAATTAAAAATAAAAAAGAAAAAAAAACAAAATAAAAATAACATTTGAAAAAAAGAAAGTTTGCCCACAAATAAGAGAATATGTTATACCGAACGTATTAAGTACTATTAACAAATAAGATAAAAAGTTCGCACGTTCGTCAAACCCTCGAACATATTCGTCGTGATACACAACTTATAGGACTATACACATGATTTTTTAAGATAAAAAAAAATATGGATATTTCAATTTATAAATATACGATGCTCCGCCTAGTAATGACTTACTGTGGAAACTTTTGTTTTTTTCCTTGCCACTTCTAGTGTTTTTTTTGTTGTTTTTTTTTTCTTTGCAAAGAATCTTGCTCCTATAGAAGGCAAAAAAATTGTACTCTCAGAATCCTAAATAAATTTCGTTCAAAACCAACATTTTTTTTTTTTGGGTTTTCACGAATCCTATGTTCTTTTCATCTTTCTTTATTTCTTCACCTTCTTCCTTTTTTCACTCGTCCTACTCCTTTCTTTCCTGTCATCCTTTCCTTTTTAGTTCACATGCACCCGATTTGTTCTCACCGCACAACCTTGTCACAGTAACCTGCTCGCTATCCTACGCGTTTGCTTGCAAATTGCATGAGTGTGCGTTTGTTGTTCTGCATGTTTGGCCATAGCCTGCTGGCGTCCTGCCATTTGGCTGCGACCCACGCCATCTAAATGCCTACGTGCGGACGCGATGACAATACCGCGTTCTCAGTGGTCAAGGCCCCTTCTTACTAGGCCGGCCTCACATTGCGTGTGTTCAAGGTGCCACATCCATGCCCTGGGTCAACTACCTGGCGCATCTGTTTCTTTCGGAAGAACCCCCCGGTGCGAGGCTCAGGCTGCACTTCGACCAACTAACAACTGTCAGAGACCTGTATTGGAAAGCGCAGAGATAATCACCTCGCAGGTATTCAGGCCCGCCTTCACTTAGGGCGGACATGAGGCTTTACCCGAGTCACAAGTTACTGTCATTATAATAATAATAATAATAATAATAATAATAATAATAACAATAATAACAATAATAATACTTTTAGTAATTCGAGTAAAGACCGGAAATGACGAAGTATCAGATTCCGGATTGCAAACTCAATGCTTAGATTATGATCACACAGTCTACTAGTAACCTACATTTTGTCAATGCGACTGTCTGATGCCGGGCAGCAGAACCGAACTGTATAGAGATGTTAGACTGTCGTCGAGGCGAGATACTTGCCCTCACATCATCATTCTCTTTCTCTCTCTTTGTGTCATGTTTGTTCCTTTGTTTGTACTGTGTTTGTCTGTCTGTTTGGTATTTCATATTAGTCCTTTTGTGTCTCGGCTGCCTGTGTGGTTGTCTGTTTGTTTGTCTGTCAGTCTGTGTCAGTGTGTCTGCTTGTCTGTCTGTCTGTGTGTTTGTGTGTCTGGTTGTTTGTTTGACTGTTTCTTCTATTTCTCCCTTCGTTCTCCTCTTCCTTCATCCTCTTCCTCTATCACTTTCTCCTCTCCTTCTTCCTCTTCTTTTGTGTGTTCCCTTCTTCTTTCTAAGTGATACAGTTCAGTGAACTCTACACAACACCCCCAACGACAATTGTGGAGAACACGACGATCCATACACTTCACCGAACAATTTATTATATAGAAGCGACGATAGTGTGTATAAAAGGCAGGGACGTAATCAGCATGAGCTGATTACTCACTTACAAGGAATATGAGTGAGAACGACATAAAAAAAGCCAATTTGCGAAATCACACAGACGTCCAAGTGGTCGCGTACAACCAGAGAGCACATATGCACTGGCATTCCACCCAATAACGGCAGTACAATGAACACATGAGTCATTGTTCAAGCCTTTAGGCCATGCCAACACACTATCCACTGTCGTTTCTACTCTCTGGCTCTCCCGCGCCCAACCTACTTTTCTCATCCTACCTATCCTATCTACATAACTGCAACCAGATCACTCTAAAGTTAAGGACCAATGTATGAGATGTCAACACTTACGCCGACTACCAACATACACTAGGTACGTTCTCCCTCCCCCTTTCCATGTTTATTTACCTGCTTGTCTCTCCGTTTCTGTCTGTTAGTCAGTGTGTGTGTCATGCATGCCCGTCTTCACCCTTCTCCCTCTAATGTCTTTCTCCGTCCCTTTGTCTCTCTCTCTTTCTCTAGCCGTTACGGCCCCATTCAGTTACGGACAACTATCAATAATAGACTAATAATAATAATAATAATAATAATAATAATAATAATAATAATAATAAGTTAATAACACTAATGGTGCGCAAGGAAAATGAGCAATAGCGAAATGACAATACCCAAAATGCATAATCACATCGAATGCCAGAAAACATCACAGTGTCCTGAAAGCAGCGTTGCACCAATATAACACCAATGATGAATCGTACACTAAAGACCGAATGTCAATGGGCTTGCTCTTGCCCCCACCATCATACGCATCCAGACCCTTCTCCCTACTTGACGCTCAACGCCCAGCCTACTTTCCATATGGTTATAACCTACCTACCAATTCGCAATGCAACTTTTGACGTCAACAGCCAATGAAGTACTTGAAGATGCTGACCAATACAATCCATCGTCAATATCAGGTATGTGCTCCTACATCATCATCCTCATATATCTCTGTCTCTCTTCATTCTCCTCTTCTTTTCTCTCTTTTTATCCTTCTCGCATACACACATACACACACACAGACAACAGAAAAATTCTCACGAGAAATGAAAGTTGAAAAAACAGTCATAAAAAAAAAATCCTTCATATTAATAAATTATCATTCCAATGTTCGTCCAATTCTAAAATTTACAGTTTTATTTGATAAATTTTTGTCTAAATATGAGCTTTCCCTTCTAACTACATCTACTTGTTCAAGATGAAATGAAAGTCTGGATGATTTTATGAAATGTTTTAATTAAGCTTTCATTTTATCACAACAAATATCTTCTAATTTAGATTGGATTAACATATTTATGACTGAAAATCCTTATTTAGAATGACAGTCAATTTAAACTGTTTCATGAACTCATCCAGACTTTCATTCCATCTCTAATATGCAGTTCAATTAAGAAGGGATACCCCATTCTTGGAAGAAAAGTTTTCAAGTAAGACGAAATTTTTAAAATTGGAATGACATTTTTTAAGATGGAATGAAAATTTAAAATTTAGAATGTAATTGTACTATAGAAATATTATTTAATTCTGATTTTTTTTTCTGTTGGAGTAGGTTTTATGACTGTGACAGATTAGTTTTTCAGACTTATGATTGACTGTGTCAGAGTCTTGATCAGACAATCTGCTGCAGGGTTGACATGATGACCATTTTCCTTAGGAGTATCGCTGATTTTGTGCGATGTGGTAAGTCCTTGTCCATTAGTCAAATGTCTCGTGAAAATACTTATCGGGACCAACTTCTCGATCAGTCGGAGACATTCTGGCACAATCGTGCCTTCTGGCTGGTCGTGTATAGTGGTTATGACAGAACTCAGATGCAAGCACGCGCATGAACTCACACACGTGCACACACACGCACAGACACAGACATTCACTCTCACACGCACGGAGGAATCACACGATACTTACAGTGGAGATCAGAGAGGCACGACTCAAATACGCGTAATTTAGAAGTTTCAACAATTGTTCACTCTCAATAGTTTGAGAGATCAGTCAGCTAGTGCTTTAATAGGTCAGATTTCAGCAGCCCATTACCCACATCCTCACCTACAATAGGTGTCTCGCTTCTCTATCTGTGTATGTAATAGGTGACTCTATTCTCTATCTGTATCTGTCAGAATGTTCTGTGCATGTTTGGTCCATTGTTTTTTCTTCCTTTTGTGTCTCTCTGCCCCTGCGTCTATCTATCCGTCCGTTTGCCTGTCTGTTCCTGTCTTGTTTGTGTGCTTGTCACTGTCAGTCTCTCTGTCTGTGTTTTTATCTCCGTTTTGTGCCTGTCTGTTCGACTGTCTCCCTCTTTCTTTCACACACAACGAGCTGTGTATAGCGATCGTTACAACATAACTGTATACAACAAACATTACAATCACACACACACACACAAGTGGTGCATAATGGACATGACAGTGCACTCACACACGCATGCCCACACACAAACATACCTTTCCATCCTGCCAAGACTGTAGGTGTGGTGTGAGTAAAGTCAGTCACTTTCCTCAGAGGTATTGGTAGCTCTGGGGAACGTGGCGAGTCCTTAATCATCAAGACAAATGTATCCTCGACAACTGTCGACGTTCAAACCTATGATGAGTCAGGAAAAGTTCAATGGAACAGCCTGACACAGTCAGCGTCCTCCTGCTGCTTCGATCCATTACCCCCTAGGTCTCTCCACTTCTACGCGCCCGCTTCCTCTCCCATCAGACACCTTCATTCTCTATCATCGTGTTTGTTTTTCTGTCTCACCGTGTTCTCTTTCTCCTGCTCATGCCATTCTTCTCTACCTCCGGTATATGCTTGCATCTTTTATCTTTGTGCCCTCCCCTTCATACTTGTCTGCTCCCTACTCGTCAAATCTTCTTTTTCTCAGCCATGTGCGGCCACATTCGCAGTCAGGAATGGAGGTACCCGACAACAACCTTGTCCAGGTGCACCGTAAAACAACAAAGAACGAACTAAAGAACATCTTCACAGATAGTTCAATCTCGAGTGAAGATGCTAAAGACGATGAAACGAGAGGGGGGAGACGGTGTGAGCACGCACCAAAACATAATAATACTAATACTAATGCGAATACTAATAATAATAATAATAATAACATAATAATAATAATAATAATAATAATAATAATAATAATAATAATAATAATAATAATAATAATAATAATACCATTACTACTATTACTATTACTATTACTACTCCTAATAAATAATAATAGAAATATAAACGATAACAATAAATGAATTCCAATATTATAATTTAGTATTAGTGAATGTACAAAAACTATCTTCTCGGCCTGATACAGGCGCTGCTGAGGGGAGGAGACCGCAATTTTTTGTAAGTAATATCTCCATCTCTATCTCTTTCTCTCTTCCTTCTCTCTCTTATTACTTTAGCGATCTCCTCTTTGCTTTTCGTAGCTTTTTTCATTCTCCCTCCCCGCGACACTCCTTCTTCCCGTCTCTGCTGTCATCTTCCCTGCACAAAATGCTCGTGGGCCGCCTCCTTTGCTACTCGCGCACCCGCCCCGACGAGGCGAGTACTCCTTTTCTCCCTCTCTCTCTCTCTCTCTCTATCTCTGTCTCTCTCTCTCTCTATCTATGTCTCCATCCCCCTTTGTGAAAGCACATTCTATCCCAAATAACGAAACATGAACACACTCACACTCCACGTCAGCGTTGCCGTCTACACCTGAATGGAACGGTCCACGACCATATTGTTGTATCTTTGACGGAAATTCGCCTCAAATACAACTATAATAACCATGATGCGTTTCATTCGGGTGTAGAAGGTAGTATGACAACCTGCTCCCGCGCACGCTTCCCTGTCTAATCATCCGTATGACAACGACTCTCGCGCCCAGCCTCCCTACACTACACAACCTCTATATGTATCTTGATCTCATAATCGTTTCGATACATTCAAAATATTGGACGACTTCGAATGAACCTGGTCTCGAAAGACGTTCAAATGCATGCGCAAAGTTGAGTAGTGGAGTGAGGCCAAAACCCTATCCACCCACTGAGAATGAGCTCCCTCACACACTCACACACACACATACATTCACGTATACACTCACACATTCACGTACACATACTCACAAACAAGTGTACTAATGCAAATTTTCGTGTTCTAGCGTTAGATTCATTCGATTTTGTTCATTCTATCGAGGGAAGTACCAATGTCAACCGCATGATAGGTACATATGCACACATACTCATACAAACACGCATATTTACACACAACCGTGGTTGTGTATATTTCTAGTTCTCGAGCTAGATTCATTGCCCGTCTTATCGGTTGAAGTAGTAGAAGATTGATCCGTTTTTGCACATCCTTAATAATAATAATAATAATAATATAATAATAATAATAATAATAATAATAATAATAATAATAATAATAATAATAATAGTATAATCAGGGTTGCCGGCGTTCGGGACAGGCCGAACGCCTGAACCCGAACGCCCGAACGTACGGTACACCTTTGGAAGGCGTTCGGCCGTTCGGGCCGAACGCGGACAAAAAAAAAAACAAAACAAAAAAATAACAAAAGTTTTCAAAAACTTCCGAAAACAATATATGTTATGGGGAAACATAAACTTAACAGCATTTGCCTGGGCACTACATTCAAATTCTTTACCAAATTTGAATTAAAAATCAAATACAGAAAATAAATACTATGATAAAAAAAATAAAAAATACAAAGAGAATGACAATGCGTGAGTGTGCCAGCACCTTTTCGACACCGCCATCTTTGCCGATTTTTAATTATGTTTTGGCATTAACAAATGCCCTGAACATTTACAGATATGTAGTTTACATAATCAATAACTCATTAAAATGTTTTCAAAAAATAATAAAATATTTTAGGCCCCGAAATAAAGTGAAAACAAAAAGTTAAAAGTGAAAAAAAAACAAAATAGTGAGTGGGCGAGCACGTTTTGACACCCACATCTTTGACGATTTTTAATGTTTTTAGGCTTAAAAGAATGGCTTCAAAATTTACAGGCATGTAGGTTACATTATAGAGAACTCACAAAAAAACATTCAGAAAAAAAAACTTAGTTTTAGGCCCCAAAATGTTTTTTGGCGGGGGACGAACCTGGAGGTGTTCGGCCCCCGAACGGGACCCCGAACGCCCGAACGTTCGGGGGCCAGCCCGGGGGCCCCCGAACGTTTGGTCAGGTAACCCTGAATATAATAATAATAATAATAATAATAATAATAATAATAATAATAATAATAATAATAACAATACTACCATTACTACTATTACTACTACTCCTCCTCCTAATAAATAATAGTAGAAATATAAATGATAACAATAAATGAATTCCAATATTATAATATAGTATTAGTGAACGTACAAAAATTATCTTCCCGGCGTGATACAGACGCTGCTGAGGGGAGGAGACCGTCGTTTTTGGTAAGGTATATCTCCATCCCTATCTCTTTCTCTCTTATCACTTTAGCGATCTCCTCTTTTCTTTTTGTAGCTTTTTCCATTCTCCCTCCCCGCGACACTCCTTCCCCTCTCTGCTGTCATCTTCCCTGCGCAAAGTGCTCGTGTGCGGCCTCCTTTGCTACTCGCACACCCGCCTCGGCGAGGTGAATGCTCCTTTTCTCCCTCTCTCTCTCTTTATCTCTGTCTCTCTCTCTCTCTATCTATCATGTCTCCATCCCCCTTTGTGAAAGCACATTTTATCCCAAATAATGGAACATGAACACACTCACACTCCACGTCAACGTTGCTTTCTACACCTGAATGGAACGGTCCACGACCATATTGTTGTATCTAAGACGGGGATTCGCCCCAAATAGAACTATAATAACCATGGTGCATTCGATTCGGGTGTAGAAGGTAGTATGACAACCTGCTCGCGCACGCTTCCCTGTCTAATCATCCGTATGACATCAACTCTTGCGCCCAGCCTCCCTCCACTACACAACCTCAATATGTATCTGGATCTCATAATCGTTTCGATACATTCAAAATATTCGACGACTTCGAATGATCTCGAAAGATGTTCAAATGCATGCGCAAAGTTGAGTAGTGGAGTGAGGCCAACACCCTATCCTCCCACCGAGAATGAGCGCCCTCACACACTCACACACACATACACATTCACGTATTCACTCACACACTCACGCACACATACTCACAAACAAGTGTACTGACTTGAATGCACATTTCTGTGTTCTAGTGTTAGAATCATTCGATTTTGTTCTATCGAGGGAAGTACCAAAATGTCAACCGCGTGATAGGTACATATGCACACATACTTATACAGATACGCATATTTACACACAACCGTGGTTGTGTATATTTCTAGTTCTCGAGGTAGATTCATTGCTCGTCTTATCGGTTGAAGTGGGAGAAGATTCATCCGTTTTTGCTCATCCTATCGATGAAAGTAACGAGAGGGCCACCGCGAGATCTGCGCTCACACGCACACACACAAACACACGTGTCGTAGTGTACAATTCCGTGTTTCTAGTGGTAGATTCGCGCGATGTTGCTCGTCTTATCGATGAACGTAGAGTGAGGCAGCCGCGTGGTTCTTGCAGACACACACACACACACACACACACACACACACACACACTCACACACATACACACAAATGGCAATCCCAAGGGCCAACCAGGGGCGAAGGCGGGACACCGGGTGAGTGCAAGTGGCGGTGTATATTTCCATGTTGTCGCGGAAGATTCATTTGTCTTCGCTCCTCCTCTCGGTGAAAGTTTCATGTGGCTAACCGCGAGATTGTCAACTTACCGGTCTTTTCTCTCTCATCATCGCTGCGAAAGCTCTTGAGAGAGACGTCTTAAGATCCAGATCGCGCTGCTACAATCTTCTGTTGATCACTAGAGAATGACTCGCCTGTCTCTCGTAATTGGAAACCACCTAGAGCGTGCTTAGAGGATCTCTCGAGACTCAAGTACAAATTCCCAAAAAAACCTCGCTCGGTATATCGCCGTCATCGACTGTAAGGGAGGTAAGTCTCTCCTCTCTCCTCCTTTCTTCTCCTCCTCCTCCTTCTTCTTGCACGCCTCGCTTCTCTCTCCCCCAAGCCTCGCTCCTCCTTTTCTCCTTTGCGCGCCCTTTCTTTTCTCTTCGCGCGCGTTTTATCCGCTATGCTATGTACGTGGTTTCCTTTGTTGTTAGCATGGCCGCACTCAGACTCTCGCATGCGGTTGTCTTTGCTCGTGTGTATCCCCTCTCGTAGAGTCTCCTTTTGTTTTCCACTACGTGAACACGCCGGGCCAACCCACGTTCGAGTTTGCTGCCATCGTGGGTTATCGAACGACCCTTTTTAAAGGAATCCGCCAAAAAAAACAAGGCAGATGCAAAAGGTAAGTCTGCTAAAGAATTTCGTACACGAGGAAAAAAAAGGAAAATATATAAAAAAGAAATAAAAGAAAAGTAAGAGATAAAAAAAGGAACAAAATCTAACAGATATCTAACTTCTAACTACCCTAGACTGCCAAGTGTTGCATGCCTACTATACTCGGCTCCAACTAACCAACTAACTTTACTAACTCCTCTACGGAGGTCGCGGGTTCGAGCACCGACAGACTGAGCCTGCGTGAAAATATTGCGAGCATCCTTAACGAAAGGAGCTAGCTCAAGGGTCGGGTGGATTCCTTCCCTGCACCCTGTGCTTAACAGTCTGACGCCTAAACGTGCTTAGCTAGCTCCCACTTCGAGTAGAAGGTGAGCAACTTACTATATTTATAATAGTGGGCTCAGTTCGACCAGTGGCCTGAGCCCGTTTTATTCTAAGTTTGTGTCTGTGTGCACACTTGCTGGTCTGCGTGCCTGTCTGAGTGTTTGTCGGCTGGAGTATATGTGTGACCCGGAAGGGCACTTGATGTATCTGAAGGCCTGAAGGGCCGGTGCTTGACTGCGGCTGTGACACTGAGGGTTGCGGCACGGAACACACTCAAGTGGTGGGTAAAACGGTACAACACTAAGTACGGGTAGAGGTGTCGGGTACTGGAGGCCGAGCAGAAGAAGACAAAAGTTGATATTTTTCGAGACTCAATACCGGTAGATAGGCGGATACTTTGATCAAGTAGACTGAGTCTAGACCCTGTGCGGAAGATATCAGAGTCTTGCAACAGCGTCTCCCTCTGCAAAGGGACGAAGGCACTGGTTGTTTTAGTGGTCATGCTGACACAAAACCGCCACTCGAGAGGCGACTTTCTCTCTTCATACGGGAGGCGGAGTCTCAACCCTCCTCACGACATATGAGTAAGAATAGAGGTACTGACTGTCGATACCTATTATGGTAGGCAGTGTGTTTCCTTTGGCTGTCCCGACCGCATGGCCGGGGTTATATTAAGTTTTTAGTTGTCTTTGGATTGTACGGAGGCGTGGCCGACCGACTTTCCCATACCTGCCGGTCAGACGCCTCGTCACTCATTTTAATTCATTTTTGCCTTACCGCCTGATCCTTTAATGGTTTTGGATTGTGGTCGTCGCATCCCGCGCGACCTTTCTTGTTTTCTTCCAACTCTTTGGCCCTTGTGCCTGAAGACTTTTAATCTTTACTAACCCTTACCTGTTATTGTACATGTATCACCATGTATGGTCACCTAGCAACCTCGGCCTCAATGGTCGAGAAGTTTGCTCCACGGTGTCATGTCAAAAATTCTCACTTTTCACTCTAGACTGTCCCCAGTACGGTAACCGTATCGATACTTCATCAAATGCAAAATCATGAGCAAATACTGTTGTAAGGGTGTTTCCTCCAACAACGTTCAAACACAAATATTTATAGGCCCCGAAAAAAAAAAAATACTTTTTTTTTTCCATTCCTTGATTKTTTCCTTATTACACAACCAAAAAAAAAAAAAAAAAAAAACGTAAAACGGTAAAAGCGAAAAATACAAAGAACTGCCAACCAAAAATCCCCTCTAAAAAAAAAACTTTTTTTTAAATTTATTTTTTAATTTATTTTTTCCACCTTTTCTGTTTTTTATTTTTTATAATTCTATCAAATTATCTATTTCAATAAACAAACATATGGGGTTGTAGGGCTTGAAAATCCCTACAGGCTACAACCCCATTTATATATATATATATATATATTTCTTTTACCCATTATTTCATTAAGGAAAAAATCGGGTAAATTCATGTCCGCGGTGTGCTCGAGGCCTGCCGCGGCCACGAACATGAATACGTCCACGGGTGTTTCGTAGCCTGGGAATGAGTATAGAAGAGGGAGTAGGGAGAAAAAAGAGACGTTTGGAGCGCTCGAAAGGTTTCGATCGCGCTCGATACCAGGCCAATATCCGAGCAAGAGTGGGGAAGAGAGAGCGACAGAAGACTCCGCCAAGGAGAGTGAGAGAGAAAGGGAGCAGGGTTGGGGGCAGTCGGGTTCAATCATCGGGCGGAGCGCTCAGGGAAAGCGGAGCATGCACGTTGGGGGGAGAATCAACATCGGCTAGAGCACGGACGGTGGTGGGAGAATTGGAGCGTTCGAACAGCGAACGGAGCACACACAGTGGTGGGAGAATCGGGGCGTTCGAACAGTGCATGGAGCACGCAAGGTGGTGGGAGAACCGGCGCGTTGGAGCAACGAACGGATCATGCACGTTGGTGGGGGAATCAGCCACATTCTAGCAACGAACGAAGCATGCAGGTTGGTGGGGGAATCAGCCACGTTCGAGCAACGAACGAACCACGCACGTTGGTGGGAATCAACCACGTTCGAGCAGCGGACGAAGCACCTAGGTTGGAGAGGGAATCAACCATGTTAGAGCAACGAAGAAGCACACACGTTGGTGGGGGAATCATCCACGTTCAAACAGCAGACGAAGCATGCATGTTGGTGGGGGAATCAGCCACGTTCGAGCAGCGAATGGACTGGCCGGAGAATCAACCATGAACGAAGCACGCACGTTGGTGGGAGAATCAGCCACGTTCAAGCAGCGAACGAAGCACACGCGTTGGAGGGGGAATCGGCCACCTCGAGTAGCGAACGAAGCCAACACGTTGGTGAGAGAGTCGGTTGTGTTCCAGCCACGATAGGAACAAACAGAGCGATAGCGCTCGGGGGGGGGGGCGAATGATGCGCGGACAGCAGTAAGAGTGAGGAAGAGAAGGCACCTAAGGAAGCAGTCACGCCATCTGTTCTACCGAATGCACTCGAGACACTGTCAGCGAGCCTGTCGGAAGCGGACGGGTTTGTTAAAAAATATTGAGCTAGGCGGCGGTGAGTAAGTAGCTCGTGGATTGAGAGAGACAAAGAGATAAAGAGTGAGTGTGTGTGTAAGAGAGAGAGAGAGAGAGAGAGAGAGAGAGAGAGAGAGAGAGAGCTAAGAATGAGGGTGGGTCAATGCAACTATGGAGTACACTAGCGGCCTAGTTGCGGGAGGGCGCCGAAAGGCCCAACAATGAGGGAAGGTGGGGCGAGTGGGCGAGGAGCCCCGACGCAAAAAAATGAGCTCTCCATGTGAGCTTGTTTTTGCAACTTGTCAGCCTTCAGGAACGGGCGATCCGAGGTTCGGAGGACCTGCTGCCATGGTAAAACATATGGCGAGGAGCTGGCCATGATGGTGGGCCGTTCCACGTTGAACTGAGTGCCTTAATCCTGCTTCCTGTCACCCCGGACCGAGTCCCTTAATTCTTACTTCGAACTGAGTTTCTTTGACCGAGTTCTTGAATGCTGGTTCAAGGTATGAGGGTCTCGCCGGGTCGGCTTGAGTTCCCGAGTTTGCTGAAGCATTGTTTTTCATATGCACAAAATTTCCCTTTTGTGCTCTAGTGCTATTCCTCGGCTGTCAAGCTGAGCGACATGCTTTCTAGCTATCCCGGATGTTGGACGAGGTCCGACTAAGTTCCTCGCCCTTGCTGAGCTAGGGTCTCGTATAACCTGGGTTGTGTCTCATGCTCTTAGACTTTCATGGCACTGGGCCGCGAGCCAGTCGGGAAAGGGTGGCCACATAAGCTTGTAGCAGACAATTCCTTGATAGACAGATTGGTGCCGTTGCCGGGGAGGGCTTCCTCTAGCAGATTTGGCTGGCCCAAGGGACGATAGACTAAAGAGGAGCGTGACATGCAACGACTGGAAGCTATGGTACTCGGACTTCTGCCAATTCCTTTTTCGGCCTCGACCTTTGTTACTCCAGGATCTACACGACGCGAGTTTCGGTGTTCCTCTTGGGCTATCGGTTTTAGAGGTGGTACTCGACCTTGAAGGTTTTGAGAACGTTCAGCGGCTGCTCTCCAGGAAAGAATTTTCTGTTGTTGGGGTGATCCTTGGGTGGGGTGTAAGCACTGTAAGGAGGGAAGGTGCGCGCCGGCCTTGCTTGCGACTTCAAGAATTCAGGTCAGAATGCCACTGGATAATGTTTTCGGTGTTTTTTTTTTTTCAAAGAAAAATAAGAGGGTAAAAAATTTTACTATTCTGTTGTGTGGTTCGAATGAGGGTAAAAATTAACAAAAGAAGAGAGGAGGTGGTCACTCAGAAAAATCGGGTCAAGGGATCGGCACGTGGGGAGGATACTAATAGCTTTGAAGTAAGGACAGTTCGGCGGGAATGGGGGATACCTTTTGTCTTGGACTCTAGGGGGTTAATTCCAAGGAAAGGAGTTTTACTTATTGTTATCGACCGTCAGGGATCGACGACGAGGCCCGTAGGAATTGAGCATTTGAGAGAGGGAAGGGATCCGCTAGGAAGGGTTGTTCCTAACCTGGACGAGAGGGGCACTATCCTAAGGCCGAATATAGAATTAAGGTCCCTCAACCCGAGTCGAAAAAGGAAGGAGAGAGGAATCGACTCGAGAGGAGGACTCACAAAGGGAAGACGCTAGGGAAGTTGAGAGTATAACGGGCGAAGAATCGGAGGCTGAGTCTTGAATCGACCAGTGTTTTGCCGATTTCTCGGATTCGGAGCTTAGGGACTATTGGGACTTGGATTACGGATATTGATAACCTTTAATTTCAGGTTCAGTTAGAAACGTTAGGTGCAAGTGTGTGATTATGGTCCGACTCCGTGGTGAGGGTTGCCACCTCTCCTCGGGGATAACTTGAGCCTGCGGCTAGCCGCTATACTTGGAAGCAAGAGAACCACTCAACGGAGGAGGACAGAGAGGTAGCCTGGTGAGACGACGTTCCTCCTCTGGTCTATTTGATCTCACTGGACTCACAAGCCCCTTCTTCTTCCAAAGTAGGGGTGGTTTCTCAGAGCCTATAAGGGCCTATGAGCCTGAGAGTGCTAGAGGTGGAACCAACAGGCATCAGTGTGGGTAGTTACAAAGGGTGGACGTGTGGTGTTACACTTTTTTCCTATGGACTGGGGACTTTAAGTTCGATATAGCACTTTATGAAGTTTATGTGGAGGAAGGGTTGGACCAAGGGGAAATTTCCCCGTAGTTGGGAAGAGGAGGTCGGTCACTCACAGTTTTAAAAAGAACAACTAGGAAGTTACGGGCTCATGTATTTTTACGCAATAGGTTTCTGAACCTATGTCCGAGGTGGATGTCAAACGCCGGCCTATTGGTGATGATTATGGAGGAGATCGTGCAAAGGCAAGTGGAGACAAGGTAGCGATAGGGCATGGTTAGGATCATTGAGGAGACAGAGAACGATAGAATTAGAATCGAAAGGGACGATATCCGCAAGGAGAGGGAGAACTTTTGCGTTCCGTTGGACCATTGCACCAAAATATATTTGGTTGGTTACGAAAGGGGTATCCAACTTGAAAAGAGACGTTTCTTTGGGCTCGATTTGCGGTAGGAATTTGGGAAGGAGATCAGTGGAGCAGACCTAGACCTCAGAACAGTAGAAGAGCCCGCTAAGCAGAAGTACGACCCGAAGGGACCGTATAGTTGAACCAAGGGGCTTGGGTTGATTTCATCGTCCATTGGGTCTTGAGGTGTGTTCGGTAAGATCATTGGGAAAATCGTGTGAAGCTCGTGTTTAGGAGCATCTTTGAGGAAACGCCTCTTCACTATGTATCCCTAGCGGCCAGGGTCATGGCGGTCTCGACCGCGACCCACGGTCAGGGCCGCGGGGTCGCAGTCATGATAACCACGACCGCAACCGAAATCGGCCCGCTGCGGCCGAGGGGACGGGGGTATTGACAATCGGGGTCGGGATTCGGGTAGTGGGACCCGGGTCCCACCCCCCCATAAAAAAAATAAAAAAAAAATGGGGGGTTCCAGACAGGGGGTTTTTAGAGGGGGGAGAAAAAAATTGTGGGCCCCTATTTTTGTTTTTTCCATTTATTCTCTCTGTTGAAAAACCCGCTATTTTTTTTGTTTTACTCTTTTTTTTTTTAATTGATTGATTGATTGGTTGATTGATTGATTGATTGGTTGATTAATTGATTGGTTGATTTTTTTATTTTTTTTTGATTTGTTGATAAATTTATTGATTGATTGATTGATTGATTGATTGATTGATTCATTGATTGATTGATTGATTGATTGATTGATTGATTGATTGATTGATTGGTGGGCGAGGGGCGGGACCCCCCCCCGACACACACACACACACACACACACACACACACACACACATACACACACGCACACACACAGACACACTTGCGCACGTTGACGAGGGTGGAAACTGCTGTTTTTTTTTTTTTACTTTTTTTTTTTTTTGGATTGATTGATTGATTGATTGATTGCTGGGGAAGTGGTCGCCCTTTCCCCCCGCACACACACACACACACGCGCGGGGTCCGAACCCGCTGTTTTTTTTTTTTTTTTTTTACTTTTTTTTTTCTTTTCTAAATGATAAATTGATTGGTGGGGAGAGGTCACCCTTCCCCCCCTGTACATGCTCACACATACCCACACCCACACACCCACACACCCACACACCCGCACACCCACACACCCACACACCTACACACCCACACACCTATACACCTACACACCCACACACCTACACACCCACACACACCCACATGAAAAATAAAAAAATCCTTTTTTTTATTACGTCTCTTTTGAGTAAAATACTTGTTTTCTGGTTTTCTATTTTTAAAAAATAAAGAAGCACTTCAGAATTCACAGCAAAAAATATAGGGATGTAGGTGTTTTCAAATCCTACAACACCATATTTTTTGTTTTGGTTTGGTGTATTAATTTATTTTTTAAAAATATGTGAAAATCTCAGTCGCGCCAACCGGAGGGCCCTTGGCCTGCGGTTGGGATCCGAACCGCAGTCCGAGTTTGACCCCGTCATCATGACCGCGGGGGATTCATAGCCTCTTCAGCACCGCCTTCCGATACCCTTTCATGTAAATTGTGCTTGAGACGAGGAGCATCCATGAGTCACTGGCTGTGGAAAAACCGTTTTTTTGCCATACGTATATAGGAGAGTGTGCAAGGAGGCAACCATTTACGAGAGGGTTGTCAGGTCGATAGAGCGGGGGGTCAACCGGGGTTGTCCTTTCGGTCCCTTCACTGGTATTTCACCTATTGTGTGGATAACCGAGTGTCGTTCGAAGCAATAGCGGATCGGATACGACAAAGGATATCCCTCGATTCGGAGAGAGATTGCGAGGGAGGAAGGGATTACCGGTACATGAGAGTTTTTGGTGTGCAGCAAAACGTGTCATAAGATGAATGATGTTTTTTAAGCAGACCCTAAGACGTTTCGTTTGGTCGTGGCTTGTCAACCAAACGATTTGTATTCTATTTCCTAGGAACGGGGAAATTCCCGATTGGAGAAGGCTGGAAGGCGGGACGGTAACCCTTAGGGGCAGCTTCGTGTGGACGAAATCTAGAAGAATACAGAGGGAGCACGCGGTGTCCGAAGGAACCTCAAAGGAGGCAGTTTTATACAACGAAAAAAAATTCCAAAATTAAATAATCATTCTATAGTAAAATTATAATCTCAATTTCAAATTTTTATTTCATCTTTAAAAATGTTATTGCAATTTTAAAATTTTTCATCTTACTTGCTAACTTTCATTCCAAGAATAGGGTATCCCTTCTTATTTGAACTGCATGCTAGAGATGGAATGAAGGTCTGAAAAAGTTTATGAAATGTTTTAATTGGGCTGTCATTCTAAGTAAGGATTTTCAGTCATAAGTAGGTTAATCCAATCTAAATTAGAAGATACTTGTTGTAGTAGATAGAAATTTTAATTAAAATATTTTATAAACTCGTCCTGATTTTCATTCCATTTTGAACAGATAGATGGAAGGGAAAACTTATATTTAGATGAGAACTTATCGAATAAAACTTGAAATTTTAGAATTGGACGAACATTGGAATGCTAATTTATAAATAATAAATATGAAATATTGTTTTTTTATGGTATATTTTTTCAACTTTTATTTCTCGTGGGAATTTTTCTGCTGTATCTTAGAGTTACCTTGGAGATCTTTGTGGAGCCATCGTTGTGGAATGGGATCGTGATATCATTACTTCAAGGACAAGGGAGTGGGTTAGACCCCTCGCTCAAGGGGGCCAGAGATGTAAGGAGGAAGGAAAATCGGAAGAAAGCAGCGATAATAAAGAAGAGGAAGAAAACAACAGTGACACTAGCGAGGAACGAGAGTAGTGAAAAACGATAGGGTGCATGGGGAGTGAGTTAAAGTCTAAGGACTCAAAATTGTCTGAGTTGTTGGACATTGCAACGGTAAAAGGGGAAGCAAAACCAGGAATGAAGTTGAGTAGGGAAACAAGAGGGGTGGCAGAGCCAGTGGGTGTAAGGGATAGAGATGAGAAGGGGTCGGATCAACGTCTCGGGGAGAAAGAAGTCACAAGGCAAAAAACGAATACCGAAATGCATTTGCATAGAGATGTTGAATCGCGAGTGACGGTGAGGGGACGGGTGACAGAGGCTACGTGGGGCATCCCTGTCGAGACCCAGTGGGATGACTAGATGAATGCCTAAGAAGGGGTCCGAGGAGGCCACGCTATCGAACGCATCGGCTCCCGCCTTTTTGCGAAGGTGCGGAGCCCTCCCGACCATGTCATGCAGGAGTAAAACAAAATAAAATAAGAGACAACTCGGGAACGATGCAAAACAATCATGCAGACCGCCGAGACGGTCGGGGTCGTGTCGTCCCTTCACCGCTCTAACCGGGTGCGCTAGCAGTATATCCTACAGTCCCCTATGACAGGATAGGTTCCCGAGGGGCATAAACTTTCCTTCCTTAAGGGGCTGTCACCACCCTTAAGGGTGTATCCCTACCGAGCTACTGACCCACGTGTGAAAACTTTTATATGAAGTTGCAGAGGTAGGTCAACCGATGACGTTTGCTCATTTGATGTAGTATAGATACGCTTGGTTATCGCCAAGAGGATACGAACGTCGTTCGTTCCTTAGGGCGTTGATCTTCTAAGTACGAAGCGGACGTCGGTCAACTAGGACGATCTCAACCAAGTGTGAAACCATAAATATTAATCCTACCCCCTTAGACATAAATTCAAACGAAAGTTATAACAACCACACATATAATTCCATCAAAAGGATCGACCGTAATCGATAGAAATAAATATTCAGTATGAAATGACAACTGAAAAATTTGAATCATCATACAATATATCCAATAACACAAGTTCAAAATAAAATCCGACCTCCGCGGGTCGAACTCCACAAAAATCCTACGACCACCAACAAGGAGTTGATTTTCGACAATAACATTGATGCAACCGACAAGGTCATCATACTGCCTCAGTTTTGACTTGATGAGACACGCTGCCAAAGTCATTCATTTTAGCCTATCGCCGACCTAAGATTCGACACACATACCTGTCTTCATCCATTTCCAATTTTTTTGGATGACAAACTGCTTTGCGAATGTTCTTGATCAGGGGCATTGCTTGAAGTGTTGTATGCCTCTCCCTCGAGGAAGTTGTCTGGGGTACTCCTCCTCCTCGTCCGAGTACAACGCTCGGATATGAGAAGTCGGACGTTCTCCACCAAATCGGCAAAGTACCCCCCCGTAGAATGGTCTACTCCGGGTCGATAACAAGGTCGTTTCCTGAAACAATGAACCCCCACTCCAGAATCTTCCTAGAGAGAGAACATATCCACCCCAAGTACATTTCATTAGTTATTTTTCCTCCTAAGTTCAGGGTAACTTAGACGAAAAAAAATTGAAGGAGAGAAAATGAGAGTCTTTTAGACAGGTATAGACAGATGAGGTCCTTCGAGATAAAACGGGTGAACCTCAAGAAAAACTAAGTTTTATATTCTTCATTCTTCATTATATTGACAAAATTTTTTTCACGGTACCCGTTGGAATCATTCACCTCAAGATACAAATGCTTTTAACATACAAACAGGCGAAAGGTAGAAACAAAACTACAACAGAAAAATTCCTACGAGAAATGAAAGTTGAAAAACATTCCATAAAAAAAAAATCCTTCATATTTATAAATTATCATTCCAATGTTCGTCAAATTCTAAAATTTTTAGTTTTATTTGATAAGATCCCGTCTAAATATGAACTTTCCCTTCCAACTACATCTATTTGTTCAAGATGGAATGAAAGTATGGACGAGTTTATGAAATGTTTTAATTAAACTTTCATTCGTCTACAAGAAATATCTTCTAATTTAGATTGGATTAACAAATTTATGACTGAAAATCCTTACTTAGAATGACAGTCCAATTAAAATATTTCATGAACTCGTCCACACTTTCATTCCATCGCTAGCATGCAGCTCAAATAAGAAGGGATACCCCATTGTTGGAAGGAAAGTTTTTAAGTAAGACGAAAAATTTTAAAATTAGAATGACATTTTTAAAGATGGAATGAAAATTTTAAATTTAGAATGTAATTTTACTATAGAATGATTATTTCATTCTAGAATTTTTTTCCGTTGAATTTTTTTCCTTCTCTCCAATAACCATAATCAATCTCCTTTGCAAGCATTCTTCTACCTACCTTCACAACACGCAAAGACAACAAGTACAAGAGAAAACCGATGCAATCCCATACTCGAGTCAGACCTCACCATTCACATGCAAACACACATTTTCTTTGTCTTTTCAATGAACATTCGATTGAACAGGGTCAATCAAAGTGTGGGTTCAAACAGGTGTGAAAATAAATTTGAGTCATTCTACTGACCTTGAGTGAAGTTTGAATCGGCTCACTCAAGAAAGCTGAGTAATATGCCAATCAAAAAAGAAAATAACCATCGTTGAACATGAAATATATGACTCACAACTCCACAAGTTGTGTCCTTTCTCCTTAATCACGTTCCGCGTCCTTCTCAACTGTTCAAAAGTACAAAGGTTGGACCAAAAAAAAAAAAAAAACTGAAGTGAGATAAGCCCTCTAGGAGGGTGTTCCCACAATAAGTTACACGTGGTTCCAACGTCCCAAACTGTCTCAACACAATCCCCCTGCACCACGTCCTCCAATGACACTTCCCCAACCAAACGCAAGTCCATGCTACCTCCAATCACTGCGTCTGGAACCCAAGTTGGTCCGAATGGGTCCCAAGATGGGCCCAAGTGGTCCTGGGTAGTCCCACACCATCGTCGACGATACCAAATAATCCATAGATGACACACAAAAAATAAACGGCTCCACTGTGATGACACACAAAAAATAAACGGCTCCACTGTGATGCAGAAGATCCGCAGTATTTTCCCTCACAATAGTGCCGCCAACCAGACAGCATAACCCCAACAAAAATAATGTCCACGCCACCGCCAATTACGACAACATGATCCCATCAGATACACTGTCGTTGCCTCGTCGCTGATCGAGCAACACTTTGCCACTGACGGTGTCGCTGCTGCCATGCCAAAACATAACATTTCTCCTGAAAGTGTTGCTGCCGCCATGCCAAAGAAATGGTAGCACTTCCCCTTCAAGAAAAAGGTTGCCGCCGAGTCAAAATTTCGGCAGCGTAACCCAGTGAAAATACCGTCGTCGTCGTGCCATCCATTTTCACAGGCGACTGTCTGGTGTATTGGGCTGAAAAGCTACGGTCACTTTAAAGTGCGCCACATGACGCTTCTCTTTTAGTGCCTTAGTTTTTAGTTTTTTTTTTTTTTTTTTTTCCTTGTACGTTGGCAAAGTCAACGACCTCTTCCCGTCGTGGCTCACCCACGACCTGTTGAAATATAGACCCGAGTTCGATCCCAACTGGGATCGGAAAAAAGAAAAAATTGGACCACTTCTCGATTTATGTGTGTCATCCTTGCGCAGGGGCCATGCTGATCTCCGCGCGGTCGATCTGGACCGCGCGATCTTCGCGATCGACTGTCAAAATCGACCGCGCCGACAACAAGTAAGATGGCCAGCTCCAAAAGGAGCTAGCCCAACAGATTGCGTGCGTCCGGGCTTGATCCTGGTATCTGCTGGGCGAAAGTCTGGCATCGTAACCTACTGGTTAGCTCCTATCATGAGTAGTGATAGGAGGAGCTCTTCTATATGAAGAGCTTACCCAGTCAATTTTTCCCCATGTCGTCGCCTTGCAGACCCTGCCTGCCTGTGGCCGTGCTGCCTCGCGTGCTTGAGGTTTTGCAGACCCTGCTTGCTGGCCATGCCCCATCGGTTGACCGCGAGTATCAACTGCGGCAGTCGCCAACCCTTAACAGAGCAGGCTGCTGGGTCTCTCGGCCACCGTCGTGGTTTTTAACCCCCGCATGGCGGTCCCTAGTAGCCTCGTAGGCTCTGAATCGCGCTGCTCAGCAGCCGCGCGTCTTTATTTTACTGGGATAAGCTCGGGTTCAATATCCTCAATGCATGCGGCTCCCTCTTTTTTGCTTACTTAGACCCTGAATCGTGCGGCTTAGCAGCCGAGTGACATTATATTAGGTAGAATAGGTCTAACTTTAGCGTTTCCATGTCCGCACATTACTGCTGCTTCGACAAAAGCGAAACATTGCCATTCACGTCCGTTACTCCTGGAAGCCACACGCGTTCGAACTAAATGCGTAGAGATGTAGAATCGCAAGTGACGATGAGGGGGGTGGCAGAGGCTACGTGGGGCATCCCTGACGAGACCTAGTGGGCCGAGTAGATGGATGTCGAAGAAGGGGTTCGAGGAGGCCACACAACGACACATGAGAGGATAAGTGACTGGACGCATCAAAGAAATGACGAGGGTGACTCAAGAGGAAGAAAATTGGTAGGTGAACGAACCTCAGAATTAACTGAGGATGCGCACCGATGGGCCGATCGAGAAGTCGACCTCGCTTGAGCATCGAGTTAAATGATGGGCAGAAATGTTGAAAGGGTTGGAGGAACATGGCGAGAGACTGAGTACCAAGGTTCCGCACGATGGGAAAGAGAGGACGAGGGGGAAAGAGGCCCTGGGGATGATTGGGATCGGCTCCGAGGGTGGCCGAGTATAGAAGAGATGGATCCAGGATCATCCAGCCTAGAATAAACCCTACAACCCAGTGATAGATGGGTCGACGGAGAGTCCCGACTTCCGGCACTATGATGACCCGCGTGTCCCTTACAACGATGTCAATTTGGGAGTAGAGACGGTCTATTTCACTGGGAGAGAAGTGACTGGGTTTGTGGAAAAGTGGGAAAGCTAGGCCTTCCGAAATAACTTTTCAGAAAAGGAATGGATCGATGACTTTATCCAACATTCAGACCCGGAATTGGATCAAGCCATTAGAGCAATCTACCCCTTGGATGGAAGATGAAGAACCTTCAAATCAAGCTTATTGCGGACCTTTACATGCGATGATTTGGTCCCCACGATTGAGGGGTTACGACAAGTAACAAGGGAAGAGTAGTATATTCTGGTGGCCTTCACTAAAAGATTCAAGAGGCTATCTCAATTCCTGGTGGATAGAGGGATGCTGTCAGAGGTCAATAGGTGTGTGATGTTTATGATACACCTTCCCGAGGAGAAAAGGAAGGAAGTCCTCGAGAAGGCCCCTAGGGACTCCACGTGCTTTGAGAAAGTGGCGGAGGTGGTCTTCACGGGAGGAGTTATGGATGTAAGAGAATACATAAAAGAAAGTCTGGATCTTGCTCTTAGGCAAAAACGCGGACAACGAAACAACGGTCCTCAGGGAAAAGATAGACCCCCTCGGGGATTTCCTGGCCAACGTTGGAACGGAGGACAAGGAAATTGGAGGAATGAGCCTGGGGGAGAAAATCAAGAGATCTGAAAGAATGCCCGGGATAGTGGTGGTAATAGAGGATCAGAATGAGGGAACTCTCACCGGAAGGATGGTAGGGATGACCAGCGGGGCAATACTCCGTAGAACAAGGCAACCGGGCCCAGGCTAAAAAGAACCAAGCAAGAATCACCCCCCAGTCTGGCGAAGGGGGCAGTAAGCACGACACCTCCAGCAGGTACTCGCCCCACGAACGCTGCCCCTCGTAGTAGTTGCGCCTACTATAATGAAGATAACCATATCAAGTGAGAATGCCAAGACTTCACGAAGGCATTAAGATTGAGGTTAGTGAAGTTGAATGAAAACAAGTGGGTGGTATGGGCGGATGACCGGGAGTCATTCTTCTTTTACCCATCAATAAAATACACGTTGAAAAAAGAATCGCCTTGCGGGAAGAGAAACTAAAGAAAAGGTCCGAGGCCAGTGAGACAGCAAGCATGTATTGAGTTCAAATGACGGAATCAGAACTGGCAAGCGGAGTCTCCATACAAGAACCCCAAGTTTCCAGTATTAAGTTCGTCGAAACCTCTATTGGGAAAGTAAAGACGAACCAATGCCCGAGAGTGAGAAGTCAAGCCAGCAGCTGGAAAGGGTGACACGAAAGGGGGTCAACCGATGACGGACGCAAAAATCGAGGAAAAGACGGAGGTACAAGAAAGGGGGGAAGGAGAGCCCACGTTGCCCAAAAATAGGGGGCCGAAAAGTTTGAGATGAAATGCACATTAGATGATAATCGATATCGTCGCTTTGCTCAGGCAGATCTTGATGCAGGCAATGCAATGTACGCTACTCGAGTACTTGGCAGCTAGTAAGAAATCCCAAAAGAACGAAGCATCATTAAGAAAGTCAGAATCCCGATGACCAGGGACCAACCATCTCGAGCAATGTAGCTCTGAAAGAAGGAGCTCAATCTGGGATGTATGTTTGCATTCAGCAAACCAAAATTAGAAACATCCACATGACTTTCCAACATAAGTCCAAGACAGGATACTGACACTGGGACACCGTCGACCTCGATAGAGAAG
>BFEA01000676.1:576982-597023 GCA_003427395.1 Chara braunii | reverse complement strand
TTTTCGAAAAAACCCAAAAAGAAGACTAGAATCATCCTACACAAACGTTTTCTGAAAGCAGCGGCCAAGTGGGTAAAAAAAAAGGACCACTTGAGAGCCTGAAAACTTCCATTCCACTCCATGGCTCCATGCGTGCAGGCACCATATGTCCCAGTTCGGCCCGCCGAATTTCGAGATCATCATATCAGACCCTCGAATCTCCCCTTCTTTTTTTAAAAACATTATCATTTCAACACGTACTCACTACTTAACAAAACCTCAAACACTACTCCTTGTATCAACCTGATCTCCTATCGACATGTGTCAAAAAAAAACAAGAAGAAAAAAGAGAAAGAAAAAAAAAAGGAAAAAACATAAAAACATATGGAAAAAATAACAAAAACAAAAACCGGATAAAAAACCGACCCCTCCTACTCCGGAGGGTAGACCCTCTGGCAGTCCTCCGCAGCCCTTCTGTTCGAACCGATAAGTAAAGGTATCCAGCTCTTCCATACCCCTCCAAACTTCCTGGAAAAAGAGACCAATGCGACATCAAAAATGTCATTCGGGTACCCCCTGCGCCACAGTTCGCTCTTTAGTGCCAGTAAAAAAAGTAACTCAGCAGCCTGCAGTGATGCATAAGTCCTAGCCCGATGTAAAAAGGACCCAACAACGCCCATTTTCTGTTGCCTACTGAAATAAGATCTATAATCCTGAATACTTTGAAACATCAATTTCCCATTCATCCCAATTCTCTGATTTTTCATCATAGGTATACATTGTACCCCTTTCTGTCCTTCACAAACTCGAAGTACACAACCCAAATAGTCCCACTCCCCTTGGTCACCAGTACGCTCCATGACCAAGTTATCGTCATAGCACTCCGAAAACTGTTTAATAAATTCTTCCCCTTTAATCCTTGAAAGCTCGTCGTTGATCCTGCAGATCACAAAAATATATACGTCGTCGACCATTCGGAATCCATGGAATAGCCTTCGATCAGCCCCGAGCGTTCTCCAAAAATTGTACTCGTTGTAGGCGCACAACAGACACGCAATGGCCGGACTGGAAGACTTCCACATAGGGACGCCCATGGTGTGCTGTAGCAGACATCCGGCAGCAGAAACAAAAGTATGCCGAAACTCAAAGTTGACAAAAGCTAAAATTAACGAAAAAGACACAGATTTCCAACCTTCCTCCACTCTTCCTTTCACAAACTTGGCGCCTTTCCCTTGTTTTCTAACAGCTACCGCTCTCACTTCTCGATCTCTCCAATAGTCAATTACCCAAGCTAAAGCTGTCATAATTGAGGGACGGAGGAGATTAGAGAACATTTCCTTAACATCAAAAGCCGCACCCATAATGTACTCCTGTTTCCTCAGACCCTTATTGATATTCTTTACCCGCCCCAACAAGCCATCCGCGCTCCTCAAATTAAGGTTGGATTCAGAAGGTAAATTCCATAATAATGCGTTCACAACTCTAGCAATTATCTTCCCTCCAAACGCAGAGCATTCCAGGTATGATGGACAAATCGGTCTCCATCGGGATATGTCCTTGTGCTTCGGCAGGCAGTAAGCCTTCCCTATTTCACCCTTATTTTTCCATTTACTAACCTTCTTTAACCCAGACTCATCGTAAAGCCTTGCACACTCCCTTAACGGACCCTCCTCCGAAATACTGCTGATCGAAAAGGACGGATTCCTGAAGAACAACTTCCGCATACCGGTCTCATAGATAGTAAGAGATTAAACAAAAGCATCTCCCATATTATGGTTTAAGGGAGTGCACACCAGTCCCTTCAGTCGCTCAAGGTGCACGCATAACTCATCTTCGTTTATGGCACACCCCAACTCCCCTCCATTTTTCCCAAAATACTGTTTCAGCATACTTTTAGTAATACTGTCACCTTCTATATCGGGCAAGGATGGATGGGCCTGAAAGGCAGCCACTACCTGCTTCTTAAGAACACCTAAACTATAAATTATCGATGGTCGCTGGAGAGTTTTAGAATTCCGCATCCATTCTAGAAACAAGTCACATTCATTCATACGGAAGGAAACGTGCCCCCCGATCCTTGGTAACTCCAACTCACATGACTCACAACAACAAAAAAATTCCTCCCGTCTTGAATACTGTCTAAAATTATGTATAATGTCGCTGATGGACCGGTTCCATTGCCAAACAATTCGTATCCGGCGAATGATCATCTCCTTCCATACAACTGAAATCTCTATAGTAGACACGACGTTCGCAACCATCCTCCGAATTTTTGCTTTGCACAAGCCATCGTCATACACCAAGTTCACAACCAGCCTACTTCGAACTTTGATGTCGAATTTAGAAAAAAATATCCTAGACAAAATGCAGCGCAACTGAAATCAAGATCTTTTCTCTCTAAATGTACGGAAGACAGTATAGGCATAAATAAGCTTATCAAAATCCCAATTATATAATTCCTTCCTAGAAGATGGGTTACTCAATAGGGCGCTCAATTGTCCTTTAAGTGCAATTGACTTACTCAACAAATGGACCACCGATTCAACAGAAATGCGCATACCACATTTGAGCCATCCCCGTGCATGTCCAAGCTCAGTTCTCTAATATTCACTAGAGACTATACACCCCCCATACAGTCGCTTCACCACCTTCCATCGGTCAACAACTTTGTCACCCCCTCGACAGACCAATTCGAATATATGAATTGAGCGCTTCCTACAGTCCTCCAAGATTTTAAACAGGCTAACTGACACAAGACCAGTGCTCGAGTGAAAAGTCAACAGTTTATTATTCATCCATCCCACAACACCGCTTCCCACAACAATCCTCTGCTTCCTCCTCGCTCTTTCCCTCCTCCCAGGCCGCCTACTCCTCTTTGCACTTTTACCTCTACCTCATATATTCAATGCTGGAGTGAGCAGTCGTATAAAATTCTTCTCAACTTCTTCAAGATCTTCTTCCGCACAGCTGGCCAGAGGGATAACAACATAATTATGGACTCCATAACTTCGAAGCCACTGGTACAATTCCTGATTTCTCCTACCCCCTTCTACCATAGTCTATCGACAAGCCCGTTACACATGCTCCTGCCATCTCGTATACACATCCCGATTAGTACTCCCCACGTATAAGTGACGACAAAAAGGTGACAATAATCCATAAACAACTGGCCCTTGACCCTTATCGAAATCATAACCATGACAAACTGCATGGGTAATAAATCCACTCAACTTATTCCCCCACGGAATCTGACCTGACACAATCAACAGACAAACCACAATACTAAAAAAGACATTGACAATTCGACACCTCAGCGAGTTATTATTCTGAGACCTTACCCTACATCATCGTCTCAACAAGCTCCACAAAAGAGCCGCGTCCGGGTATGTAGCTAAGAGACAGCTGCATCGCCGTCGTCACTCTTTGAGATGTTGTCATCCCCATCATCCGTAACTTCATGAATGGAGAAACCATCATTACCTGCTTCTTCTGTCTGTTCGCCTTTAAGCGCCTTGTCCGCCCATAAGTTCGCGATCTCTTCTTTTGTTGTTTCCAACTTAAAGTACTCGATACCCTCTTTTTCGCAAATCACCATCACATCCTTCTTCGTAAGGTTTCTCAGTTGTCACCTAACATCCTTCAAAAATTTATCCCGCTGGCTTGTCACAACAGCTGGAGTAGCAACTTTTTTGCCACGATCGGTCTTCCTTGCGGGGGTAACTGCTGCTGCATCCAGCTGGGTCTTCAAGTTCGTGCCGACCACCTTGTGCTGTTTCTCCATGTTCAACTTATTCATTTCTTACCGCAATCTCTCAATCTCCCGTTGGTCTCTTTCGTGCTTCTCTTTCAACTTCTCGAGCTCTTGCTCGGCTTCCCGTCGTCCATTCAACTCCTTTAATCGCAGCTCTTTCAGCATGTCGACTTCCATCACGTGTCGCTCTACTACTCCTTTCAAATGCTCATCTGCCTTCTTCTTCCCTGTGCCAGTAACTTGGCTCGGGGTTACGCGAGGTCGGATCCTCATCTGAGATGTCGGGGACCCCATAACCAAGCTACCACGCTTGTTTCCCGGCCTTAGAGCCTCATTCTTCCAGGCTTCTGCATCCGCAACCGCTTCCTCCCGTAACCGGTTCAACTTCGCAATCTCCTCCTCCGATATAGCAAATCTCCTTTCCGATTCAGCTTTCATCTCCGCTTGTTCTTGCTTGAGTCTCTCTACCCGTTGCGCCTCTGTTGGTGGCTTGTGAACAGTTGTAGAAGGACCGGCCACGCACTGTTCACATTTCAATCTCTCAATTTCTTGTTTCAGCTTGGCCACCTCACTGTCATCGTTCTTCTTCCCGATGGCGCCAACAACAACGTCCAATTTGCTAGACAACTCCTTGGTGATTGATGAATGAAACTCCTCTCTTTCTTTCTTTTCACGCATTCTTCTCTCCTCCTCTTTGTTTTCACGCTTCTTCCTTTCAATTTCTTCCTTGGCTGCTTGCTCCTTTGCTTCGTCTGCGTCATGCTTCGATTTGATCTTCTCTACAACATCTTCCAGCGTAGTAACACGCTGCCGCAGGTAGCCACCTCCTGAATACCGACCATTATACGGTACGTTGGCAGTCGGAACACTAGTGCTAACGGAAAGTATCAGTGCCTGAAACGGGACTATCGCAGAACTAGTGGACCGAGGGTGACCATTCAATCTCCTATCACATAAGGGACATAACCTAGAGATGTGGCCGGGCTGGCCACAATTGTAACAGTTCCTGACGAAAGGAGCATTGCTGTTGCTATCCATAGTGGAGGTAGACGAATTCTCTCGAAGCCACTCGACAGTAGTGCTACTTCTACGTCGGTAACTTCGTGTATACAAGTATGTTTGCAGTCAGCAAACCAAAATTAGAAACATCCACATGACTTTCCAACATAAGTCCAAGACAGGATACTGACACTGGGACACCGTCGACCTCGATAGAGAAGAAGAGGAGGAGGAGGAAGAAGGACACAAGATAATAGTAGTAACAAAAACCCGAACGCGACTTAGCTGTAAAAATAAAACATGAAGTAACAGCTTGACGAAACAGAGTCTCGTCTGGCGATGGACCCTACTGGTTTCACCTGGTCGCCAACCAGGATCATCAGGGGTCTTGTCGGTATCAGGGACGATGCAACTAAACTATTTATCTTGTGAAAAAGAGTCTAGTGTAAGGTCTACATCGTCTAGTCCTTACTCAGGGTTCACACCGCCTCACGTAGTCTTCCTTCAAACAATCATGAATCTTCACTCGGACTCCGTCCCGTTCAGTTCTTTTTCGAAAAAACCCAAAAAGAAGACTAGAATCATCCTACACAAACGTTTTCTGAAAGCAGCGGCCAAGTGGGTAAAAAAACAGGACCACTTGAGCGCCTGAAAACTTCCATTCCACTCCTTGGCTCCATGCGTGCAGGCACCATACGTCCCAATTCGGCCCGCCGAATATCGAGATCATCATATCAGACCCTCAAATCTCCCCTTCTTTTTTTAAAAAACATTATCATTTCACCACGTACTCACTACTTAACAAAACCTCAAAAACTACTCCTTGTATCAACCATATCTCCTATCGACATGTGTCAAAAAAAACAAGAAGAAAAAAGAGAAAGAAAAAGAAAAAGGAAAAAACATAAAAACATAAGGAAAAAATAACAAAAACAAAAACCGGACAAAAAAACGATCCCTCCTTCTCCGGAGGGTAGACCCTCTGGCAGTCCTCCTCAACCCTTCTGTTTCAATCTGGGATGGCCCAGCTCTCCCGAATGACTATGGAGAGTCTGTTAACCAGTTTCTTTTCCGAAGAGGAAATAAAAATATTCTATATGCTGGGCAGCAACCAGCTTCAGGCAATGGTTAATAAGGGAGAAATGAAGGCTCTAGTAGACAACGGGTCCGAGTCGAACGTTTGTCGAAACTTGATCGCAAAGGAATTGAGCCTGAAAATAGACAAAAAAATCGCCATGTCTATGGTGGTTGCTGATAACAAACTGCAACTGAAGGAGTCTGTCACCGACTGGTAATCGTGGTCGCGGGAGTAGAGACAAGTGTGCCAATCTTTTCGGTGGAAGAGTGTTCATCCGAGTTGATACTTGACTGCACTTGGTTGAGCAAGGTCCATGCTACCACAGTCGACCTTCCCGTCAGAAGTCAGACGCTCTCTATCCAGTCTCTAGACAAAGCCTGAATAGTTCTTAGAACCATGGATGGTCAAGATGAGTGCAACCGTACAAGTATCCCAAGGAAAGGGGGTGGCCGATCCAGAGTGTGTCAGGTCCTCCTAGAAGAAGCTGCCTTTTTCAGGAAAGTATTCTCGGATGATAAAGTAGAAGTTGAAGAGATTGGAGATTGGATTGTGATCGATGGAACAAGTTATGAAAAGGAGAGCGAGGATGAGGAGTTCGACGAATGTATATAGTTGTCCTTTTTGGAGGAATCTTTTTAAGTCGGCGGAGGTAGGAAACATAAAACCATGACGGAAAAAGTACAACCTGCCGCGGTCAGCCAGGAGAGGACCAGGGAAGCAACGATCTTTGAAGAAAAAACAACCGAGATCATTAGGGGGTGGAAAACGAAGGAACGCCAAAGAATCACTGCTCACATATTGAAAAATATAGACATAGGAGACAAAAACCTCATAGAGAAGGAAAAGGAGTACGTGGTGACGATCTTGAGGGTTTGCGATAAGACCATAACGTTTGCTGACTCGGAAAGAGGTGGGATCGACCCGAAATACGCTAAGCCTGCAATGATCCATACTATTCCCCATGTGTCTTGGAAAGACAGGCCTCCATGGAAGTATAAGTAGAAAAAGAAGGAGGTAGCAAGAGCGCCTACGAAGGAAAAAATTAGGACATCTGTGGCCGAACTGTGCAAGAGCACCTACGAGAATAAGTGGTTCTTTCTAAGAAAAGGAGGTAGCGACAAACTCAGGTGTATCCAGGATCTTCGAAGGACAAATGCGGTCAGCATCTGAGATGTCGCGTCTATACCGGAGGCAGACCTTTTAGCAGAAGGAGCGATGGGATGATCGATCTATTGTATCTGTGACCTTTTTTTTTTTTGTACGATGAAATTCCCCTAGATTATCATGACTGATACATGATGACTATGCATACGCCACTAGCGGTGCCAGAGTTAGTACAAATGATGGTGGTACCAATGAGGTGGACCGATGGAGTGACCGTTTTTCGAACAACCATGATTGCGGTTCTCAAGGAATTCATCCCGGAACAAAGTGAAAGTTTTCCTTCACGATTTTCCGGTAAAAAGGCGAGTTTAGAAGGACGAGACGGAGTTTTTTTTTGAGGTGAGGAAGTTCGTGGTCGATCATATGACGGATGTGAAGGCGGGTATTCGACGACGCCAACCTTACCATCAGCGAGACTAAAAGTCGAAGGACGGTCTCTTCTATTAAGATACTAGGGTTCATTTGTGATAAGGACGGAAGGAGGCCAGACCCCGCCAAGTTAGAGAAGCCAATTCTATGCGCATCATTTTTGAAAACAATTACAGAAAAGCGACAATTTTTAGGGGTTTGGGCTACTGACGCATTTTCGCAAAGGTCTATAGCGACAAGGAAGAACCTCTCTGAAGCTACTTCGTAAAACCAAGAGAAGAGACCGGGGAGAGGACAAAAAAAAGACAATTCAAACTCTCAAAGAGGAGTTCTTCGACGGAGGTTGAGTATTGGAGGTCCCCTATTTCGATGATGTGGACCATAGTTCGTTCACAGTGTCTACTAACACGGGTCTGTGTTCAATAAGGGGGCCCCTATCCTTAAGGGACGGGGACAGTTGAGAGCGACCTCTAAGGTTCGAAAGCAGGGCGCTCAACGCTGCCAAGAGAAACTACAAAGAAGGAGGTTTTACTAGTGTTTCAATGCCTAAAGACCTTTAGGCATTACGTTTGGGGAAGGCGATTCCTCGTACGGGTGGACCCGACTGCAATGATAACCGTACTTCAAAAGAACTTCTCTTTGACGGACCCGATAATAACCCGATGGATAATCCACATCCGACTTTATGACCACGGAGTTGAAAGGATCTCGGGGGCTAAGAACCAGGTCGCCGACGGTTTGTCCAGGATCCCAATTTGGGAAGAAGACTACCTTAGATTGGAGGAAGAAACCCGTTTTCTGACTAGCGACAAAATCATAAGCGTCGCGGCTAATAAAGCAAGACTAGGGTTAAGCCCTAGAGAGAATACAAGCAGGAATCCGGAGGTGTTCTTAGCCAACCTCTACGACGAGAAGTATAGGGAGATAGGATTATACCTCGCAGGGAGGCAGGAGGGAACCGATACCGTAAAAAGAGATGCACTCGGGTATTGTTTGAAAGACAGACACTTTTTTAAAAGGCCAACGAAGTTGGCAATGACCATGCAAGTACTCTGTGATCCGGAAGAAAAGAAGGCTGTCATAGAAGAATTACACGACAGGGTCGTTGGAGGTCACCGTGCGTTAAAATGGACGTTCGACAAGGTTCGGATGCTTTATTGGTGGGATGGACAATACGCTGAAATTGAGAAATACTGCTCGACTTGCAAAGCTTGTCAAAAGAGAACGACTGTCCGTTATAAGGAACCTCTTTTTCCGTCATTCCGTACCTCACCTGGGAAAAGGTCCACATGGATCTAATAACCATGACAAAAGAAGAGGGGGGGCTGCGATACATTATCAAAACGTGTGATGACCGCACCGGGTTCGTAGAGGCTAGAGTCATTAAGAAGAAGACTCCGGAAGAAGAAAACATTTTTTTTTTTGAATATATCGCTAGGTACGGATGTGCAGGGAAGGTTGTCATAAACAGGGGGCCCAGATTTACAAATTAGAAAGTGAAGGGGATACTATAGAAAACAGGGATTAAGACGACTTATACGACCGCCTTATCACCCCGAAAGCAATGTGCCGGTTGAGTGGGGGCATCAAACATTGGTGGAAGTCTTGGCAAAATGGTGTAAGGGTCAGGAAAGTCAATGACCACGATTCCTGCGGTATGCCGTTTAGGCAGATAACATCACAGTCAAGTCAAGCACTGACGATCCCCCTTATACCCTGTGGTTCAGTAGACACTGCCCCCTGCCTACCGAATTTCACGTGATACCTGGACGAGCATCTCATGGAGAGTCAATATGATAAGAAGCCAACTGTTGGAAGCAATGTTGTGGCAGATAGCTAAGAATCTTGACACCGGAATGATGGAAGAAGCCCGAACCTTGAGAAGGGCTAAACAAAGGGAAAACAGAGGTGAGATCGAAACCTGCGTGTCCGACCGAGGCCGATAGAGACTGGTAACCTCGTCTTGATGTACTACTCGTCACTAGAAAAGACCTGGGTCAAAAAGTTAGCCAATCGATGGATGGGGCCGTACCGAGTACTAAAACGGATGAGGGAGTGAACTTTCTTGCTATGTAGTATCACCCGCGCATGCGGCCACGGGGTCAAACTCAGAGGGCGGTCGTGATCACGGCCGCCGCGGCTCCGGTCGCTGTTGGGTGCGGCCGCGACATTCAGGAATTGTTTTAGACTTAAAGAATTTCTCAAAAAAAAAATAAAAAAAAATGGCATTGTATATGCTTTCGATATCTAAATTGCGCAAGTTTTTATTTTATTTTTTGACTTCGTCTTCTAATTTTCATGAGGCAAAAACATTTTTTTTCTAGGTTGTTTTATTGGACGTCCGGGACGTCCGGACGGACGTCAAGTCGAACGTCGGACCGGACAGGGTATGTCCGACCTAGCGCAAAAAAAAAAAAAAAAATTGAAAAAAATCATGTGGCTTCTACCTTGCATAAGGTGTACGCCACCAAAATTTTGGCTTATTCGAGCCAGTAGAAAAAAAAATAAAAATCTTCAAAGATTCTAATCCCCACCTGTACCCCCCAAACCCCTCGTACCCCCCCCTCCCACCCCAAATAGCACCCTATCACCAAATGCTCAGAAAATTCTGAATTTTTTTATAGGGGGTCTCTATGGCATGCGCAACATTGTCATAATTTTTTTTTTTTTTTTTTTTAGTGCCAAAAAGTCGTCGTCCGGAAATTCGGACGACGGGGGTACCCTACGTCCGGGAAGACGTCCGAGGGAGATGTCTGATCTCCGGACCATTGGTAACATAGGTTTTTTTTTGTTTTCTTTCTAAGAAAAACTATGAAACTTATGTATATATATATATATTTTTAATTTAGTTTTTTTTTTTGATATAACCACAAGGCAAAAGTTGTTCAGTATATTTTTGCATAACATTTTTTTTTTCTAAAATTGTTTGATTTTTTTTTTTTTTTTTTTTTTCATGGCCGTTGACCTCGACCATGGCTGAGGGGTCGCGGCCTATGCCACAACCGCGACCTAGGCCGCGCATGGCCACCTCCGGGGGGGATTCATAGCTTTCTTGCTGAATTGGACGGGGCCCAAGTCCGCGACCCTATTGCGGGAGCTCGATTGAAGTTTTTTTGGTGGCGGGGAACCTTTGGGGTAGACCAGAGAGGGAAAGGGAAAGTCGTGATTGCCACGGTAGGACTCGTCAGCTATGAGGGGCGAAACATCGAAATAAAGGTCATCACCGAAGGCAACAAAGAAAAGTTATCGGGTCCGGAAGCCTTCGTTTCCAAAGACATCGAAAAGGCAAAAGAGGCCGAGGGATGACGATGATGACACATATCGTATTAAGAAACGTTGGTTTAAATATCAAAGTAGTGCTTCAAGAAAGACCTTGAAGGCAAGGCATGAGAGAGAAAAAAAGAAACGAAGGAGTGAGTGGTGAGATAAAAGAATGTGGAAGAAGAAACAGGTGTAGGCCTAGCAAGAATGCTTCATAGGTATAAAATTATACTTTAGTTAGATGAGAGGAGCCTCACCTGCTGGAAAAGGGGTCCAACGTCCCTTATGTAGAAAAGAGAATGTATGAGACAAGATGAGACAAAATGAGAACAACGACTGTGGGGTCTGCCAACATTAATTGCCCTGCAAACCAGGGGATTGGCTGAGCAGACCCTATATAGTGTCCAACGGTGTAATCTTTTAAGAGTTTGGGGAGTTGTCATTGTCCCATTGTCCTTTGTATCTCTTTACCCCCAAAAGAAGGGCGCCAAATAAGCAGTTAGGGGTTGATACTATTCAGAAGAATTACTCACTCCAAACCATGTTCAGGACAGAATCTCTGCCAGAGATAGGGCGTGAGGTGGGAAAGGATCTGGAAAATCCGAGGGAGGGCGTAATGGGAACGAGGGTCGATGTTAATCCAGTCCTTGAAAACTAGGTGGTAGTCTCTCATTTTCTCCAAATCACGCGGCCCTTCTCCCCTGTCACCACAGTGACTCCATTCTACTTTTGCAATCCATCCTTCTCTTTCTCCTCCTACCCATTCTGTGCAAAATGTCGTGATCTGTCTCCTAACGTCTCCAATTTGTCTGAAGAGGTTTAATTCTGATTTTGTGTCCAACCATTTATGTATGAGTTCAAGGTGAACCTGCTGCTGGATCTATTCTGAAATCTCTGACCCCTCCACCCGTACCTTCTTCATGGCCAGGGTGCATCGTTGCTACGAAAGTCCGCATATCACTGCCCTCCTTCCCAATCTGTACATGTTCCCTACGAAGGTCGAGGTCGTTCCTGCCAGCGGCCAATGCCGTGCCGATATGGCTTGCCATGACCAGGGCAAGAGAATGCCTGGTTTCATTTTCCACCATATGTGGTCCCACCATCTCCATATGAATTGGGCAATCGGACATTGCATGAAGATATGCTTAATGGTCCCCGCCTTCTTGTGGGAAGGGAAAAAACTTTGACACCGCTGGCACCATGGGAGCAATAAACCTCTTTGTTCGAGAGTTGTACGGTCAGTCAACCAGTTATTGGTTGGTAGATAGCCGTGAGTTATTTGCCACTGTAGAGAGGTGATTTTCATGGGCTTAGATTTTTGTTCCTTAAACCATTGAATTGCTGACAAGAGGGTGCGGTCCACATTCAGGTGCCTGGCCCATCTATCATTAATCGTATCTCCCAGATACCGTTTAGGTTTGAACATTTTTTAGGTTGATTTGACCGTTAGATGGTGCAGGCTAATATGACCTACCTTGGGGGCTCCCCTCTTTTGGGGAGGCTGCCAAGTCCATTCTGCCAGGTCCAGAGCGAGGTCCTGGATTGGTTTGTCTAGCTGGAACGCCACCCTTTATCCCTTTTCTTCAATAACTTTCACCCGGTGCACTGCTGCTTTATATCTTCATTCGAAAGGTGCTCTACTCCCTTGGAGGGTGTCTGTTTTTGTGATGGCGTAGTGTTCGACCGAAACTGTTTGGGGTGAGACCGTATGCATCTGGCCAATCCTCAGATCCTCAGCTTGGTCCCTGTGCTTGCCACCCAGTCTCCTACTCTTAAGGTGAGGCCATGTTTGAGGATCCGGTACCATTCTAATGAGATGGCTTCAATAAGATTTTCCAAAAGCTCTACTACATGGTGGCAGTACCTTAAGGTTGCTCGCAACTGGTCCTTTATTTTCCAGTCTTTCCTCTCATTGTCCCAAAGGTCCCCTACCCTAAGTATGCCATGTTTAACTGATCTCTTCCAGAGCAGGGCCGAGCTCGTTATGACGCAACCCCTCGTGCCTGTCACCCATCTATTTCTGAAGAGGGGTTGACGGTGGACCTCCTCTCAACGGTTGGGGTGAGTCATGTCCGGAGCGGAAGTTTACGCCAGGTTTGCAACAGAGATGGCTAGCAGTTATCCAACGTCTAAGCCTCGTCTTTCGGCACATCCCTTCTGTGTAGGAACTTGCGTGGGATCGTCTAAAATCGGTCCTCCAGCCATATCAACAGATGGATCGTATGGGGGGTTGCTGGGGCCAGTCGGGCCAAATGTTCTAGAGCTAACATAGACCATGGGCTTTGGGCGGTAAAAACAAGCTTTTTGATCCACTTTATTCGTAATGCTTGCACCTGCATGGCTGGATCATTTATTCCCAAGACTCCCTTTGCTTTAGACTGAATGATTGAATCCTAGGCCACTTGACTTATTGCATTGGCCTGCTCTTCGTCCCCCCTCCATAGGAAAGCCGCTGCCTTTTTCCTTAGGCTCGTCAGGGCCGCTTTGCTTAAAGGCCACAACAAGGACTTGTACCATAATGTTGCAAAAATAACGTTATTAAGTACAAGAGCACGACCGGAAAAAGATGTGTGCTTGTTTCTCCGGTTGTTTAGTTTGTGCTGAGCCAGGGCGCTGATCCACTCGTCATTGATTGGTGGTCGTCCCTCTGTGGTCATGGATACCCCTAAGATTCTTATTGGGGTTTCTAATGACATCCATGCGACTCATGGTGACTCTGGAGGGCGTCCTCCTTGGTAATGGATCCACCATCCTTGTGCTTTAGATCCCTAATTAACTGTCACGTCGGAAACCTTGGACCGATCACTCTAAATGTAGTGGCGGCGCAAGGTTTCCATTGAATTGGATGCATATAGTAGCATTTTAGTGTAGGATTTGTATCCAGAGTCTGAAATCCGACCCGAAGTTTATTTTTTCTAGAAATTTGTCCAGAAACAACCAGTCCACGTGATCATAAGCTTTTTCAAAGTCGATGAAGACTAGGGCTACATTTTCACGAGAGCGGGTCGTGAGCTGGAGGATCTCGTGGATCAACAGGATGTTTTCTTGTATGTTTCTGTTCTCCATGAAGTCGGTTTGAGCAGGATGAATGATGCCCTCCATTTCCGGGACCATTCTGTTTGTCAGGGTTTTTGACAACATTTTGTACACTACTGTGAGGAGCGTTATTAGTCTGTAATTTCTGATATCCATCTTATCCATTTTTTTACATAGGAGGGTTAGTATCTATTGCCCCACCCTTTCCCCCATCTCCCTGTGAGCCACACTTCGTTGTAGAAACCCATAACGTCTTGGCTCATAAAATCCCATGTAGTTTTCCAGAATTCTCTAGGGAAACCAACGATTCCGGGGGCATTTTCCTCCTTCATTTGCAGGAGGGCAGTCCATATCTCGTGTTTGGAGAGTGGGGCCTCTAAGGAGCCGCGTTGTTCGGGTGTTAATGTTTTGTTAACGGGTTCCAGAAATTCATTTATTAGGCAATCGTGATATGACGCGTTTGATTTGTCTATATGTGAAGAAAAAAAAATCTTTGTAGAAATCATATGTTATCTTTGTACAACGGGCTGTGGTTACGGTTGGATCTAATTCCATGGCCTATGGTTTATAAAGTGTTTCAATCGTGATTCTTTGAATTCGTGTTCTGGCTAAACTGAAAAAATGAGAGTCCATCACTCCTTCGGTGGTGAACCTGGACAACCTTGCTCTTGTTTGGTCTCCTTGCCATCGATACTGTGCATGTTTCAAAAGTTGGTCCTTCAATTGTTGTATGCGAGTTTGCAATTCAACAATCATTTGTTCCTGGCCCTACTTGCTGGTATCTCTGGGCAACTAGGTATTTAGAGTATTCATTACTCGTTTTGGCCATAAAAAAACAGACTGTTGTTAAACCAAGCTATTTGTGATTCTTGTTGAGGACGGTAGTCTTTTCAGAAGTCCCAAGCCTATTGTAGGTACTTCTGGAAGGATTGGGTTCTAAGTAGGGAGATGTTCAGTTTATCGTAGCTGACCCTCTAGTCAGGCCGTTTACGAAACGTCCAAACTTCCATACACATTGTGTGGTCTAGACCGGGATATGGCATGGTTGGTAGAATTGCCGTCACCGAGAGCCCCCCTCCCAACTCCTCTGAGGCTAAGATTAGACCGATTCGGGATTTGGATAGTTTGGCGGGGTCTTTGCTTTGGATGCAAGTAAAGACTCTTTCAGTAGGGTAGTTGCGCCTAAAGGTGTCGAAAAGCGAGAGAGAGGTGCAAGTGTCTCTCAACATCCACTCATCCTCCTCTACGTTGTGGGCGGTGGCGTGGGAGACTTCCCATCGGTCCAGCCACCTGTTCGGTGCCGCATTGAAGTGGCCTGCTAGTATTAGTGGGATATCTGGGTAGGGATTGTTTCAAAATTTTCAAAAAAAGACCTTCTTTCACGGGTTGTGTTTGAGGCATATATGGATACTATACACACTATTTCTAGTTCCATCATGCCCAACACTTTAACCCATCGTCCCTCCTCCTCCTCCTTCTCCCAGCTGAGTACTTCAAATCGTGATTCAGGTGGAATCCAAATTGCTACCTCTGAGCTCCCCGGGTAAGGGGAAAAACTTGATAGCCTTGGAAGGGCCAAACTTGCTTGTGTGCCCTGTGGTGTTCTGGTGTGTCCATTAGGTGGATCTCCTGCATGCAGACTACATTAGACCACGATCTTCCCCCAACTCCCCCTCATTAAGTCCCATAATGCTTTGATTTTGTCCAGGTTGCGGGACGTTAGACCGTTTACATTCATCGTTCTAATGTCTAAATCTACCTGTTGTAGAATGTGTTTTCATTTTTGGTTTTTCCCATACACCACTTCCACCCAGTTCATCGTAGGTTATGTCTCCCTTGACCCTCCCCTATCTGTTTAGTAATTGTGACCATTCTTGTGTGTCTCAATCCACCCCCTTGTTAAGGATGTTTTTCCTCAGTATCGTGCAGATGCATGTCATTGAGAGTAATTCATTGGTCGACCAAATACTACTCGACTTAAATTTTAGTTGTTGGGTGTCCAGGAGCATATTATGCGTGCGCCATTGCAACCCTGCTTCCTTATTTTCTTCGAATCTAACGTAAAGATCCTTATAGGCCATCTTTAGTCCATCTGTTGATACGCTGATGGTGGCCATTGCTCCTGGTTCGTCGTGACCGACAATAAATTTTGTGACCTCATTGGTTCTCAGTGCCCCTTCCCTCTACATATGCCAACCGTGTAGTGTCATTCCTCCATAGGACATGGTATATGGGTCGTCGGATTCAACGGGTGACACACCTAATTCCCATTTCCCGGCCTTTCTCCTAAGTGGTAGCACCAGTACCTTGTCCCCCTTTGGCAGACTCTTGTGATATAGCCCCTTTTCAATTAGGTGGCGCAGCTTGGCCTACTTTGAAAGGCATGTTTCTTCTGCCCCTGCTGTCTCTCTCTCTCCCTGCTTGGTTTGAGTAGCGTGCATGGCCTGTAGTACGCCCTCATCAAGAGGAAGTCGGTCAGGGGGTTGTGGGATGGGCTTATCGGAACGTCTCGAGGAGTTTGCGGTCTCTTTGGGCAGGTCAGGTGCTTCTGCAGTCGTGGGGGGCTGAAATTTTTTGTGTACAATATTCCAGATTCTGCTCAGCGCCTCTTGCCAATCGGTTTCCTGGGGGGGGCTTGCCTCAGAGCCTGTTTTAGACTGTGTCTCTCGTCTAGTAGGGAGAAAAGTTGAACATAAGCCTCGTCCCAATATGTCTCTGTTTGGCCTGTGTATAAAACCTGGAGGCTGGAGCTGGCCGATTAGCCATTACACCAGGCTCCTAAGTCTGGTCTCAACATCTTCTTCCCCATGCAGTCCCCAGGCCTCGGGTGCGCTGTCCGTCATCTCCTCATCCGGGGGGGTTGCCGGAGGTTTCCAATCCATGGGTTGGGGTCCAAAGGCCTGAAAGAAGGGGTCCATTGCGGGGGGGGTTTCTCCGCGGGCTAGAGTCCCTTGAGAAGGGTCCGTATTGGGGGGATCTTGAGAAGAGTCCTCTGCTACTCCCTCCCCCGGGATGTGTTGCCTAGACACCTGGTGGACCCCCTTCCCTTGGGTCAGTTGTTCCTCATTTTCTTGTGTCATCCCACCTCCTCCCTTTCCTCCTCCCTTGGTGGTCTACACATTGCTTCCCCCACCAGGGGGCGTCCTACCCCCTTCCCCTCCTCGTCCATTGGTCGTCTGTACACTACATCCCCCACCAGGGTTCTCCGGTCTTTCTTTTCCCTTGCCTCTCCCTCCTCCTCTCGTCTGTTTATGCTGTTCATGCTGCCCAAGTTCCCCTGGCTGTTATGCTACTGCTTGTTTGTCCCCTGCTTCCGTTGTGAAGATCTGAAATCGATTGTCCATTTCCGATGGGAATTGGGTTGTTCAGCAAATTACCCTCTTTGTTGGGGGAAGTTTTTTTCTTCGGGGTTGGGGATTGCCATAGTTCCCCCATGTTCGTCGGGGTGATAAAATCTTGGGGCTTGGGATCTGTCCGTGGTTTAGTCTGGGGCTTAGTCCCCACCGTTTCTGATGTGCTCTGTTGTCTATTGATTAGTGCAGTATCCTCTTTTGGGGGGGGAGGGTGTGAGGGGTTGATGGTTCTTTCCATGTGTGCCTCCACCGATTTAGGGGGGGTCCATTGGTCTGATGGCTTTGTATTCCAATTTACTGCTTCGCCTTTCTCCCATTCCCACCCCCTTACCCCTCCTCGTTCTCGGGGTCGTCCACGTAAACCCATCCTTCATGCCCTACGTCGACCGTCCTCCACCAATTATCCCTGAAAGGGTCACGTAGCAGGCGACCTTTGAACCTGATTCTTTTAGCTGGGTGGTGAGGGCAATCTGAGTCCAGGGGAAGGTGTCCGTAGGCCTGACACTTAAAACACCAAGGCCGTGTTTTGTGTGCTGTGTGTATTCTGAAGTCCTTCCCACCCACCCCAAAGAGGATGACATTGTCGATGGTGAAGATGTGACCGTTAGGTATATCCAGGGTCACCATAAGATTATCGTCCGCAATAAGACCATCACCAAAGACGACCTTGTCCAAAATTCAGGAAACCAGTGCCAGACTGTTGTGGAGCCCAGACAAGAAAGACGGAAGAGGCATGTCAAAATTGACATGGAAGAAGGTCACCACACCCTTTTCACAAGGAGGCCTGAATGTTACAGATCCGATTACCCATTACGAGGCGTTGTTGGGAAAGTGGATGTTGAAGATCCCTACTTTAGGAGAAGAAAGAGCATGGGTGTGGTTGGCGGAGTATATCCTGCAGTATGACTGGGGTCTGCTACAGAAGGAGGATGTATGGATTTGTACGCAGATGGAATCATACCTGCGCAGAGACTCTTCATCAAAAGTCTAGTCTCGCAAACTTAAAGTTTGGCGGAAGCTCAGACCACCAGAGGTCAAGGTGGATTCCAGAATTGCAGTCCTCAAACAAAATCTTTTTGAAAATCTAAAGGTCCTGGACCTGGCAGGAGACCCCTTTCAGGACAAAGTTGGGAAAGTGGATAGAATGGGGAGTGGTGGGAGTGGGAGACTTATGGGAGGAGCAAGAAGAAAGATGGCTTACAGAGGACGGACTTAGAGGAAAACTGGGAAGGCTCCATCACGGACCATCAGGTAGGATCAAGGGCAGCGGACCTAGTGTCAGCACTTCTCGAAGAATGGACAGAACTCCTAGCCCAGGATGGTTTAGAAGAACGTACGTGGTATTAATTAACAACCGAGGACGAGAACGGGGTGGAATATGCATGTATTATCTCGGATGAAGGGGACGTGATAATAGTGGAAGAATGGAAGGAACAATCTGGAGGTGGGGATCACAACTGCTATGAAGGGACTACTCTGAGATTACCGCAGGAGTTAGAGCACAGGTCAGAGTGCAAATTCCGCCTAGATGGCGAGCAGGAAGGCCGGTGAAGTTGTTGTGTGGGGCACACCCGTTGGAACAACTACGCTTAGATCCGCAAGACCGACAGTGGATGAAAGTGGGCCCTAAGCAGAAATCTCTGTCTATAGCCACTTATACACCAAACATTGACTCCCTTCTTCTTGAGAGCCCGGTGGATTCGAAAGAACAGATATGGGGAAAGCTCCAAGAACTATTAAGCATTTCTAGCATCCCGCAAGCTAGTCACGTGCAATCCTTGTGGGAACAGATTCAACTGCTACCAAGAAGGAAACATGCAAGGTCTCTGTGGATGATATCTCGGGGATTGTTCCTACTGCTGCCTGGCTGTTGAAGAGGAAGATGGAGGTTGACGTGCGCTGTTCTCGATGCCGGGGGGGGGAAGAAACACTTCGTCACATTCTACTACAGTGCTCAGCAGCACAACTATTGTGGCCATGGTGGAGGAAACATTGGAGGAAGATAACCAATAATATAATGGAGTGGAATAATGACTGGATTCTGACGGGCCGCACGCCAACAAAATTGAACACCCATAAGGATGGGTTTAATATATTGCACAGGTGGCGAGGGCTATTCTGCTTTGGGTGTTGTGGCTAGGTAGGAATGCAAAGGTGTTTAAGGGGGAGGAGACTTCACAACAGCAGATGCAAATGGAAGTGTGTTTTCAAGTCAGAATGGCGGCTCTAGTGGATTGGGCTCGAAGAGTTGAAAATAAAAAACCAGGCAAGAGAAAATATCAATGCTTTTTTAGAGCCTAGGGACAGAGAAAGCACCTGGCAACGATCAAAATGCAGGGACAACTGATACTGGGCCCATGGCTCGTGCATGCTCGTACAACCTGAACACTTGGTTGCTTTTCAGTCCGCAGTAGGACGACAGTTTTTGGGGGAATCAGGGGCGGCGGAGGGAGCGTCTTATGGGAAGGGAGTCTGCTGAAACAAGTTTTGGGTCGCTCCGTGGCTAGTGATGGGTCAGGTTTGACACTAATGGCATTTTAGCCAAAGTCATTAGTGGTTACTAGTTAAGTAGGGGGGGATGGGGTACAGGACAAGCACTTGTAGCACTTTGGGGATAGTTGGGGCCACTCATGGGTCCCTTGTGAGGTGTGGTAGGTTGGGGTTTTGTCTCTGACATGTCGGGTTTTGGGGGGTTTATTTTGGTCTGTTTTTTTCTTTACACACAATTAGTATTAGGTTCCTGAGTGTTTTTTTTTTTCTTTCTTTTTTTCTTTTTTTGGCTGGGCTACCAGACCTGCACGGGCCCGGCCGGCCTGGTGGCTGGGCCAGTGTGACTTGGACCCTCTTGCCTGGGTCACTCGGGTGAGTAAAAAAAATAGTCAATTTTTTTATATTTTTTTCCCCTGATCATGGGGCATTTTTGCGCCCTCCGAGAGGGACCCAAATCCGGTTCAGAATCTTTTTTTTTTTTTTTGGCTAATATCGTCTTGGAGGGGGGTAAGGGGGTGTCTCTTATACACATCTAGATGTGTATAAGAGACAGCCCTCCTC
>BFEA01000676.1:527734-540314 GCA_003427395.1 Chara braunii | reverse complement strand
AGAGAGAGAGAGAGAGAGAGAGAGAGAGAGAGAGGCAAAAAAAAAAAAAACCGGGCTTCCCGCTCTCGCTGAACTGCGTGAACTCCACGCGTTCACGTTTTTGGTGAACGGTGGCCGGCCCGCGTTCACCAATGTCGTGAACGGTGAACGGCGGTACGACACTGGTCCCGCTTGCTCTGCATGTGGTTCTCTGCAAGTTGCTATGTTCGCTGTGTGGTGTGGCCGTTTTCTCGGTGTTGCCTCGCGCTTCGCTGCTCCGCTCCCTTGCTTACCATTCGTTGGTCGTGCTTTCCGTGTTTGCCGCTTGTGTGCCTTGTAGGTTGGTTGCCTTGTTGCCGGTGCCTTGTTCTCCGCTCCAAGGTTGCCGAGTTGCTGGTCCGCTCGCCCTGTCCTCCCTTTGCAGTGTGGTAGCCTTGCTTGTGATGTCTTGTGCTTCACTACACAGCTGTCGCGCTCCATGTTTTGCGTACTATGTCGTTCCTTGCAGTTGTTTTTGGCGGTGTGCAGCTGTGCTGCCTCCACTGTGTTGCCTGGTGCTCCACATTGTTGCTTCCTGGCAGTTCCTGCTGCTATGTTCCGCTTGGGGACAGTCTGCCTTCACCATGGGTCAGAGGGTTCGTGACCCAAACGATCAAATACGGAAACCCTGCAGATTGTCGAGGGGTCAGCCTCCTGATGATTCGAGTGCATTGGGTGCACCTCCGACGAAACAATCTTTCATCATCAGCTTTTCGTTTATTTTTTTTGGTCTTTGTTTTTTGCCTAGTACTATTTGTTTGCCCTCCCTCCTCCCCTTTACCCTCCAGCTTCTCCTCTACTGTTTTCTTTTCTTCTGGCCGCTTTGTTGTTTTTCGATACTTGTGCCCTCCCGCCTCCCCTATGTGTTTCAGCCTATGTGCTGCCTCACTGTTTGTTCTTCCTCGTGTGCCTCTAAGTTCATGTGCCTCCCCCATGCGTTTCAGCCTATGTGCTGCCTCACTGTTCGTTCCTCCTCTCGTGCCTCTAAGTTCACGTGCCGCGTCGTGGTTTCTCATCCTATGGTGTTGGTTCCCTGCCCTTTGCCTTCCCCACATCCCTCCGTTTGTTTGATGGGTGTTATTGCCTGTGTTCTGGTCTGTCTGAAAAAGAGAAGGCGCCACGCACCCTCCTCACTTCGTCTTTTTTAAGTTACTGCTTTCGCATATTTGGCTGCTCTCCACTTTACGGCTCTTTAAGTACCCTCACCACAAATGGACACGCAATATGGTTTTACCCTGCCGCGTTGAAAAATCACCTCCGCAACTTGCACCTTGCTCACAGTGTGCCGACGATGCTGGTCGGAGCAGCGCGAGTATGGCGTGTCGTACTCACACACGACTCATGTGACACACACACACACACACACAAACAAGTGTGGTAGTGTATATTTCCATGTTCTAGCGGTAGGTTCATTCTATTTTGCTCATCCCATCGACACACACACAAACAAACTCGTAGGGAAGAGAATGGCATGAACACAAAGCAGAGGAACAGCTACGAGCGAGAACGAGACGACAAAACTCCAAGTAGTGGGACAGGAGTTTGGCCTTCACAAGCGGTGCAAGCAGCCAGAGACGAGTGCCTACTGCACTCCAGCAGCTTCTCCGTATCGGCGCATCAAGAAAAATAGTGGCACTAAGGGTCTCGCTCCACTACTGTCCACTGTACAAAAACGGACAGTGGTACTTCGCTCCACTTACTATCCACTGTCCATGTGCAAAATGGCTTGGACAGTTTTGAGAAACCCCGCCGGAAATCTACTGTCCGTGAATGTACAGCTCCCAGCCTGCAAAATTCGTTTACTGGAAAGTCCTTCAAGGGACTCACCGTGAGGACCCGAATTTGGACAGTGCACCTAGCGTCCGGGCGGACAAAATCCTTCGGACGCCTTGTCTTGTAGTTCTATCACTGCATCCGTAGTGAGCTCACGAATTTGAGAGGTGGACAGCGGACAGTAAGTGGAGCGATGTTGCATTTTCCACTATCCGCTGTACAATTTTTCGCTCTGACAACTGTTTACGAAATGTCCGAAACATTGTATAGTGGACAGTAGTGGAGCGAGACCCTAATTCAAATTTCAAGCGCCTAACTGCTGCAGGGGCAGTACAGGAAGATGGCTGCCCCTTATGAGGGCATATGGCACAGAGCCCAATGGAATGGGACCGCCAGTTGAGGGAGGGCGACCTGGAGAGTTGTGCAGCCTGGAGAGTTGTGCCCACTACAGACAGGGGCGTGCCGAAAAGATTTTTAGGCCCAGGGTACTCTACAGGGTAAATCAGCCGTAGGAGGCGCACAGATTTTTAGGCCGAGGGGCGCTACAGGGTAAATCAGCTGTCGGAGGGGCGCGACACACAATAATGGAAAATACAGCGGTGCTAGACAAATTTTCCCTTTCATTTTTCAAAGGAAAAAGAACAAGAGAAAAAGAGGAAAATCGTGGGAAGCAGCACATGCTGGGAACTGGCCACATCTTAGGACTGGCATGGGCTGGGCGGTGTTCTTTCAGTCTGCCATAAGATGGGCGGGAGAGACCTCGCTTGCTCAACATTCGCGCCAAATCGGACAGATGGCAGCAGCTTGGTGTTCTTCGTTCGCGCCAAACCCAGGCTGGCGCCTGTCCTGGCTTCTTCCAAAGGAAACACACAAAACAAAGAGTCGGAAAACGTCAAACTCTTAAAAAACAAACAAAAAAAAAAGAGTCAACTCTTTCTTTTTTATTACGGAAAAGAAACTCTTTTTATTTTTATCCGGTAAAAGAAAAAGAACTCTTTTTTTTTCCAAGGAAGGGTGATGGCATCGAGATATCGGGCCTCGCTGCACTACTCTCCACATGTGCAAAAAGAGACTGAATCCATCCCTAGAACATGGAAAGATACATTGCGCATGTTGAGAGTAGTGGAGCGAGGCCCATCGTTATTGAACTCAGCCGACTGGGAGTGCAGCTTGGTGTCCGTTTTTCTTTTTTTCTTTTTTTTTTTCAGCTGGGAACCGGGCCCAGCGTCCCTTATAAAACAGATGGTAACAAAGCGGGGCCGCGGGTCCCCACAGTCTACCCGGGAGAATCCAGGAACAATATCTGGTTCCACTTATACCTGAGGTAATCAAAACTATAGGAGCAAAGGAGGAAATTCCTGGGAGCTAAGCTCAGGCCCAGTCAGCTGCAGAATGAGCAGGCTATCTGATATAGCTATGTGCTTCAAGGACTGGTAGTGTGGTGATCCCAAAGAAGGTCCCAGTAGAAGAGTTTGTGGTAATCAGATTCTGAGAAATCTGCCCATTGGAAGGGAGAGGCCCACTTCTTGCGAAAGACCGAGGTGGCAAGCTCCCTGGAGGCCGAGTGTTTCTTGAGTTTGAACCAATCCGCAGTTATGTCCAACCGAAGGGCGTGTTTGGACTGTGCGATCAGTGAGGGCAAGAGGTTGTTGACTGATCATAGGAATCTCCTGTCTCTTCTGGCTATCCATAGCTGCCAGAACGCCCTTGTTCTGAAGATTAAGGACACTGATTCTGCCTGCTGTTTATGAAATTCTGCTTGCACTCTTCCAGTGATGACCATATTCTTGTCCCAGAAGTCCGAAGTACCATACGCCTGTAGCCAGATCTTGTTTAGAAAGTCTCAAAAGCCCCTAGTGATCACGCATTCCCACCACAGGTGAAGCCCATCCTCTAAGCTAGGGTGGGGACAAATGTCGCAGGTGTTTGAGATTCCCATTCCCCTCTCTGTGAACCGTAGTGCTGTGGGGACACATGCGTGGAGGTGTAGCCAATGTAAACCTCCTACTTTAGGGCCTCGCCACACCAGTGTCGAAACGGTGAAATATTAGACAACTGTCATACCATTTTCGACATTCACCACTTGGACACAATGGCCACCTTCGCCACACCGTAGTTTCGTTTTTAGAAAAGGGAAAAAAAACAAAAAAGAAGAAGAAAAAATAAACAAAAGAAAAGAAGAAGAAGACACGGGAGCTTGAGGGATCAATGTCGAAATCAGCACATCCTTCAACACCTCGTCTCCATGATGTCGAAACTCGACCCGCTGCAGGCGGGCCGTTCGACACCCATGTTGAAACCACTTTTCTGACGATTGTCGAAGTGCTTTCTACATTTTTTCTTCTACAGTCTGTGTGGCGAAGAAAAAATGTCGAAAACTGTAGTTTCGACATTGGTGTGGCGAGGCCCTTAGTCTCTATGGTGGATAGGAGATTGTGGATAAAGAGTAGAAGCCATTTTACAGAGATGGAAGGGAGGCTGAGAGAGGTAGATTTCTGTTGCCATCTAAGAGACAGGTCAACGTGCAGTGACTGAGAAATAGAGAAGAGTTTGTATCCTGTCTTGGAAGTGTAATCAGCAATGGGGACTTTGGTAGGAGAACCAGGATGGTTGTGAAGAACCCAACCGTATTTGCAGACATCAACTTCCCAGTCCTTGCAAGGAGCCGCATTCATGTAGATCTAGAAGGTAGGTGGTTTTCCTGCAATGTTCTTCTGTAAGATCCTGACCTCCTCCATACCGAGTAGAGATACCTTCCATGCCTCTCTGGTTTGATCCAATCTGTTATCCTTCCTCAACCAGTCAGAGGCTTTCGATATTTGCTTTTTGTTTTTATTTAGTACAGATCGTTGTACTACTAAGGGCCTCGCCGGACGGTACACGAAACGAGAAAAAAAACTAATTCGTTAGCAAAACGTTTCGCTGCACAGTCAAGAAACAAAAACTGTAAGGAGTAGGTCGCGAAGTGTGTCAGATTTGCAATTCGCGAGCCTCCGCACGTGCCCCTTCCGTGCCCGCCTGCAACTCGCGAAAAGTCCTAGGTTCCTCCGCACGTGCCCCTTCCATGCCCGCCTGCGACTCGCGAAAAGTCATAGGTCCTCCGAAGGTCTGCTGGTGGAGCTGCGAATCCTTGCGAGTGTAGCAAGTCGGTCCAAGGGATGCAGCACGTCAATCCAAGGGAAGTGGGTCAAAAAAAAATTAGCATTTGCGAAAGTCAGGCACCTGAACACTCGTCAGGCCCTTTCCACAAGTGATTTCACGTGTGCCGTGCGGCGGTGGTGTAACAAACGAAGGCCTCGCGAGGCCTCGCGAGTTTAAAGGTCGCTTCGTTTCGTTTTTTGCACCGTAGGGCGAGGTCGTAAGTCTTGCCCTCTGCGAACACTGTGAATGCATGGGGACGACATAGCCGTTCAGATCCATTCAGCCTTCAGGGCTATGTGGGCGCCTTTTTTTTTTTTTAATTTCGACCTTGTTTTTGTTTTTTTTTTTTTGTTTTTTTTTTTTAACAAAGTTGCAGTCTTTTCATTAATAAACCAAAGGAGGCCTGGAATCGCTCCACATCTCAACCCGGGGTAATCAGTGCCTTGTCCCACCATGATGGTTTTGCCGGAAACCGGGTCCAGCGTCCCTGAACTGCAAGTTTATAAATAAACGAGCAACTGGACTAATAAAAAAACTATCAAAGAGCAAAGAAGGGAGCAGAGACTAAACCTATGCTGAAAACCGGGTCCAGCGTCCCTACACTGTCAAATCATAAGTAGCATAACTTAGCAGCTGGACTACTAGAAGCTGCCCACCTGTGACAGAGAATGCATCGAAAGGAAACAGAGATGGAGTACAGTGTCCCTGATGCTGGAAAGCGGTTCCAGTGTCCCTTGGATTTGAAGTTACGCTAGAAATGACCTTCCTACTTGGTCAGACGGTTGTTATCTACGGGGGCTAACTACGCCTCCTAATTTCGGGGTGAGCCCGAAAAGCCAGCTGTGGGGACTAATACGTCTGTCTGAGGCCTATCTTCAGGCCTGGGTTAACCATTTGGAGAAGATCATCCTGTCGTTTGGGGCGACTGACGCCAACTTGTTGTCTTTCGCCCAGGTTTTCCTGAGTCTGAGTTGATTGGAGAAAGAGTGTTTCCCTGCCCTCCACCAGTCTGCAATTATCAGKAGTCGGATGTTGGCCCTGATTCTGGCTGTAATCCGGGGGAGGGGGATTTCTTYTTTCTTGAATATTCTTGAATTGCGTGCAGACCATATCCCTTCCATTACCAYTCCTCTGCAAGCCAGGGCGACATATCCAATCCCTYGGAGCGAGTGGCCTGTGGGGGGTACGCCTGAGAGAATCCATGAGTCTGACCATTCGAATGCGTCGCTGAACATTGTCTTCCATTGTTCTTTCCACCATTCCCATACATGTGTAGAGGTTGGGCATTCTAGCCACAGGTGGGACGAGGTTTCCCATCTCCAGTTGCATCTAGAGCATGTAGTATCGAGATTCATGTCTTTCGAGTTCAGCCACATGGCTGAGAAGGTAACTTGGAGGGATTGAAGCCACATTATCGCACTCTGTTTTTGTGAAGGAAATTTTTTTAATGCCTTCCACAGGTTCTTTAGTCCGGGTTCCATGATTGTATTGGGGTGGGAAACTGACCACCTGGATAGGGCTGTAGAGGCCGGCTTCTTTTTGACTTTCAGCCTTTGCATATGTACGCCAACTTTTGTCTTGTAATTATAGAGGGGAGTGAACTCTGGTAGCGGGTCCTGGGTGTTCCATCCCAGTAGGAGTGGCTCCGTTCTACCCGGTGCTGGTTTGTACGGCATCAGAGAGGGGGTTCCATCGGTGGACATTTGGATCCTGGCTTCCTGGGCGTTAAGAGAGGAAGGGATGACCTTTTCTTCTATCAACCTTAGGCGGCCGTTTTTTTTCTTCTTATCCACCAGTGTCCATACCTCTGCTGTCAGTCCGGCTTTTAAGTCTGGGCCCACGATTTTTCAGAGGGTCCCCTCCTCCTCTGGGTTCTCCAGCCAAGTGCCTTSAGTGTGTTCAGTGTCCGCTTTGAGGGCGTGTTCCCAGTGTGCTGGGAGGGCTGCTCTGAGGCGGAGGAAATTTGATCGAGTGTTTCTCAGGCGAGGCAGTTTGCATCTAGTGTTATCCAAGGAGAGYCAGRTGYTCGWTCCCTCGTCCCATAAGTCCTTGACCAGGACAACCCCTTTCTCCACCCAGGCTCGCCCAAAAGTGCCCGGGCTGCCGTCCGCGGGGAAGGGGGAGTCATTTATGTCCCTTATCCTGTYGTTTTCAAATAGGACTTGGTTAAGRATTTCTATCTTCGTGTTTGGTTCTTTGGAGGCAGAGGGGAAGAGTTTCTTCCAAGCAAATATGATATTGCTCCACACTCTGGAGCCTATTCTACGGTTACAGTAAGATTGGATGAGAAAACACCACCAGACTTGGGGGCCCTCTTTCAGGGACCATTCCTTTAGGAGAATGTATTCAACGAAGCTTTTCCACCAGGGGTCCTTAGAGCACAGTAGAGCAAGGATGGACCATCTGGCGAGGAGGGCCAGGTTTTGTTGCTCGGGATCAAGGATGGCTAGACCTCCCTGGTCTCTTGGGAATGTGATGGTTTCCCATGCTACCTTCGGTAGAAAGCCTTGTTGGTCTGTTACCGATGGTTTCCATACGTAGCGGGAGGCTGCTCGCTTAATACTTTTGTATGTTGTGTCCCCTAGCAGGTGAATTACTAACGGGAACCATAGTATAGAAAATGCTGCTGTGGAGAGGACTAGTGCCCTACCGAACAGTGAGAGTTGGTGATTTTTCACCCATCCGGATATACGGCCGGCAACTTTCTCTCCCAAGATTGCGTCTTGGGCCTCCGAGGCGTCTGTGAGCGATACCTGGACTCCTAAAAAGAGGTCGGAGTTGTCGGCCGGGAGCTGTTTAAGGCCCCAGTCTACCGTGAGCGAGAAGGTGGGTGACAGGAAATAGACGGATTTGTTCCAGTTGATCTCGGCTTCTGATAGTTCGCAGTATGTGTCTAGTACTTGTCTAAGTGTTAGTAATGATCCTGTCTCGTTTGAGCAGGCAATTGTGAGGTCATCAGCGATTGCCCCCCCTTTCCATTGGATGGAGGGGGACAAACTGAGGCCCGTTATGTCCTCGTTGTAGCGGATGTTGTCCAGTAGGACTTCAAGTTGGATTACGAAGAGGAGTGGGGCGAGGGGGCAACCCTGCCTAAAGGAACGGGTGAGGGGGAAAACATCTGAAAGTTTGCCATTAAGAAGGACCACTGAAGAGGATTCCGTGTATAGGGCCCTTACCCAATTGCAGAAACCCTCCCCAAAATCCATTTTCCGTAGTGTGATAAAGACAAAAGGCCATCCCACTCTGTCATACGCCTTCTCCATATCAAGGAGAAGGATGGCCATGTTCCTTTCTTCCTTTCCTACTATCTCCAGTGCTTGGATAGTAGAGAGGATGTTGTCAAAAATTGAGCACCCTCACGAAGGCGCCCTGTTCTCTACCTACCATGTCTGGTAGGAATTCTGCAATTCGGGTAGCTAGGGCCTTGGCTAGAATCTTATATGTCACGTTTAGGACAGAGATAGGTCTGTAGTTGTGCACGTCTCTTTTACCCCTTTAGTCCAGTTCTTAGGGAGTGAGCCTGTGTGCAGGGCATTGTTGTACATGTGGGTGAGAAGGGGGCCGCACGACTCCCAACAGAATAGAAACATCTCTAGCGGAAGTCCGTCTAGACCCGGGCATTTGCCCAGTGCCATGTCTTTAGCTGCGCGGTGTACCTCTTCCATCGATAGCGGACTGTCTAGGAGGGTTCGGCCGCCTGTTGGGAGGGAAACCCTGGTCTTATCCCAATAGGAGGAGACCCTGGAGAGGTCCATATCTATTTTGTCTTGTGGGCGCGAAGTGGAGACTAYGCTTTTGTAATATGAGAGAGCGTAGGAGCACATGTCATCGGTGCTGGTGGCGATTTGAGCGTTTTGTTGAAAAGGGTGTGTCAGTTCCAGTAGGCGAGGTCTGGTCTGCTTAAGGATGAGGGATCTGAAGGTGATCTTGGTCATCCTGTCGTATCCCACCACTCCCCTTAGTTTTAGCCAATCTAGCCATTCGCGCTGTTTATTTATTTCCATATCTTCCAGTTCTTCCAATAGGTGTGTCATCCTTGCGCAGGGGCCATGCTAATCTTCTCTGTATCTTTCCAATTTTTTTTCTTGAGCACACTACGCCTTCTTTCGTAAATGCATCAGACTGCGATTTGCGTCCACAGCTGAGTTGGAAAAAAAACAAAAAGAAAAAAAGGAAAAAAAAAAGGGTCCAGGTGGGAACGTGCCTAGAGTCAGGAATCGTGACGCAATCGGATGAACGGGGCTCGCTCTACTGCTCCTTGTTGTGAATGTATCTGGACTCGGGATAGACCAGATACACTCGTCGTGATCCTACATTTCGAATATCCGAGGACCATTTTTCTGACCAGACAGTTAGGGCCTACTCACACTAGACCGGTCTTAAATGAATCTGGCCGCATTTACGGCTGGACGGGGATGTATCTGACCGCATTTACGTCCAGAGATAAGAATAAAATGCCTAGCGTGAGAATGTCCTGTTCTTAAATGTTTCTGGGCTTTTTTTGTGGACCAAATACACTAGTACCGGTCCGACACTTGCAATGTATAAGGACAACAGTCTGATCCAGATACATTTAGAATGTTGTGCAGTGGATCGAGTTACATAAGGCTGAGTGGCATGGTGCTTCACGTCGCTTCCATGATTAAAGGATACATATAGGGCCTCGCTGCACTACTCTCCAAATGTGCAAAATGAGACTGAATCCACCCATAGAACATGGAAAGATACATTGCCATATGTTCTGTCTTTTGCGCATGTGGAGAGTGGTGCAGCGACGCCCATAAACCCTTTTCGTCATTAAAAAAAAAAAAGAAAACAAAAAAAAAAGAACAAGAACAATATTTCGATGGTACAAAAGAGCGTCCCGACACCCCCCAGAACTACTTTCCCCGCCCTACCCTTCCTCCAGCGCACCCCCCCAACCTACCTTCCATACCCTTCCCTCTCTCACAGTAATCACACTACACCGACCCTAACTCGTCACAAGCTTTCTCTTCCCACCACCTGCCCTTACCTATCTATCCGCCCACTCCCACCCTCCCTTCACCATCCAACACTGCCTATTCCCCTCCCCTCTACCCTAGGCTTTGAACACCGAGGCACTCTTAGTTAGGAGTCGAGTCTCTCCCTTCGCTCAGTAGATTGTTCACATAAGCTAAAACGGCTGATGCTGCCGGCATAACTCCGGGTTGAATTGTGGGGTCCCCGGCTCCAGATATATCATCATTGAAATATAACACGAGTCTCCATTTAAAAAAAAGAAAAAAAAAAAGAAAAAAAGAAAAAGAGCGTCCCGATCCCCTGTAGAAACCATCTCCCCCTCTTCTGTCCCAGCTGATGGCCGCTGGTCATCGCTGGCTGCTGATTCTGGACCAAGGAGGCCGGACTGTTGGGGCGACAGTCAGAGAGAGACTCTGAGAGAGAGAGAGAGAGAGATAGAGATATATACATAGACAAATAGGTAGAGAGAGAGAGAGAGAGCGAGCGTTAGCTGTTCTGCTCTCGGGAATGCGAAGATGGCGCTCCGTCGGCCATATCTGTGCAGCTTAGTGCTGGTCTGCGTCTGCCTCCTCGGGGCGCTGCAATGCGCTACTGCCTGGCCTGTTGTCCGCAAAGGGAATACCGGAGCAAATGTTGTGGTAGTCCAGGACTTGTTACCGGTACGTACTTCATCACCATGATCCCCAATGCCCCATCGCCGTCGGCCCATTGCCGTCGCCATCTTGCCAGTGTATCCCTTCAGTTTGTTGCCATATCCATACTGCGTTGCTTGGCAAACGGGCTGTCGTTGGTTGGAGGACGGCGAATTTTTGTTTTTGTGTTTTCGTTTTGAAGAGGAGGAGGATGATTTAGACGAACGCACGGTGTCGACTGTGTGGGGGATGCATCTGCGCACACTGAATTAGGGCGTAGTCACAAGAGGAGGACGTTCCTGGACGTATCTGACGGTAATAACAGCTGCGATTCCTGAACGATTCTGGCAGCAATTACCCTCACGGCGCGGGGGAAAACTTCCTGGCGTATGTTAATACGTTCTTGTGTGCTAGTTGCTTAGAATCTCGATATATTATAATAATAAAAATAATAATAATAATAATTGCCTTAACAATAAATTTATAAAATGCCCTCATGATACCGACGGGCCGATCTCAGTTGGTAACTTGGTACACCCTCGTACTATTGAATTGCCTACCTGTGTGTGTGTGTGTGTGTGTGTTTTTTTTTTTTTTTTTTTTTTAATTTGGACCATTTCTCGATTTATGCGTGTCATCCTTGTGCAGGGGCCATGCTAATCTTCATTCTCTGTATCGTTCCAATTTTAACAGATGTCCCGAAGGACTTTACCTGTGTTTTAATCCAGTCGCTTTTATCGAACTAATTCTGAATTACCTACCAGGGGCCGGTTAGGTGAATGAGATGAGATCTCAAGGCCGTTGCCCCCCTTTTTTTTTTCTTTTTCTTTCTTTCTTTCTTTCTTTCTTTCTTTCTTTCTTTCTTTCTTTCTTTCTTTCTGGAACCAGTGGTGGTAGGTGATGGGCATCGATTTCGCTATGAGTGCTTCCTCTTGGCTGGCATATCATTGATTGATTTTATATTTTTTTTTCCCGCTAAGGAGAAATTATGATATAGTCATTTTGATTGGTCTACTGTTCCATTGATTGCCTGTCTATAGCATTTCCATTGACTGTCCGATTTTTGCTTTTTTAATATATGTATAAACTCCGAAACCTTTTTTTTTTTTTAAATCGAAACAGTTTTGTCGCATCCCCTCGTTTGTTGTCCTCTTCTCCCTCTCCCTCCCTCTCTGCCTACGGTTTACCGTCGGCACCTCTGTTTGACTATGACGTTCCCGATCCCTTAAACTGATCGAAACAATAGACACCACTCCGTTGTGTGCGAGAATTCTTGCATCGGGCATCATTTTACTGTGATTGTTTTGACTCAAGGTTCGACGATTCGATCCCATGACATTCTGTACCCTAAACAAATGCGCGTCGACTGGCGAGTCAACTTTTTTTTTTTTTTTTTTTTATTGATGTTCGAATGGACCACAGATCTGATATTAAACTGATCAGAGCAGATACTACACTTGATCTTTTCTTTTCTCATTTTTGTGTTCGCAATTTTTTTTTTTTTTTGTTCCCCTTCATTGTTTTCGACAAGCTGCTGTTTGCAACATTGGTCATGATGATGATGATGATGATGATAGTGTTGGGAAATTTCTTACTCGGGTACACCGAACGGGTCTGCCTGTTGTTTCTTCTTTGTTGTGCGACCTACCCCTCCTCCTGCTCCAAATCGTAACGACTTTTGTTTCTTTGTTTTTCCTTCTTTTTCTTGTTCGTTTGTTTTTTTTCCTTCGGTTGCCTGTTTTCGTTTTTTCGCACTGTGGTCCCCACCAGAATCTTGTCAATTGCAGCGGTATTTTCGACAACAAGACAGAAGCGGCTGTGAAGAGTCTCCAGGGATCCTGTAAGCTTCCCGCTACCGGGATCGTGGATGCGGTGACGTGGCCGCGGATGGCTCACACCATAACCTACGGCAGCGGAAAGGCGGCACATGCCATCCAGGTGCAATGAATGTTCTTGTTATTTACCCTCTTTTTTTTTTTTTCTTCCTTTTTTTTCCGATCATGGACTTGTCTGGT
>BFEA01000676.1:464384-476124 GCA_003427395.1 Chara braunii | reverse complement strand
TCTCTCTAATTCTCTCTCTCTCTCTCTCTCTCTCTCTCTCTCGCTCGCTCGCTCTCTCTCTCTCGCTCGCTCTCTCTCTCTCTCTTTGGCAAAGAAAGTTTGCCACATTGTCCGGAGGTCACTTGAGGGACTGATGGGCGTGGGGTGTAAAAAAAGACACGTTTTTGAGGAAACGATTTCTTGAATTTCATATTAAAAAAAAAACAATTAACGTGTATTTTATCTACGTTTTTCAAAAGTTTTTTAACGTATTTGTTGAAGCTTGTGATCACATTCGGGAAGTCAAGATAGAAGCATAGGAGGTAGCATTTTCGATTTTTTTTTGGTTTTTAATTTGAACCGAACGTACGGTGGTTCCGCCCGCTGTGAGCAAGGGAAAAAAAGGGTTGGACGGGGTGGTAGTCTGAAAATCGACCGACCTACGGACTAGTAAGATGGGTGAGCGTGTGAGGAGAACGCTAGACTGGGCTATCTGGGGTATGTGCGTGAAGGAGACGGACAACAGGGTGTGGGCCGACGGGATACCAGAGGGGACGGACGGGCGGGCGGGGGGATGGGGGGGGGGGGGGGAGGGAGCTTCCGTCCGAGGTGGGCCAGTCGCTGGTAATCGGAATGAAGGGAGGAGAAGTAGGTGGTGGTCCCGGAGTTCGGCGTCTAACAAAGTCTAACCTTTGGAAGATGGCCGATCGGATTCATCGAGCCATAGCCGTTTGAGTTTCGTCGTCTTCATCTGTGTCCGGATTTATTTTGGAAAGTCCTTCGGGACATCCGTTAAAATTGGAACGATTAAAAAAAAAATAAAGAAAAATGGAACGATACAGAGAATGAAGATTAGCATGGCCCCTGCGCAAGGATGACACGCATAAATCGAGAAATGGATTTATTTTGGAAATGCTCCGGATTGAAGGGTGGCAGGCGCTCATAAAGGCCATCGCCACACCACACCACTGTAGAAACGACAAAGGAACGAATGCATCTTCCTGCGGAGAAGGGCAAGATGCATCCGTTGTTATCAATAGCAATGGATGCATCCTACCACTTTTTGTGGCAGATGCATTCGTTTGCTTTTCGTTGGACTCAGGTGTGGCAAGGCCCATAGTACGTACCGCGAAGAGAGGAGAGATGGCGATGACAAAATGCCAAGAAAGTGAAGATCTGGAGGGAGAGGCATATTACGGATCTTACGAGGAACATGGACAGAGTGTGCCGACAGATACGGTTTGGGTGAATACGACAATACGGGAGCGTGGAACGTAGAAAGTAGGATGCAGACCGGAGCTGGCATAGGGCCTAGTTGCACTACGCGCCATCCGTCACATTTCGTGGCGGATGTGGAGAGTGAAAAAAGTGAGGGCACACGGGGACCAAAAGAACCAAAAATTTGAGGCATCTGGGTACGGTTATTTGGGTCATTTGGTCCCTGTGTGGTCACACGTGCGGACTTCGTCCAGAAAGGACGAAGTAGCAACCCTGACACTTTGCACTCAGGGCAAGGTCGTGTGGTCACACGAGGGGACACCAAAGAAAAGAAAAAGAAAAAAAAGAAAAAAGAAAAGAAAAAAAACTTCGGCTGGTTGTCTTATTCTTCTACGATTTTCTACAAATTGAGGAAAGGAAACGAAAAAAGCTTTTGGTCATTTGAGACCACCTCTGGAGGTGGTCTCAAAAAGGGTACCCCCGCGGCCTCGCAGGCCGCTGACATTTGGTCACCATTTGAGGCATTTGGGTACAGGGCCAACCCCGTGTGACGTCAAAAATGCCTCAAATTTTGGGATTTTGGTTCATTTGGTCCCCGTGTGAGTATGCCCTCAGAATCGCGTCGAACTCGAGTCCTGGTTGGCAGTGGTTGCACTTACTCGCCATTACATTTCTTTTACAGAAAAGTTGAAAAATTTTGTCTGCCTGATTTCAACTCGTGAAGCCGTGCACTCTCCAGAACGCTGTTTTGTGGAGAGGTCCGAGGACCACTCTTTACAAACCGCCGTGCACAGGCGGGGAAACCGAATTCACTCTCCACAACTTGTGTCGACTGAGTGGCGAGCCGTCTGACACATTTTGCATTCTTCAAGTTTGGCGAGTAAGTGCAACCAGGCACCTACTCGCCAAACTTGGCCTATGGAGAGTAGTGCAACTAGGCCCATAGCCAAAGATCCCAGTTTTTCCACTTCTGGAATTGTTCAGTTATGGACGCTGGACCTGTTTTTCCCATTAGGGCCTAGTTGCACTATCGCCATAGGCCAAGTTTGGGGAGTAGGCGCCTGGTTGCACTTACTCGCCAAACTTGAAGAATGCAAAATGTGTCAGACGGCTCGAGAGTGAATTCAGTTTCCCCGCCTATGCATGGCGGTTTGTGGAGGGTGGTCTTCCGACCTCGCCACAAAACAGCTTTCTGGAGAGTGCAGGGCTTCACGAGTCGACATGGGGGAGACAATTTTTTTTAACGTTTCTGTAGAAGAAATCTCGTGGCGAGTACGTGCAACCAGGCCTCGAGTTCGACACGATTCTCATATTTTTCACTCTCCACGGATCCACCATGAAATGTGACGGATGGTGAGTAGTGCAACTAGGCCCTTAGGCGCTGCTCCCCACCCCTAGAGTGGAGCATCCCGAACGTGCACTAGGGGAGGTTGCTCCTACCCCCCCCCGGTAGTGACGTAGTCCTGGCTTCCAAAAAAAAAAAAAAAAAAAAAGGAAAAGGCTTTGTCAGATTACAGTCAGGTAGAAGTCTCTCACGGCCCTCTGGTCCTTTGGAGAGTCAGAGATAGCGATCCCAGAGGAGGCGGGCAAGATAATGGGGCTCTCTGCACTTCTCTCGGCATGCACAAAAGACAAAAATCATGGCCGTGCATCTTTCCATATTCTAGCCGAAGATTCACTCTCGTTTTGCACATTTCGAGAGTACTGCAGCGAGGCCCAATATATTTAAGGAGCAACAAGGGCCGTAGGGAAATCATCCCATCGTTGCAATGATTGCATTCCTCGTGTATACGGCGTACGGCTACAGCAAAACCCGTCTGGGGCCTCTGGGCAGGCCGTACGAAAGAGGAGTGGCTTATATGCTTAGAAGGTTGAAGAGAGAGAGAGAGAGAGAGAGAGAGAGAGAGAGAGAGAGAGAGAGAGAGAGAGAGAGAGGAGTGGCTTCTGTGCGTAGAGGAGTGGCACATACTATGAGGCCATATATGCCAAAAACCCTGCTGACCGGGGTAGGTTACCCACAGATGCAGCAAGTGCTCATCTCCCTGTGGACATACTAGACAGAGCCACTGGGTCAGCAGTGTCATATCTACTTTTGGTACAGCATCACTCCGCACTGTCCGCTGTTGGAACAGCAGGAAATCGGTCTTTGTCCATTGACCCAGTGCTTGGTGTCCTGAAGTCGTCCCCCTCTTTGGCCATCTGGATTTCAACTCATGTCCTGAATGTCAAGGACTGAATCGGATGTGGTGTCTCTTCACTGTCTCGCATTTGGAACTCGGCAGATTTTTTTGCGTCCATTTGGCGGCATTTGGCAGAAGTTTTCGGTTGATTTGGCGGAATTCGTTTGCGTCCATTTGGCGGAATTTTTTGGTCAATTTGGCGGAATTTTTTGGTCTATTTGGCGGAATTTTTGCGTCCATTTGGCGTAATCTTTGGGTCTATTGTCTTTTGCTAGAGGCATTGATCGTAGTAGGACGTTGACTTGGATATTTAAGCGAGAAAGCCCTCGTAGGTGATTTTCTCTTGAATACGTGCTTCAGAATCTCTAGTCCCCCCTGACGGTACGGTAAAGGTAACCGCTTCTGGCAGAGGGATGAAACGTACTGTAGGCGCCGAAGGCGCCATACGAACACTCCAGAATGGTACGGACTTTTTTGTTCTCTTCACATCATTTCAGTGCCTGATTTCCGCAGCTGATTTCCGCAAACGTTCGCCAGCTCTATGGCTATCTGTGTGTGCGAGTCTTCTCGCTCGCTTGCAGATGGTTCCATATGTCCTTGTTTTGCCTTTTTTGTGTGTGCAAAGCCAAGGGTAAGCTTCTTCCCCCGAATACAACGTAGGGTCATTAGAGCTGTATCTAGACTGAAAGATGCCTCAAATGCAGCTATAATGACCGTACGTTGTATTCGGGGGAAGCAGGTATTCACTCGCCCATCTCATGCCATCCCATTGTCGCCCGAGTGGCTTTCATGCTTGCATACCTATCCCATGTATTCACAGAGCTGAAATTAGAAAACCCGAAAAGGTCAAATTGCAGATAATTCTATAGTGCCGTTTTTGAAATGAATCTGAGCAATTATACTGGTCTGTGCACACTGCACTTATCCCGACAAAAAAGGCAGGCAGGTTTGTTTTTTTGTGAGCAGCCCAGGCTTTTTAGAGAATCTGTTGCCCAACTGCGATTTTGGACAGTTCCTGTTATTATTAATGGAGAAAAGATTGGACATTCTTCTTGTAGGTATGAATTTTTGCTCTACTATTTTTTACATCAAGACAGCTTAAAGATTACTAAGTACAGAGGCACATTTTGGTAATCGTACACCTTCTTCAGACTTTCAGCCATATCTGTACGGATTACGAAATGAAATGGCTATTATTGATTTAGAAAGAACACTTGTTACTCTTTTCGTTTCGAAAGGCTGTGTGGCGAGCCTCTGGGCCTCGCCGCACCACTGTCAAGAATGCGATTTTCGACAGTTCCTCTTCGCCACACAGAGTGTTGAAGTCGGAGACGGGAAGAAATTTTGCAAGTTGTCAGAGAATTCTTTTTTTTTTAAATGTAAAGTAATCTACATTCTTTTCTCAATCTATGGGCCTCGCCACAGCACTCTTGAGAACTCTTTTTCAAGAGTTGCTGCATCTCCACACAGCCTCTTGACACTTGGGGTAGTCAAGAGCTATCAGAGTGCCAGCCTCTTGAAAAACCCTTTCAAGAGCAGCTCTTCAAAGATTGGAAACCCCAGCCTAGCTGGCTGCAAGTCATGCGATTCCAAGCGTCCTTGGCCAAACCCTTGAGGGACTATCGATTTTCAAGAGTTGTCAGGCCGTTATCCTGACGCCATGCCAAAAAAACAAAGCGGAATGACTGTCGTTTTTCATCCTGTGTCCAACGGCATCGCCCTTTGGAGAGTGCTGTGTGGCGAGGGGCCGAAAACTCTTGAAAACAACTCTTGAGAATTTCTGACAGCTCTTGACAAATCTCGCCRTTTCAAGWGTGGTGTGGTGAGGAGGCCCTATTTCMTCTTTTTCTTGGTAGTACGCATCTATCTCATCCTCTCACTAGTCCATTTATAGTACAGGGGAACACCAACCAACCGGGATCTCTCCCCAGCCCATGGGGTAGGTTTSCACCACAGCTGTGGTGCGAGTACAAGGCTGTACCAGTCCCTCATCACGGTGAGGGGGGGTGGGCAGGCATTGCCGATGGGGGAAAATCGGCGGTGCTAACGCTGAGCAATGGCCAGTCACTGCACCTCCCCCTACCCCCCCCCCCAACCCCACATGGCGGTGTCTAATGGCCAATATTGTCGCTGCATAGCAGCCAACAACATCAGCCAAGGTCCTGCCAATGCTGGCTTGGGGGGCCAACGGGTTATCTCTAGCTGTTAGAACACCAAGCTTGCCCAGGCACGTACGTGAGGCCAATGGGGATTGAACCCACGGCCTCCTGAATGCAACTTCTGTCCCTCACCAACTGAGCTAGGCCCGCAGGCAGAATGCTTCTCGACACCTCCTGTCGAAAGTTGTTGAATCCCCAGCCTGCTTCTCCGGTGATTTCGACACTCCTCAGCTGCGCGGTCGACTTCACTTCGAAATTTCGACAAGTGCAAAACGACAGTGAATCTTCCGCGAGAAGATGGAAAGATACACGGCCATGATTTTTGTCTTTTGTGCATGTGAGAAGATGGAAAGATACACGGCCATGATTTTTGTCTTTTGTGCATGTGAAGAGTAGTGCAGCGAGGCCCTGGTAAGTGGGGGTAAGGTCGGGATGGACTGATGCTTGTCGTACTCTCAGGCGCGTTCGTCTCTTTCCATCCTTCTTTCGCAAGTGCGTGCACTCTACAGTGCTGTGTGGCGAAGGGGGGGCAGACTGTAGAATGGAGGCTGTCGAATTAACTAGGATGAAGAACTGTTTACGTAAGTAAGGGCCTCGCTGCACTACTCTCGAAATGTGCAAAACGAGAGTGAATCTTCCGCTAGAATACGGAAAGATACATGGCCGCTTGGGTCTCGTCAAAAGCGAAGCTGGCTAAGGGCCTCGCCACACCACTCTTGAAAACTCGTTTTCAAGAGTTGGTGCATCGCCACACAGCCTCTCGAAACTTGGGGCAGTCAAGGGCTGTCAGAGTGGCAGCCTCTTGAAACCCTTTCAAGAGCAGCTCTCGAAAGATGGGAAACCCCAGCCTGCAACTCGTGCGAACCCTTGAGGGACTTTCAATTTTCGAGAGTTGTCAGGCCCTTATCCTGACGCCATTCGGAAAAACAAAGCCATCCGACTGTCTTTTTTCCTCGGTTGTCCAACACCATCGCCCTTTCGAGAGTGCTGTGTGGCCCCTCAACCATAGCCCTTTCGAGAGTGCTGTGTGGAGAGGGGCCGGAAACTCTTGAAAACCCAACTCTTGAGAACGTCTGACAGCTCTTGAAAAAATTCCCCGTTTCAAGAGTGGTGTGGCGAGGCCCTAATGCTTCCAGAAGTTTCTCACGTGGTTGAATTGTGGGTCCCCGGCCCTCTGCAGCCAATGATGGAAACATTGGGCCTCGTTCCATTACTGTCGAAATGTGCAAAACGAGAGTGAATCTACTGCTAGAACATGGAAACATACACCGCCATGAGTTTCGTCTTTTATGCATGTCGAGAGTAGTGGAGCGAGGCCCATTCTTTCGACTGTAGTGTGGCGAGGCCCTCTTTCCAGGACCCGTGACGAACCGCCCGCCAACTCTCACGCCGGTGTGTCCCATGCGGCCTATTGTCTTTTGTGACTTCTGCGACGCGTTGGTTTTTTTGGGGCGCCCTAGCGCGCCTGTGGCACAGGTGCAGTTCAGAATTGACGAAAACAACCAGTTTCGGCAGTTTCATCGCGCTCCCAGTCTGGAAAGGCAAATACAACTCCTGTTAGCGCTCCAGCCATCAGGCTTATGTATTTATTCAGCACTCCTATCAGTGGACCGAACCGGTTCCCTCCCAGAGTCCCAGGTATCTGGCCGGTCCACTTCAGTAGGGATCTCGGTTCAGGACCGGTCCAAATTGTTTGGGACATCGGACAGGCAGATGGATCTGGGAGGGACGCCTCAGCAGGGTGAGGGACACAGAGGTTTGTGCCGCGGGGCCGGTGGTGGTCGGCCGTGGGTACATCCCTGCCATCTCTCTCTCCCTCTCTCTCTCTCTCTCTCTCTCTCTCTCTCTCTCTCTCTCTCTCACACACACACACACACACACACACACACACACACACACANCACACACACACACACACACACACACACACACACACACACACACACACACACACACACACACACACACACACAGACACACTGACAGTGCCGCACGCTTGCACACAGAGAGATCCGTCATGGTAGCAGAGCTTTCCACCGTAGTGTGTGCGTTCTGCTTGCAAGGTTTGGCGGACGTGAGGTCTTTGACGTGTCAATCTCTGATGGTCCGAAACGAGGCCTTCCTGAGCATTGCCTGCCAATATGGCTTATGGTGTTGAGACACGTCAATCTTGAGAGGTCAAATCCTTATGGATGCTCTGGCGACATACCGGGAACGTGGCCAGAGTTCACGGGCGGAGTTGAACTCATGATCTGCTATGAAGTCCGCCCTCCTGATCTGCTCTCCAGTCCTTAACCAACATGGTTACGGCAAGCAGGAATGCCGGCGTGCTCGTCTACGATGCTCTTCCAAAACTTTTTCTCGATCGGTTGATTGCGGTGGTGATAAGCAGATCCTGAGTTCGAATCCGGCTCCGTATAGAATTGTGCCCAGGATACAGAGAGGATGAGCATGGAGGCTGCGCGAAGATGAACGCAGAAATTTTCGTCACGGGCTTTTTCTCGGGGGCGTTATCTCAAAAGGGAGTAACATTTGACAAAAAAAACGTACTAAAAAAAAAGAAAAGGTAGAGAACTGGGCCGCCCACTCTGGGCACATTCCTTGCCATCATGCATAGAAAGACAATAGGGAGTTCCTGGCCATGTTCCTGTCCACGTTCCTGGACATTCCGCGTGGGTTCTCTTCCATAATGGGAATTGTGGGTTTTTTCCCATAATGGGAATTCCTTGCCACTTTCCTGGTCGTCGTTTTGCTGCCCACATTCCTTGGCACGTTCCTGGCCTCGTTCCTGGTCACATTCGGCAATCGCAGTGTATAGACTGCGTAACTATGGAAAGATACGTTCATGTCTTGCATACATGAGTGAGACGCCGCATGAAAAACAGGACGCCGGTCCTTGGGGACATCCGTTAAAATGGGAACGATACACAGAGAAAAAAGATTAGCATCGCCCATGCACAAGGATGACACGCACATATAAAATATAAAAAAATATAAAAACATAAAAAGGATGACACGCATAAAGGTCCCCAAAGAAAACAAAAAACAGGACGCAGCCTGCGCTGTATGTCAGACAACGTCGTGTACGGTAGGGTACACGTGAGATACACGAGAGCTATATGTCGAGTGTATCTGACCGGATAGATTCGAAAGAAAGTGCTAGCGGACGAGGAAGAAGTAGAAGAAGTATAAGAAGTATGAAGATGAAGAGCTCGTGTAGACTGCATGTTGTTCTTTCTCATCTTCTTCTTCTTCTTCTTCTTCTTCTTCTTCTCTTCTTCTTCTTCTTCTTCTTCTTCTTCTCTTCTTCTTCTTCTTCTTCTTCTTCTTCTTCTTCCTCCTCCTCCTCCTCCTCCTCCTCTTCGGTTAGCACTTTCTTTTCAAGATATCCAACCATACACGTGGTCAGATACACTCGACATACAGGCCGATACAGCTGGCGTATTCTCATATGTTTATTAGGGATTATTCTTATGTTGTATCTGCCCGCAAATGCGGCTGGGAAGAAGACTAGAGTGTGGGGCTGTGTGTGTGTGTGTGTGTGTGTGTGTGTGTGTGTGTGTGTGTGTGTGTGAGAGAGAGAGAGAGAGAGAGAGAGAGAGAGATCCGTGCCGAGTTTTTGCGCGTCTTGACGCCGTCGAGTTTTTCATGGGAATGGTCTTTTTGGCAAGTTGTTGCGGACACCACACAGAGAGAGAGAGAGAGAGAGAGAGAGAGAGAGAGAGAGAGAGAGAGAGAGAGAGAGTGCGAGGATGGTTTCGCGCCGAATTGGCATGAGTTGTTGCGGACACCACACGAATCGGCGGTTCATAGCTAACGGCATGCAAGACAGGCTTTCCTTGGGACCTGTTCTGGCATTGTCTGCCTTTCGGTGGGACCGGTTCCGGCCGGCCTTGGGACAGACGATTTTCCTTTCTGTGCCTATTTCGAGGTGCGGCCCTGAGGTACCTGCCACCACGCGACCTGATGTTTTTCATGCCTTTCCAAACTATCCCACGTTGAAGTTGTGATGTGCGTTTTTTTTGAGAAAAGTGATAAATGATAAAACCTCCCCGTGAAGAAACCTTTGTATCCATTTCCTCTCAAACGAGAAAACTGGGATAATTGGTAGAAAGAGCCCAGGGCAAAACCTTTTCGGCTTTGGCTGCCCAAAACTCGGCCTTTTGGTACTGCGGGCCCAAACGTTTTCAGCCTGAGCGAAAGGCGTCTCCGTGACCACATCACCCTTGGCCTGTTTTTATGGGTTCACGAATTTGGTGCTGATTTTCCGCCAGATTCACGAACCGGTAGGGCCCTTCTTTTTCAAAATACGGTACGTGGGCCTCATTCTATACATCAGTGGTACCACCCTTGGCCTCTTTCTCATCAAAATGACTCTGGCTCTGTTATGTGCCAGATCCTTGGAGCGACTCGTGGGCCTGTAGTACCCCACACGCAAGTCATCGAGGCGGTAGTACCAAACGGCAGAGTTTCGGGCGCCCAAAACCGAAAAGGTTTTGGTGTGGGCGCTTTCTACCAATTATCCCGAGAAAAAGAGTACTGCAGGTCCCAAAATCACTTTTGGCATCATTTTTGCACCCTGGCTAGGCCGGTAACGGAGGCTGTGTAAAAATGGCGTAAAAAAGTGTTTTGCAGGGTGCAAAAATGATGCGGAAAATGATTTTGGGGCAAAATTGATGCGGAAATGGCGTTAAAAAGTGTTTTGCAGGGTGCAAAAATGATGCAGAAAATGATTTTGTGGCAAAAATGATGCTGAAAATGATTTTGGGGCCTGCGGCGCCTTCTTCGCCGTTTGAGGGGAAACGGATACACAGGCTTGGTCGCGGAGGGCAGCTTTTACGACTTTTCCCTGTTTTTTCTACCTGGGAAGGTTTTACGACTTTTCCCTGTTTTTTCTACCTATTTTTAACAAAAACTGTGAGTCAGCCTCATTTTCCTCTTTTTTACCCCTTTTCTTTCTGTACTCGTTGGTTTTCGCTTCATGTGCTCGGTGTGGCCATGCGCCAGAAAACGAAGTAAAAATGAACTTTCGCCCCCCATAGTTCAACACCGCAGCCTTCAAACAACAGCGGGATGGCAAAATTGGAAGCGGGAGGGGAAGGGAAAGGGCAAATTGCAGAAAGGGAAAAATTGGAAGCGGGAGGGAAAGGGAAAGGGCAAATTGCAGAAAGGGAACAATTGGAAGCGGGAGGGAAAGGGAAAGTGGAAATTGCAGAAAAACCGGTTTGCCAACGTTTCGAAGCAACTATACCGGTCTGCGCAGTTATAGTGACAAACAAACCGGTTTGCAAGCGGCGCAGCCTCTTTTTTTTTTTTTTTTTTTTTGCCCCTTTTGAGAAGTATCTGTGCAGAGTCTGCAGACATACCGGTCCGTGATGTTTCAGTTGCAAATATACCGGGCGCCGGGCGGTACCCGGTTTTGCAACAGAGGACCCGTGGGCCTTGGAGCCCTTCCCTCAGGCCAGGCCGAAGGGTCCCCAGTTATGAAAGCAGGTACCGGCCGCCGGCCGGTATATCTTTACAGAAACCTTTGAAAAACGGTAAACCTTTACAGAAACCTTTGAAAAACGGCATATCTTTACACAAAGGGTTAATTTCAAAAATATTGGTGTTTCGAAGTTTGGCAGCAAAAATGTCGTCCGTTCGAAGTTTCCTTTGCAAAAATAGAGGTTTCGTTGCAGCTTTCCTTTGCAAAAATAGAGGTTTCGTTGCAGCTTTATCCGGGTTCCCGTAGTTTGCCAGCAAAAATAAAAATACAGCGTTTTGCCAAGTTTCACAGCGAAGGAACGCTGAGCCCTGAGTCCCTGCGGCCAGGGGCCTAGGGGTCCTTCGCTGTGAAACTTGGCAAAACGCTGTATTTTTATTTTTGCTGGCAAACTACGGGAACCCCGATAAAGCTGCAACGAAACCTCTATTTTTGCAAAGGAAACATCGAACGGACTGCCAAACTGCGAAACAGAAATATTTTTGCTATTAATCCTTACGGAAACCTTTGAAAAACCGTATATCTTTACAGAAACCTTTGAAAAACGGTATTGCTTAGTTGCTACGATACGTTTCCAAACAGGTATTTCTGCAATTTGGCCAAAAGGAAATGTCGAAGTAGTGCGGGTGCGCTAATTAGAAATAGAAAGGCGGCCCTGGGATGATCCACACACACACATACACACACACACACACACACAAAGAGAGAGAGAGAGAGAG
>BFEA01000676.1:402433-432441 GCA_003427395.1 Chara braunii | reverse complement strand
GAGAGAGAGAGAGAGAGAGAGAGAGAGAGAGAGAGAGAGAGACTCTAGTGTAACAGCGAGTCAATTCGCAATTATCGGTGTTCGACAGAGCACCTTAAGGAAGTGGTCAAACACTCATTGGTCGTCTTCCCGGATTGCCATTTGCACTCGGACGGGAACGTTAATGCGAGGTTGATGTCAGGTCGTGATCTGTTTGGTGACTGACTACCTTTAAGAAGTGGCAGACCACCTTCAAGAAGTGTCAAGCAGTCGTCAGTGATGGCTGTGTATTTGTTTCCTGCACGTTATCAGTTGTCGGTGCGGACTGCCATTAACACTCCCAGGGAATTTGCATGTCCGAGCGTGTGAAGTCCTTCTGTGGGATGCATCCGAGACGGTAACGTAACCAGCGGGAGCGACCAGTACTACATGTATGCAATGCCGAGCACACATCGGCACGTATACAAGCAATGGAAGTGATCACGAGCCTTCTACATCGGTAGAAATGACCACCTTCACGAAGTGCCAAGCAGAGGACTCTAGTGCTAAAGGCATTCTTAGGGGACCTTGCGGTCGTGTTTAGAACTTATTGGCATAGCACTAGATGCTCACCAAATAGTTTTAGATGTCGATTGTATGGACATATCATTTGATGCTTACAAGCAAGTTGTGGCTGATTCCAGGACCTTCTACTCGGTGTGGATCTTTGAGAGCAGATTTGACGCAATCCACCATTAGATCCATTCCGGCGAGGGGGACCTTCCATCCTGCCGTTGTTTACTGTACTCATCACGTGGGAATCGACGACGTGAGGAACTGACAATGAACATTCGCAGGGGATTTTGCGACCGTGTTTGGAACTTATCGGCATAGCACTAGATGCTTACCAAGCAGTTCTAGATGTCGGTTATATCGACAAATCATATGATGCCTTACAAGCAAACTGTGGTCGGATTCTGGCCCCCATCCCTGGTGTGGATCTATGAGAGCAGATTTGACGCAATGCACTGTTAGATCCACATCGGAGAGGCTGACCAGTCATCCTGCCGCTGTTCAGTGTAGTGAACATATGGGAGTCGACATCTCAAGAACCCAACGATATTCCAACTGGGACATGCTCTTGCTTCGTGATGTGCAGGTGCTTACCGGCGGTGCGTTCGATCCCCTCCTCGACGTGAAGCAAAGTGCGAGGGAATGGCTCAGGGTTCACACCAGAAGTGCGATTGAACTCGCACTATGATGGCGAAGCAGGTGCGCACTCCATCAGCGCGATGATTTAATATGGACATTGGCTTGTCATTTGTATATTTCCGGATGAAAATGTCATAAAATCTTTGTGACGAGAAGATACATATCCATTCATACAAGTATCTTTTGTCATCGCAAGCATCGAGATGGAAACATCTCAAGTTGCCTAGTGTTTTTCCAAAGGTGAAGTTGCACAACACACGAAGAGTTTACATAAATCATTCAATGCAAAAAATTCATTCAATGAAAAATTGCAAAGTACACAGATGCGTTTCCAAAAATCATTGATTTCAAAAAATCGTGCAATCCCACATTGCAAAGTACACGGAGGCTTTCCAAAAATCACAAAGTACGTGGAGTCAATTTCACATTCTGCAAGACATGACTCAAATGACAATCTTTTTCACGATTTATCCATTTCGTCGAAAAGACAGAAGGCCTGTAAAAAAAATATCATTTTTCTGCGAACTTGCGTAAATGATCAGTCTTCCAGTGAGAACACAGAAGGTAACAATTTCAGCAAATCATCCATTTTTACGAACGCCTTATATCGATCCTTCTGGGTCAAACAGCGTCGAAACACATGGGCCAAGCACACATACATGCTGGGAATAGCACAATTGATGAACATTTTGCTGAACTTGCAGTCATGAACAAGTTGGCGTTGACAGCACAAAAAATAATCATTTTGGCAAATTTGTGGACACGAACGGTTTAATCACAAATGCACGGCATCCGAAGTGCGAATATGTTCGCATTTCTCATACGGAAACAACAACCAACATTCTGTAGAGAGCACGAGATGTATTTTAGGGAGAACAAAATTGGTAATCATTTAGTGAACCGCTGAATCCGTAAAACAACTTCAAACACACATACATTCCGACGATAATTGGTTTCCGAATGGAGAAGAAGTTTGCAATTGTCATATGGAACCAACAGACAACATTCAGTGGAGACAAGCAGAGGGGTGAACCGTAAAACGGGGCGGCACGCGCAGAACAGGGGCGAACCAAAACATGTGAAAGCTGTGCGGTCGGGGTGGTGGGTGGGAGGGGGGCTTTCACACCACAAAGTCTCACGAAAGAAGGAGATAAGCACGAAATAATTTGGCGACCAAGAAGAAATCGTTGATATCTTTCACCAATATCTTGCTAAACGAACCAGAGTATCGAGCCCTACGAGCATGAGTGTAAACAATGTCCGCAAGAGGACAAAGAAGTCCCATGAGCAACACAGGAGCACAACCTGGAAACGAACAAACGCAGCACAGTGTTGTCGCGATCGTAGAGGACATAAGGAGAATAACCCGAAAACAAACAAAGGGAGCACAAAGCTGGGATATTCACATCCGATATGTAAGCGTCTACTTAAAAGATACTGCACCACGTGGTTGGGATATTTACATCGGCATCTAAGCTTCTACTTCACGTAAGCGTCCGCGGCAACCCTGTAGCTGATGTTGCGCGACAAGCAATGAGAACAACCTAGAAACAAACAAAGGCAGCACGGCGTTGCCAAAAGTCATACGAGTAAAGATGACAGGTTCCTCGAAATGAAGAACCCTTAAAAAATTGCTACAGCACGAGGCTGGGATATTCACATCGACACCTAAGCGTTTACTTGATCAAAACGTCTACTGCAATCTGGTACCTCATCAAAACAATAGCACAGCTCGAACCCGCCGACTGCTAGACCAAGTGAGAATAGATTCGCATTTCTGCTTATGGCCTTTCGAAGAAAAAACTATGCGTATTTTAATAACAGGGGTATTATTTCGAGCCTTGGAGTATGTTCACCGCAATCCTCAGCCTTATGTTTGGAATGTCACTTTGGGCTATTGGAAATGGTGGCGGATAGCCGCGTGCAAGAAATTAAGCGAAGGCGAGCATGAAAACACCGCAGCTCGACCCGTCCGACCGTTGAGAGACACCTTGAACAATGACCTTGGGCTCCAGGAGATCCAGTTTGATTTTTTGACATTGCGTGAAGTTCGCAAGCACATCAGAAGAAAAACCGGCATCGTCTTGTAGGAGGGAGTCATAGTACTCCAGCCGTTGTTCTCGGACACATAATAGGATCCAATGCACTCGATTTTTATGGAGAGGAATCCAGACCATGTGGTACGAGAAAATATTCACATCTTTTGTCCATCTCGCAACCCTTTCATGCCGATAGCCGCCACCGACGAGCTTGGTATAAAAAAAGGGACTCAAAATGTAAAGAGAGGGACACCCAGGCAATGCAACGTTGCCAAGCAAAGCCAAGTACGACTCCATCACCTCGTCGGAAAGCCATTCCCCTTGGACAAGAGTCTGAAGATTTTTTCTGCTCAACGGAATTGAACTGGCCCCTTGCTGAAGATTTTTTCTGCTCAACGGAAACCACCTCGTGGCCGTTGATGAAATCTCCGCAGACGTCCTGCAACATTCGCAAGTCTGTAGCGCTAAGCTCCTCAGTAGTCAAGGGAACGCGAAAACATGATGTAGCCCCAGCTGCACAAACACCCACGAACAAGTATGAGGAGTGACCAAAAGCACCGGGGCGAAATGGCTAAGAAGTGTCTGCACTTTTCCCAGAAAAGTTGTATCCCCGACTGTTGAATGTGTCCTTGGCGATGTACTTAGGATATGGGTCTTTCAAGACACCCCGTTTGACATCGTCATCAGACCTATTAGACAAAGCAGTAACGCTTTCAATAGACGCAACCAAATGTTTCCGCAAAGCTTCCTCCTTATCTATTCCACAAACCTTCAGAACCCTGACAGCTCTCTGGGAAAGGCGAGGCATCTGGACCCTTTTAAACAACCCTACACTTGACGACTTCTTTCGTTAAGCAGCCAATGACCTCCCTGAAAGACATTTCTCGCGCACGCTTTTTAAGGGCTTCATGGGCAGGGACATTGACAACCTCACACCTGTAAAACATAGAAAACAACCCACAGCCCACAAGTTTTTTTTTAACAAGTGGTAATAGGTCATGAGCCCATCACATCAATTTGAACGAACACTGAGTTGGCTAGTGACAGATATGCGAGTGCTCCTATTCACAAATTTTACCGTGCTCGGGAGCCCTTTGAGGGAAATCGCGCTCCTGTCGCACCACTGCGCCAACGTTCACGGAGGATTCGACGTTCTGCACCTCGGCCACGGCTGTGTCGCTAACCAGCTCGATGGCAGCTGAGTCGCTAGGCAAGTCGATGGCTTCATGAAGCACCGTTTTCCGACCGACACTGAGGACAGACGCTCGATCACCCTCTTCTGCACCGCAACGGGTGGATGGCGAATCATGATCTTTCCGCTCTGGATCCATCTTGATGCCAACGGCCACCTCACCGCCTTCCACAGAGGATTCGACGTTCTGCATCTCGGCCACGCCTGAGTCGCTAACCAGTTCGGTGGCAGCCGAGTCGTTACCCAACTCGATGGCTTCATGAAGTACCATTTCCCGACCGGTACTGAGGACAGATGTTCGATCACCCTGTTCTTCACCGCAACGGGTGGGCGAAGAATCATCATCTTTCCGCTGTGGATCCAGCTGGATGTCGACCGTTACCTCACCGTCTTCCACCACGGGTTCTCCGCCTTTCTCATCGTCATGAACGCGAGCCTCCACCATGGATTCTTATTCACCTTCCTCATCGCCAAGAAGGCGAGCTTCCACGAACGTCCACTGACCTACCTTAACTACACCCTCTCGCGTCGTCCACAGCCGAACGACTGTGCAGAACCCCTTCGGACGTCCCGATCACTAGCTCTCCTACGTCGAGCCCCTTCACGACTTCACGAGCCGGCCAGTGTTGAGTCTCCTCTTCCCGCTGCAGAGCATGCGTTTCCCCCAGAGCTGCTGTATTCTTTCTGTCAGTGTCCACGGGTGCACCCTCCGAAGCATGACTTTCATACTCGGTACCCCCGGTCTCCAACACTTTGCGAGACTGCGAGTGTTGAGTCTCCTCTTCCCGCTGTACAGCATGCGCTCCTGGAGAGCGCTCCTCTTCCCCAGGAGCTGCTGTACTCTTGCTATCAACGTCGACTGGCACACCCTCCGAAGCATGACGTTCGTACTCGCCACCCCCGGTCTCCAACACTCTTGCAGCAGGCCCCTCCAGCACGTCGCGAGACCGCCAGTCTCGAGTCTGTACATATGGGAACGGAGGTGAGCAGGGGAACCCTGTGCCCAACTCAAGATGCGGGGGGTAGGACGTCACATTTTCTTGGCCCCGCCGAACTGTAGCGTTAGGAGCACTTCTGGCGGAAGGCCTCCAGGGCGATGTCAGCAACTCCGAATCTATTCGGAATTTGTGGCGCCCGAGCTTAAGGAACTGACGGTCGCACCTTCGCTCCTTGGCAATGCAGGCATCCCGCCCTCCAGGCAAAACGAAGACACAATTCCCATCAAGGAATGGTTTCGCCGCTCATAAAAATGCCGCCGTATGCTGCAGACGTTCGCCCTCTTCCAGGAGCAAGGTGTTGTGCACAGGAGACCTCTACTGCGCACGGCGGGATGGACTCTCCTCGGCATCGGGAAACAAAGTCCTCGCAGACAAGTGCGAATCTACTCGCACTTGATCAGACCTTAGGGTGGCCATGTCTCGCATGTCGAAATCTCGACTCCCTATGCAGTGGCTGCCAGTTTCCCTATACTGGAGACTCCCGGACGTTCTACGCTTTCCGCCTGACCCCTTCCCGCCCGACCCCTTCCCGCCCGATCCCTTTCCGCTCGACCCCTTTTCAGCCGACCCCTTTCCGCCAAGCCCCTTTCCGACTGACCCCTTTCTGCCGAATGCCTTTTCTCCCGACGATGTTTTGCCCGTCCCCTTTCCGGGAAATCGTGAGCCGTCTCCTCTGTCACCTCCGCCGTCTCCTTCGTCTCCTCCTCCACCGCTTCCCGGATGTTGACCGCCCGACGGAGGTTGCGGTAGGCGCCTGTCAATACCACGAGATGGTGTCGTTCGCATTGACGTCCGACAGGCTCCTGTCGGGGCTCATAACCCTCAAATGCTCCACCAGAGCACCTCTTGCCTTTTTCTTAAATGGACCCGCTCCCAGTCTGTTCATTCCACTCCACTTGCCATCGGCTTCCTTCATTGCCATGACCCACTTTCCATTCTTCACAGCAGGTTGGAATATCCTCGGGTGCCAGACGACGTTGTGTCCCTAGACATTCTCCGACGTGAACCGGTGATGCTTGCCGAAGAAGAAGAGTGTGTCATTCTCCCAGGTATCATGGTCCCCAGGGAGCTTGTCACAAGGTTCGTAATCATAGTCTTTCTCTTCTTCCCCATCATCAGACGATTGGTCGTCGACTCTTTCGCGCCCAAACACACGCTTCAAACCGGCAGGGGACATGCTATATCTCCGAGGACTACCTTCCCCTTCATCACCAACCTGTCCAATCACCCGAGAAAGTGGCATGGACTCAAAATCGAAGGTTTCGGAGTCGCTCAACTCCTCCATGTCTTCAGCGTCGAAAGGGTCGTCCTCGTCAAATTGCGCCTTGTAGTTTTCGAGGGTGAGCGGTTCGGCCATCAAGAAGTAAACGTGCTCCAACCTTCTTAGGAAATTTGAGACAGACTCCCTGGGTGGTACCCATTCAGCACATCGAACACCAGGTTTCTCCGTCGACTGTATTCGAGGTCGGTCTGAGCAAGCGGTCCGGGTTGGAAAAGGAAGTCCCAAACTTCCGTTTTTTTGTTCCCCGGCAATTTCCAATACATGTCATGTTTAGGATCCCAGTTCCGTTCGCCGGTGGTCAGGACAAAAGAGCAATAATTGCGAGTGTTTGCCACGCGTGTCTTCACGAACTCGTTAGGGTAATCGATCATGTTCGCCTTGTCCTCCAACGTGACAACGTTCCGATCGTTGCGCAAGAGCTCCCACACGACAGACGGATGCGCATTCCCAAAGAAAAAAACAGTTTGCCCAACTCTGCAAAAGTTTTCGAGTAGACCAAGTAGGTGGGACGGGTTCCGCTCCCTGTCCCCGTAAGCAGGTCCACGAACACTTGTCACGCAGCCATCCTTCCACAGGCTACGAGGGAACCTGTCGTCGCCCGCCACATCGAAACACGCCACAGCCTGTCCTGATGGGTCCGACGAACAGACAACTTTCGAGCGTGCCGCCATCGCGTGTTTGCCCGGACTTGGACCATGAGCACGGGGAACCTTTGTCGGGCTACTGGCCGGGAAGATTGCGACTGTGTTGTCTGCCAGGTTCTCGCCATTGAAAATCACGTACAGGCAATCACACTCCTCAACCAACATATTGCCTTCCCGGACAGTGGCCTGCCTTTGTGCATGGCGCACCCACTTCCCTGTTCCGACGTGATGGACACTAAGCCTGTCCATTCCCTTTAAGAAACTGAGATCCCAACGAGAGGGGAAAAAGACCACAAGTGCCCAGTACGTTGGCGATAATGTTTGGAGAACGCCTTGCAAGTTGACGAAATCGTCTTCTCGCCAGTCTGTGAGGAGTGTGGGATCACACAAATCGAGGACGTACAGGTTGCACACGTAATGTCGCACAATCTCGCGGATCTCAGCGAGACGACTGTGAGCTTGGACCGGCATGCAACACAAAGGAACAAGGCTGGTCACCCGGTTCGCCTTGTCCCATTTGATGTGCTTCACATCCCCGCTGACCCTAATCGTGTCTCGAACTTCTTCTTCCGTCCATCGTAAGATAGAACGAACGGACTTTTCGAAAGATTTTGGGAACCTGTCAACCTCGTACATTCTCTTTGTGTCGTCAAGGGACTCCTTCTCGTGCGGAAGAGTACGTTTGCAAGTGTTCACGTACTCCACCGCGCCCTGGAAATGCTTTCGCAGTTCGACCCACACCTGTTTCGTGAGGCCCTGCGCCCCGAACTCTGCCAGAAGCTGCCCCTCGGTCCGAGAAAAAGGGCTCCCGTAGCGCCAAACCCCTTCGTCCTCCTCCGTTTCAAGGAACAGGATGTAGTGGAACATGCGGACCATCATGCGGTCCACTTTCCTCGTCGCGACCATGTCTTTCATTCCAGGCTTATGTTGACGTTTCAGATGCCCGCTCGCCGATTGCATGAACACCCCCCTTAGTGCGAGAATGTCGTCGAGGATCGACAGTTTCTCGACATCGGTCATGTCGGCGAGACACTGCCAACAGAACATATCCGGTTCCTTCACGACCACGAAAAACCTGTCGTCCGCTTGCGTTTTCTTTTTGGTCGAAGGCGGCGGGACCTGGACCAGCCACCCATCTTCGTTTCACCAGCCGCCCCTTTCGAGCCCATTTCCGGAATTGCTTGAAGACCCGGAGATTTGTCTGGCATGTATTTGCCTGGCTTCGACAGTGGCGTTTTCCCGTCGCCCCCCAACAACTTCCCCTCCGCACATTTTTCGTAGAACTCCATGCCTTTGCGGAAAACGTCATCACCGACTGTCATGAGCGGCATCCACTGCCTCAATGCGTTGCCCTACGTAGCACCGTGTTCGCGTTCGGAGGAGAACTCGAACATGTTCGCCCGAACGCGAACAAGCGCCCAAAACCCTTCGAACGCGAAGATAAAAAATATTAAAAAAGAAAAAAAAAGTTCTCAAAAAATTCTGAAAAACATATATGTTATGTAAAATAATAAAACAAGCAACTTTTGCCTTGGAGTCATGTTCAAATTCTCAGCCGATCATGAGTTAAAAATCAAAAACCGATTAATTTTTTTATTTTTATTTTTTTTACGAAAAAAAAAATGTTCACGACCTGTTTGCACGAACATGTTCACGACCTGTTCGCGTGAACGCGCGAACACGTTCGCGCGAACATGGAGGGGTGCAAACACGTTCGCCGTGCTACGCAGGCGTTGCCAATGGCAGCGACTTGCTCCTTGTCGGCGAGCGTTGACGCTTTGCTTGCCATCGTAAAGTGAGCGTCGTTCGGACTCTTTCCCAAAAGCAGCTTTTGGAATTCGAAATACGTTTGTTTTTCGGCCTCCTTGCCGGAAAGGTTCCAGTGAATGGCCACCGGCCTTCCATTGTTCTCCCATGCCTCCCGCATGTCCTGGAACGCGGCCTTCTGCGCACGCTGCTTAGACATCTTGTGTCTCGTGTTCTCCTTGCGACTGACTTGCAAATACCCCGCGAATTCCTCTTCGGAGAACCAGACTACTCTCGCCGGCCACGAGTGCATCTTCTACAATTCGAATATTGGCTCACCCTCCAACTCCTTCACAGCAGCCATGGTGTGTTGTCCGTGGACAGGGTAATAAAAGTACTTGTCCTTGTCCTCTGGCTTAAAGACATCTTTGTGAACCCTCTCATCTTTCTCCGGCCTACGCGTCACCGGCTTGTAGATGGGTGCCAGAACCAAAGGGTTCTTCGTCCAGATCTTCCCCTTCTCCTCGCGGAACTGCCTTAGCATCGCTTCCTTGATGTCCTCCACACTATCGTGACTGAGACTGCGGTGGTTGTAATATCTTTCCCAAGTCGGGATGTCACAGACCTTCCTGGGGTTGATGACCAGTTGCACAGGGAGCTTCTTCTCCACGATCTCACCGTCATCGTTCCGCTCGTATTCGAGCCAGAACGCCGCCGCTTCGTCGAACTGCCTACGGACAACCCGTTCGCCACCGCTTGCCACCTCAGTAGTCTTCCTCCTCCGAGGTTTCGTCTGGCCATCGCCTTCTTCGGCTGCCAGTTTCCTTTTGGATTTCTTCGAAGGCTCTCTCACGGCGGCAGCGCCTGGATGAGCCGAATCTCCTCCACCCATAGCTTGTCCTTCGCGGATGGTCAAACCGTCCGGCCTCCTCGCTTTCTTACTTGTCGTCGCACCCTCTTCCTTTGACAGCCTTTTTTCGACTCCATGTTCTTGTCCGCCATGCATCCCAGGCACCCTCTTTCCCAAGGCACGTTCTCCGACGTCACCTCCATCCCCGTCCATCATCGGCTCCGAATGTCTTTTCATCCTCTCCATGCGGCGGGTTTCCTCTGCCACCTCCTCTCGCACCATCCTATGTCGCTTGCGCTTTTTCTCCGAAGAAGTCGGCTCCCCGCCAGAGCTTTCGCGTACATCACCCATCCCTTCAGCGTCATTCCCTCCAACCTCTTGCCCCGATCTGCCAGATTCTCTTCTTTTCTCATCTCGAAGCGAATACATGTCGCCCTGGCAACAAACCTTGAGGATTTTCGGAGTACTGACCCGGAGAGTCCCTGCATCTGGAGAATGCAAGTCTGATGTGTTCCCTGTAGCATCCGGGCCGACCTGCGTGCGAATTTTGTGCGCGTGCCCCTTACCCCGACCCTCTGCGTCGTGAATCGCACTCCCATGCCCACTGGCGTCTCAGGAGTTTCTTGAGCCAAGCCGGACGACCCCTCATGGGCTGGCAGAAGCCGAAAAACATATTCTCGCGGAAGAACCGGACGTTCTTTCGGCACCTTCAGCGCGAGATCGAGGTATTGCACTGCCGGTGGAAAACGCTTGCTGGAGCCATCGTAAAGCCCTTTGAAGTGAGGGCACAGCGTCATGCTCGAGCCGTACCCCGCGAAACTCTTGATGGCCACTATCACACCCTTAACACCTCTCAAAGGCAGTCTGCACTCGTCGTAGAAGACGTTAGTGTGCAGTTTTAGCATACCTCCAGGAATCTTGCCGCACGAGACGATGGTACTGACAGGAATAACGTCGGTCGCTCCCTCAGCGCCTGGAACGCAAATGGGTCGCATGAAAACAACTGGCCCAACAAGGTTCCCATGAACAACAAAGTCCAAAAACCATTATGCTTCCCTTGCTACTAAGTAGTAGATTGCTGAAGAGGTCGTCCCTCCCCGGGGGCAGACGGCCCGGCGCTTGTGGATCTGTTCTTTGCGGACGCCATTGTACTCCCACCCGTTGACTAATACGTCCAACCTCAGACCAAATCGGATGACCGGGAGGAAAGCAACGAGGTTTTTCTAACACTACAGAAGCAAAGTGCGAACTAACTCGGACTTGACGAAATGAAGGACGAAAAGGACGTAAGAGATGGGTGTTTGAAATGCACACGAAGTCACAACAATTGGATAAGGGAGAGGAAAGACAACAGTCCTCTAGCAGAGTGAGTTCGGAGGGAAGACAACAGCTCCACGGAAAGAGTGCGAACGAACTCGCTGTCCTCTAATCGAGGAAGAGGTGATTTATCTTCAGGAAAGTGCGAACTAACTCGGAGTTCTGGGAATGAAGTCGTCTACAAAAAGTACCGCATGGATATAGACAAGCGGGAACCGACTCGCAGTTATGGGGAGAAGAAAACCGACGCACGAGATTGGTGTTTGAAATGCAAACGAAGTTAAAACAATTGGGTAAAGTTGAGGAAAGACAACACTCCTCTGGCAGAGTGAGTTCGGAGGGAAGACAACAACTCTTCGGAAAGATTGCGACCCGACTCGCTGCCCTCGAAACGAGTGAGATGTGGTTTATCGACAAGTGCGAAGGGTATCGACAAGTGCGAACTAACTCGCAGTTCTGGAGACAAGACAACAATTACAACCCGCAGTCCTAGAAACGCGAAAGTCACGTTTAACAAAAGGCGGCTTATCTTGGGGAAAGTGCGAACTAACTCGGAGTCGTGGAAATGAAGACCTGAAAGACACACGACATGGGTGTCTACAAGTGCGAACTAACTCGCAGTTGTGACTCCTCAAGCAGTGTAGGTCGCAAACTGCGAACTGACTCGCAGTTGTGGATCACTTCCGACCTCGCTGGGATGGATGAACAAAACTGTGAATTGATTCGGTTATATTTATATATATATGTGTATATATGTATATATATATGTTAGGTCGGCGACCTTACAAGGGACAGGTGAGCGAAAATCAGGAATTGATTCGGTGTTCAACAAAAACTGGGTATTGATTCGGGGTTCGCCATGTGCAGTGACGACTATAAGTTGCAGGAATCGAGCAACTTTATACAAACGTTACCATGGCTATGGCGAAAGGTAATCGAGCTACGAAACGCGAATCGGCTATGGCGGACGGAGGTGGAGGGCGGAGAAAAGACATCAGAACACGTCCGCTGGCGAACAACAAAACGGGAATTGATTCGGGGTTCCACATGCGGCAACTGCGGCGTTATATCCTGCAGGTACAAACAGGGCATCTGGGAATCTGTTCGTACATAGGACACAGAATATGACAACCGAAGTTACAGAATGTTACCTTTGTCGTGCGTAAAGCGAGCGACCAACGTCGGACGACCACCGAACCAGCTATGGTGGAGGGATATCGAGGTAGGAAGAGCAAACCGGCTATGGCGAATAGAAATCTAGCCACGAAGAGCGAGCTACAGAGAGCGAAGCGAACACGATGCGGCAACTGTGGACGGAGCGAAGAGCGAAGAGCGAACGGGCTATGGCGGAAGGAGGTGGGGGCTGAAGACAAAATATCAGAACGCGCGCGGAAGCGATAGCGTGACTTGACTTGTGGAGCGGCAACAAAAGGGATAACATGAGGGCGGCAACGCCTTTTATACTTTCCTGAACCAGGCATCGCGTCGGGATCAAGGTGGGGCCGTATCGATTCGCATATCGCACGCCTGGGCCCATAAGATGCCAGACCCTATAGACGGGTAAGGGCAGCTTGGGCCTCGAAAGGTTAGAGGTACCATAAATTGTCGGCCGTCGATCAACAATTTTGACCAGCGCAGATGAATGGAGCCACTGACATGCCAGAGGCCCTTAAATCTTCGTCAACTCTGGCGTGCAATGATATGACAGTTCCAGAAAACAAGGGGCAGGTAAGGTCATTTTCGCAGTTGTAGTCTGGACCGTCGATCGGCATGATCCGACGCACAAGGTCAGGCACAGGAATCCGGCGAGGCGGTTCGTGGCGCGCCGAGGCCAGGCGACGGTTCATTGTGCGCCGAGGTGCGGCGATTCGTTGTGCGCTGAGGTCAAAAACTCCGAAAATGTATAAGTTTCGGTGTCGCAGTCATTGGGATATTTTGCAAATGTCAACGGTGTTGGATATACGAAGTCCTCAATCCATTCCAATGCTTGCCATGCACCATCGCCATCGATGCGCTTAGCTCATCGCCATCACGACGCAAAGCTATATCACCCATCGCAGCTGTCGCGCTCGCCCTACCATCGCGACGCAAAGCTATATCCCCCATCGCAACGCAAAGCTACTATATCCCCTATCGCGACGCAAAGCCATTTCCCCCGTCGCTATCGCTCTCATCGTAGCGCTGGCCATCGTTATCGCTGCCATCGCAGCGCTGACCATTGTAATGGGTTCCATCGCTGCGCCATCTTTCTCATCGATACTCCATGTCTCTCCACTCCACTTGCCATCGCTCTCCACCGCATTGTTGGCCATCCCCTATCGCACCCGTCTCGCTCGCCTGGCCATCGCAACGTTGACAATCGCTATCGCTGCCATCACAGCGATGACCATTGTAACCCGTTCCATCGCTGCGCCATCTTTCTCATCGTTACGCCATCTCTCTCCATTGGTGCGCAATCGCTCTCCGCCGCAGCGTTGGCCATCGCTATCGAAGCCCTGGCCAGTGTTATCCCATCGCAGCACTGGCCATCGCTATCGCTGATTCGTTGGGCACCTTCGGGCCTTCGCGATCTCTTCTCCATCGCTGCGTGATTTCTCTTCATCGCTCCTGCGCGATCTCTCTCCATCGCCGCGCGATCTCCCTCCATCGTTGAGTGATCACTCTCCATCACTGCGCGATCTCTCTCGACCACCGGGCAACCTCCATCCCTGCGCCAGATGCTCTCCATCGCTCCTGAGCGATCCCGCCATTGCCATCGTATTGTTGTTTCAGACCGCCATCGGTGCAGACGCCCGTCACTATGGAATCCCATGAAACAAGTGACAGGTATGCTTAACGAAGGCTCAACAAGTGATGTGACTTTGATAATGGAACTGATGTTGTGCAATAACTAATCTTGGTCATCGCTGCGCCAACTCTCTCCACCGGTGCGCCATCGCTAACCATCGTTGTGCCTGCTCTCTCCATCGGTGCGGCATCGCTAACCATTGTTGTGCGTCCTCTCTCCATCTCTCTCCACCGGTGCGCGATCTCTCCCGACCTTTCTTCATCTATCTCCATCGCTGCGCTATTTTTCCCAATCTATCTCCATCGCCACGCTATCTATGTCCTTCTCTCTCCTTCGTTGCGCATTCTTTCACTATTGCAGTGCCATTGCTAACCATCGTTGCGCCTGCTATCTCTATTGCCGCGCAATCTTTCTCCATCGGTGCGCAATCTCTCTCCCTCGCTGTGGCATCTCTCTCAATCAGTTCGCGATCTCTTTCCCTTCCTGCGCCATCTACCTTTTTCACCGGAATATACAACGCACGTTCATTATAGTTCTCTTTAGACAGAAAGATGCCCCGAATTCAGCTGTAATGACCGGACGTTGTATTTGGGGGAAGACTGTAACTCCATCCATCTCTCTTGGTGCGCCATCTCTCTCAATCGGTGTGCGATCTCTCTCCATTTATTTTCATCGCCCATCGCTTCACAATCTTTCTCCATCTTAAAAAATACTACGCCATCTTTCCCCATTTCTCTCTTGCGACGATATGTGGTTCGTACTACACGCAGAACAAGCCGAAAACAACTCGCACTTGTACCCACAGTTTCGTAATGGAAATGCTCGTTTGCAAGTGCGAATTTATTCGCTCTTGAACCAACAAGGCCCCCAAATTTGTTACTGTTTAGTCGATAAGTCAGAATTAACTCGCACTTGTACCCCCAGTTCCGTAATGGAAATGCTCATTTGCAAGTGCAAATTTATTCGCTCTTCAACCAACAATCCCCCTAAATTTGATACTCTTTAGTCGATAAGTCAGAATTAACTCGCACTTGTACTCACAGTCTCGAAATCGAAGCACTCGAGCAGTAAAGCCACGTCTCTTGTCGGCCAAAAAAAATGAAGTCATTTTCTATTTGTGAGTTAACTCGTCACTGAACCAACCACGAAGGTAATTTCTTATTGCACGGCGTAATTGAAATGCTCGTTTGAAGTGCGAATTTATTGGCACTTGAACTAACCACGCTCCTAAATTTCTTGTTGTTTAGTGGATAAGACCGAATTGACTCGCACTTACATCCTCAGTTTCGAAATCGAAATGCTCGTTGTAAGTGCGAATGTATTCGCGATTATTCCAACCAGGAACCTAATTTCTTACTATACGGTGAATAAGTCCGAATCAGCTTGCATTTGTACTCTCGCCTGAAAAAGTGCGAGTTTACTCGGACATATCCAAACCACTTGCACATTGAACGAGTGGGAGAGGACTTGGACTTGAGATACCACTTGAACTTCAAATCAAGGTCCGACAAAACGATATGGATTCAAATGTTGTTGTTCCACTGTTTTGTGATAAATATTAGAAATGCGAGTTTACTCCCTCTTGTTTATTTCCCTGACCTCGTCATACGTTGACGTGATTCTTTTGTTGTACAGTTTTCGTGTGAATCGTCTCTTCAAATGGGTGTCCAATCCGTCCACTGTGTCACGCCAACGCCACCGTTATGGCAACACGGAGAAGACAATGTTCGAGAACGTAGTTCTTGTGACAGCAGCCCAGAAGCTCCCTCTGATCGACATTGCGGTTTGAAAAGGAGTTCTCGATGTTGACCCCGACGAATCGTTCAGGCTCGTCTACGATGTCCGGTCGGCGTCGTTTTGTTCGCTTTACCGACGTTCCCGACGGTCAGCGCGTATCAACAGCGCTAATCCCCGATAGTGAGGGTATTCGGGATGTCGAGACGTTTCCCGGTGGATGGATGTTTGTGGACACAGATTTTTGTGGTGTGTCCGAAATGACTGGATCAGATCTCGTGCGGACAGCGGGTAGACTGTCTGAAAGCATTGAAGTTACCCAACCCCTAGCATTTGACTACAGTTGGTCGTTGGTGGATACAGACTTCTGCGGTACACCTGATAGAAACGGATCTGATCAGGAACAGTGCGGTGCATTTGGTAGAAACGGGTCTGATAGGGAACAGACAACGGTACATGCGTGTGAAAGTGCCAAGATAGGTAAGAGAATTGCATGTGAAGCCGGAAAAATTGGCTCTCCGTCGATGACATCCACGGGTGCAATGGAAAATTGGCAGAGTGGTTTTGTAGACACAGATTTCTACAGTTCATCGGAATCCTCCTAATCTGATTTGCGGAGAACCGCTCCCACGGACAAATCAAAATTCCTAGGTGCAACGTATAGGTCCCCGACCAAAAGTCACCCTGGAACTCCCAAAGTAGTCCTTCAGGTTTTGTCTTATCCCCTACCTGAAGAAATGAGAAGATATAATCGAAAAATTAAGCCGGTTAGAAGGTCAGAACATTCGAAGAGGGCTAAAAGTCGATTGAATGAAACTAACATTGCGCTCGTCCCGACGCACAAATGTTGTTAGAACAAGTGTCTTCGGGTCTTGGCCATTGACGATATCAAACCGGTGTGCGAAGCCTATTACGATATGTCCCTCGAAAGGAGGATCGAGTGGTGGATGCAAACCCTCAACAATTTCACTATCCTCGACGGTGGTCTTGAAAGAGTCCAACCAGTGCAGTGCAAACGCCGTGTGTGCATCGCCGGTTGGTGCAAAATAATAGGGATATGTCGAAACACATTTCGTCGTTATAGCAAGTACAAATCAGATGGGGTCGTCCGTGGACGACATGGTAGATGGGGATTGTTGAACCCGAGACCGGAGTATGTAAGCATGCTGGCTCGTGTGAAGAGGTTCGCGGAAGAACATGGAGATGCTATGCCTAACGAAATGGTTGTGAGGGGGACCTCACAGAGACCTAAAGTTAGGCTCCCTGCTTATTTCACGAAGCTCCTTGTATACGAGTCCATCAAGGCGGACTTGGAAGTGGCGGGTCAGACCGTCGTTTCGGGGCAAGTCTTCTAGTCCATATGGAGGAAGTACTTGTGGCATGCTGACCTTGCCAAGTCCAACTCATTCACAAAGTATGGCGAGTGCGTCTTCCCTAGACAGGCCAGAGATAACGCCCTTCGCCTTCGTGACCGTAGAGATTTCGATGAAAAGAACTGCAAACACCAACTAGATCAGGTCGCTCACCGTGTGGATTACGCTGACTGGAAACTTCGTTCCATTTTGAACCCCGCGGAATACCTCTRYCTTATAGTGGATGGAATGGATCAGAAAAAGACAACCATTCCTTACATCGGCATGTATAATTACTCCAAGGATCATCGACACGACATGATGATGAAAACGAACCTGACCGCGGTTGTAGCTCACGGCAGGAAACCGTCCATTTATGTTTACACGTATTCGCCTTTCTATGCGCACGGTCCCGATGACACCATGACGTGCATTATGCGGACTCTATGTGAGTTGCAGGCGTCGGGACAGAAATGGGCACGCCACCTCCGAATCCAGGCGGACAATTGCTGGAGGGAAAACAAAAACTAATACCGTATGTGTTTAGCCTCTCTTCTGGTGAAATTCGGGATTTTCGAAGATGTCGAAGTGGGGTTCATGCTCGTTGGCCACACACATACCGACATAGACGCGACTTTTAGTGTTTTCTCGAAAAAACTGAAGGACAACGACGCTTACACCATGAAGCAGTTGTTCTCACTTATCGAGTCGTCGCACAAGATACCGCCGAAGTGCATTGAGCTTGATCACATTGCCGATTGGCGCTGGGTAGTGGATCGATACGTCGACAAAAGCATCGTCGGCGTGTCGAAACCGCATCTCTTCAAATTCTTCATGTGTGATGGCGGTCCCGTCATGGTGTACAAGACGTACTGTACCGATGCAGAATAAATGTCGAAAGGCAAACCAGTTCACTGGTTCCCGGTTGTCGATAGGCAGTATGCAGGCCCTACGTCACCTCCACAGCCATGTGTTATTCCCCGTGTCGTTAAAGAGGATTTTCGGATGGCTCGTGACAGTGTCCAAAAATTTATGGACGTCCTAGAACAACATAGACACATGTGGCAGACATATAGGAACGAGGAGGTCGACAAGCGGGAGGATGCTTTGTCTTACTGGAAAGCCATCTTCGTCGAGGCGGACGATATGATCCAAAGGCAAAAGAAGAAGGAGACGGAAGAGGGTGAGGAAGAGGATGTCCTCGGGGAAGACGAGCCCAAGATCTACCATCACACCTTCAGGCCACAATCAATCGAAACTGTGGAGGAAGTTCACGAAACCGACCCTCCTTCGCCAGATGCTTCGCTGATATATGTAGGACCGAGGGCGGGCCGTCCAAAAGTGGACTTCGACCCTCGGCGCCATATAAACAAAGGTGATTTTCTGATTGTTAGGTCGCCTGATGAGGAACTGTCTCAGGGTGTCCCATTTTGGGTTGGCAGAGCACAGTCTGAGGTTGTGGACGAACGTTCCTCACCTCATTTCGGTTATTTATGTATACAGTGGTGGGTGCCTACAGGTCACTCGTCCGATCTTCACGAAAGGTACTTTGGCGCTTGAACGAAGAGGTGGAAACTTTCCACTTCGGACGAGGAACAATGGCAACGCGCCGAAACCATGGCTTATTCCTGGAGAAGACATTTTCGCAAAGGGACAGATGAGAGCAAATTCATGACATGCCTAACAATACCGACATCCGTTTGCGAGAAAGCGCTTGTGGCCCTGGGGGACGGCTGTCTTTCCGGTCCGTGCGACGTGCCCGTTTAGTTTAATGCGAATTGATTCGGATTTGTTAGCTACGAACTCCTTAACTGCAAACTAATTCCGGTTTCTTGTCCTGCAGGATGCATGACGACGACACAACATCGTGCGACGTTGTATACGAGACAACGTCATACGAAACCTCGTCGTACGTGAGCGAGTATTCCTTTTCGATCGAGAATGTGGACACAAATCTTATCATCATGAACAAATGCATTTGGGCACGAGGAACGCTCAGTCTTGACAGTGATTATCTGCATATCGAAGCTGGGGTCGGCCTCGACGGTTACATTGCACCCGAAACACGTGTTGTTGATAGACAAACTACAATAGTTCGTGATAGAGGATCAAATATGTAGTACCTCTACTGGAGTTTAGAAGAAGTCCAACTTTGGGAAGTTCCATCCCGTCAGAGGGAGAAGGTAGACGTCGAGGATATGGTAGATTCCTGGGACTCGCTGCGCTTTGAACAAGACTAGGATTGTATGAATGACCACCATGCTAAACTTTGCGCATGGTACTGCATCGGGAAGCCACAGTTGCGTTTTCCTGTGATCATAGACTATCATGGCTGAGTTTGTTTGTTCAACCGTGGCACCCCTGTACTAACTCTTTTCACGGCGGCCAAGCTTTGTGGTAAGCAAATAGGAGCTTTCTTCCTTGTGAGGGAAGACTTTCGCGAGCCCACGTCCGCAGCTCCTCTGAAGTGCTTCCGTAATCGATTCGAAATAGATCCTTCGCTCGCAAAAGAGTTGAACCAAAGGGTTGACTGTTTGGTGCATGCCCAAATTCACTTCCTTTTCGAATTATGTGAGGAGATATACTTCACGTTGGAACACAAGGACAACTAAAATGACCACACTCTACGAAAAGTTTCGCATCACCGTTCGGGTGTCCAAACATTGGAATTCGTAGGTGGTAGGCGGAGACAGATCTACGACTGTCCTTACTGTGAGGATGGACATCAGTCACCTTGACCTGCTATGTGAGCCTTCCTATTTGGGGATTTCCACAACTCCGAGTTAGTTCGCACTTTGTTGTTGTACTCATAGGACAACCTCGCGGTTCATCGAGGACCTCGTTGTTGACATTAGTCTGAGCTAACTCGTCATTGTTGTCATTTTTTCCACCCCGTGGTCTTCAATAGTAGAGTGGTCTGACCGTTGCACACAAATTACGTGTTGGGAATGAGTCGAGATTAAGAAGTGGTTGCAGGACTTGCGCCGGATAAGAATGAGTCGAGATTAAGAGGTGGTTCCAGCACGAATGACGTGTTCGAAATACGGCCACCCTGTCACGAAGTACGAATACATTCTCAGTTATCACACCCCGAGTAGGCTTTTCCGTTGCTCCTTTTACTAGATGTGCGTGACTTCGCTTCATTATGATCTGCAAAAGCGGCAGTATAATCGTAGTTGCCATTCCTTCCAGACTCCGTGCGCGTCATCGCTAACATGCTACCTCGTGCTTCCTCGCGTTATCGAACCCTTTCGTGCATATCAAGATCCTGTATTTGTTGCTTATGCACTGGGGAGAATCGCAACTGACTCATTCGTGTTCGAAATGCGGTCACCCAGTCACGAAGTGCGAATACATTCTCAGTTATCAGACCCCGAGTAGGCTTTTCCGTTGCTCCTTTTACTAGATGTGTATAACTTCGCTTCACTCTGATCTGGCAAAAGCGGGAGTAGAATCGCAGTTGTCATTTCTTCCAGACTTCGTGCGCGTCATCGCTAACATGCTACCTCGTGCTTTCTCGCGTTATCGAACCCTTTCGTGAATATCAAGATCCTGTATTTGTTGCTTATGCACTTGGGAGAATCGCAGCTGACGCGCTTACTTGCGTTTCTTCGCTGATGCAGAATGGATATCGGGACTTCATCGCAGAGTAGGAACTCCTCAGCGTCAGAGATCGATCTGATCATTTTTTCGAAGAACATTTGAGAAGACATTGGACGCTCTGGTCTGGACGGTGACTACCTGCACCGCGAAAATGATGTTGCCCCGGACGGGGAAATCCCTTCGTGGCAAAGTGCGAAAGAAAAACACCTTCGGATTTGCCATGATGCAGGGTCGAACTTTTGGTACCTGTACACTCTGATGAAGGCATACCCTATCGGGTTGGAGTCACTTCTGAAGAGGGAACTCGTCGAAGAGGAACCCGTCCAAACTTCTAAGATGGTTGAAGCATGGCACATTGTATGTGTGAAACTTAAGTGGGCGTCGTTGGACAAGTTGCATCAAAGACTGTGTGCCTGGTTTCGCGTCGGCCAACCGACGAAGTCGGCCCCGGTGATCATAGACTACTTCGATCGAGTGAGGGTGTGTAATCGAGGCACCACCGTCGTGATGCTCTTCACTGCCGTGAAGGTGGACGGTCGACGAATGAGAGCTCTTTTTCTCGCGAGGGAGGAATTTTACGGTGTCAAACTCACTTCTTTTCAAACGTTTCACACATTCGGCCCTACTGGTTCCCTTGCACGGTTCAAAAACAGGTTCGCCATAGATCAAGCACTCAAAGATGAGCTGCATTTGCGGGTTGACTATTTGGTGCACCAATAACTTCACTACCTCTTCTATGGCTGCGCCGAAATAAATTTCACAGTCGAACATAGGGACAACGAATTGCGATTTGTTTACCGCCATCTAGATTATTCAGCCTCCGGACCTCAGGCAGTGACACGGTGCAACGGGAAGACGAGATATGTGTGCAACTTCCCTTACTGCGATGCTGGACATCTACACCTTCACTAGCGGCGTTCTGAATTAGTTGCTTCGTGTTTTCTCTACTGTGAATAGACTCGCACTATGCTTACAGCCCATTGAATTTCATGTTCTCCCCCTTACTTATCTCTCGTTCATAATGCCCCATCCCCTTCGGTATACCCCGTTGCATGACAAACTGTCTATCTAATTACGAGTTCATTCGCACTTTGCCAACATCAGTCGGTCTCAACTTCACCGTTTACCTACCTCTTTGTGTATGACAAGGTGGAATGTTTGACAATCGCAAGGGCGCTGTTCTCTCTTCTTATGCAGGATGTCGTCTGGAAGTTTCAGTGGGATGATCGTTGTCAGAGACCTCGGCTACTGCGAAAGTCTACGAAGTGCAGTTGTTGCCGCAGCTGAGAACATTTATGGTTTAGAGTGGTTTGGCAACATTGGCTTCCCAGATTCCGGTCCCCGAAGATGTTCGCGATCGTGTCCAGCCGTATGTTTCGCCCCCGCCTATCCCAGCTTTTCAGTACATTGTGATGGTCACGCTACACGACAGGCCCGTCGTCAGAATTGATTTCTACATTGCGTCTGAAGGGGGGTTGAGAAGCTGTTTGTATTATTCGTACGTAACCAGCACATCTTTTGATAGAATGCCAGAAGGTTGTGAGCCTACCATTACGTTTTTCTTAACGATCTTCATCATGCATATCGCCTCGTGCTTGGATGGAGAATTATTCCTTGTATCCGGCGTGAGAGAAGATGATGACAGTCCACCATTCTGGGGAGACCGTTGTCCGTTCCAAATCCGTCACTGTAGCAATTTGAATCGAGAGTTTTACGAGATATACTCATGCACGACTTACCGAATATGGAAGCAAATCTTCAGGCCCGAATTACCGAACCAAGTCCTTTTAATCGAGTTCAACATAGACGAGCGCAACGACGACGATCGCGGGAGGCTACTCGAAGACTGTACATGCTGTTACCATGAAGATCGTCCTAACTTTTTTCACGCGATACACGCTACGAAGGTACTCATCGTCTCAGGATATTCGGATTCTATATGTGAATAAACTCGCATTTATCACCTCACTCCTTTTGTAGTCAGTCTGGCCCTATCACGTTGTGGACATAATGTCGGCCTTGGATGAGCTTCTGTGTGGGACTTGTGTAGGCAGGTCAACATCGTGTCGGGGTCAGATGACCTTTTCTCTAAAGCAGGACTTCGGCACGAATCAGCGATTGTGTAGGTCTTCGGCTTGAATCAACTTTCATGTAGGACTTCGGTTGAACTTGTGTTCGACATGTTCGTATTAGAGGTAGGGTTTGTTTCAAGTGTAATGCAGAACTTTCGGCTTCTGGCGACGAGGGCGTGTCATATAGACTGTATGGAAGCGTCTTCTGTAGATGAGGGCATGTCATGTAGACTATACGACGTGGGTTTGAATGATTTTTGGAATGCCTACATGTGCTTTAGAACGTGTCCTTCAATGATTATTGGAAAGGCTCCATGTACTTTGTGAATTTTGGAAAGTTTCCGTGTACTTTGCAATTTTGCATTGAATTGTTTTTGGAAACGCCTCCGTGTACTTTGCAATTTGCCATTGAATGATTTTTTTGCATTGAATGATTTATGGAAACTCTCCTTGTGGTGTGCAACTTCACCTTTACAAAAATACTACGCAACTTGAAGGCGATGACAAGAGTTACTTATAGGAATGGATATGTATCTTCTCCACACAAAGATTTCATGACATTTTCACCCGGTAATACACAAATGACAAGCCAATGTCCATAGTACATCATCGCGCTGATGGTGTGCGCACCTGCTTCTCCATCTAAGTGCGAGTTCATTCGCACTTCTGGTGTGAACCCCGAGCAATTCCCTCGCACTTTGCTTCAACTTGACCTTCACAAAAACAACAGGCAACCTGCAAATGTTTCCCTCTCTCCGTTTCTCCCGATTTTCACAATGGTGACCTTGCAAATGTTTCGATCTCTCATCTTCATGTGATGGAATGCATGCATGTTTTCGATAAAAAGATGCTCATGTCAAGGAGGGGATCGAACGAACCACCGGTAAGCACCTGCACATCACGAAGCAAGAGAACGTCTCAATTGGAACATCATCGGGTTCTTGTGTTGTCGACTCCCACATGATGACTACACTGAACCGCGGCAGGATGACCGGTCCGCCACTCCGATGAAGATCTAACGGTGGATTACGTCAAAACTGCTTTTAAATATCCACACCGGGGATGGGGACCGGGATCCAACCACAGTTTGCTTGTAAGGCATCATATGATGTGTCGATATACCCGATATCCAGAACTGCTTGGTGAGCATCTAGTGCTACGCCAATACGTTTCAAACACGGTCGCAAAATCCCCTGCGAATTTTCATTGTCGGTTCCTCACGTCGTCGATTACCACGTGATGGGTACAGTAAACAGCAGCAGGATGGTAGGTCCCCCTCGCCGGAATGGATCTAACGGTGGATTGCGACAAACCTGCTCTCAAAGATCCACACCGGATAGAAGGTCCTGCAATCAGCCACTGCTTGCATGTAAGCATCATATGATGGGTCCATACGATCGACATCCAAAACTGTTCGGTAGGCATCTAGTGCTACGCCAAGAAGTTTTGAACGCGGCCGCAAGGTCCCCTAAGAATGCTTTTAGCACTAAACACCTCGGACTGCCGACTGTTTGGCACTTCGTAAAGGTGGTCATTTCAACCGATGCAGAAGGCCCGTGATCACTTCCATTGCTTGTATACGTACCGATGAGTGTTCGGCGTTGCATACATGTAGTGTTGTTTGACACTTCCTTGAGGTGCTCTGTCGAACACCGAGAACTGCGAATTGACTCGCTGTTCAACTAGAATCTCTCTCTCTCTCTCTCTCTCTCTCTCTCTCTCTCTCTCTCTCTCTCTCTCTCTTTCTCTCTCTCTCTCTCTCTCTCTCTCTCCTGCCATGCCTGTTGATGTACCTCTCGCCCGGCTGGGTGCAGTGCGGCCGTGCGGTGGTGGTCGTGTTCAACAAGACGCCCGTCATCGGAGTTTCGACGGACGTCCTTGGGGGGCATGGTTATTTTCTTTCCCAGTGAGTTGGGTGTATGCATTTGCTGATTTTTTTTATTGTGGCCTGTAGGGCGTTTGTCGATCGCGATGGCCATCTCGGAGTGGATTATCCCGGGTGTTTGGCGTGAGCACATGGCATACCCTTTTCCCCCATGCGCGCTGCGCATCTCCGGCAGTGGAGACTCCACTGTTATTGACGGTGCGACAAGAGATGACTTGGAGTGTGATCCTTGGATGAAGGTCGTCCCGTTCACTGATGCTCCCCTGGACTCGTGGAACGAGCATGAATGGGACAAAATGCTCAGGGAGTCAGGGAGTGTCCGTGGGCGGACGACTACAAGTTCGCTAACATGTGCGAGTTTGGGAGTTTCATTCCCGTGCCTAGAGCTATGCTCAGTTCAGTTCGGTGCCGTCGCTTGAGTGCAAAGCTGAATATTGCTCGTCATCACAATGTGTTGGCCTACAACGTCGTGACTGCTTCGCCGTGCACATGGTCCCGTGCGCTGAAACACGAGTTACTTGTCTGTGCACGACATTCCGAGTTTCTCGACGAGTACCCGTTGCGCTCTTCAGGGCTGATGCCTCGAGCAGTTTCCTACTGCTGTGTTAGATTGCGTCTCGGGAAGTTATTGTTATCTAGGGTCCTTTGCGTCGCGTGTTCGAATCGGAATAGGACCTTGACTGACGCTGTGGTGTGCGTGTCCAGGAATGAGTTGCACCTCGGGAGAGATGGGATGAGTTTGCTCACAATCGAATTCGAAGGGACATGGGATTTGGTAATCGGGGGTAAGGTGGACGACGTGTACGCATGGCGTGAGGTTGAAGCTCAAGTGTCCTCTATACGGGATGCTATAGGCAGGTCTCTGGCCGGAAGGACCGGGTTCGTTCGCATGAAATACATTTCGATGTTTGCGGAAGATGCTCTAGTCGATGCGCCGCAGTGTCTTACGTTCGGGTCGCCTGTTCGAACTTTGAATGAACGCATGTACACACCGGCCTGTAGTCATCGGTGGAAGTGAAAGTTATGAACGGATGTTATGTATTGTGTCCATGTTAAAAAATGACGATAATGTCATCCGGGAATACAAAAGGACACGCCGATTTCCTTATACATTACACACATAAGCTCATGGTGTGCGCACCTGTCTCTCCATCTAAGTGCGAGTTCACTCGCACTTGCAGTGTGCACCCTGAGCATTCCACTTCAGTGGTGTGACCACCTAGCTCTCCATCTAACTGCGAGTTCACTCGCACTTGTGCTTTGAACCCCGAGCAATTCGCTTGAGTGAATGTCATGAATCTATGTTGCGAATTCGTCCATGCAAAGTTTTGATGACATTTTCATCCGGGAATATACAAATGACAAGCCAGTGTCCATATTTAATCATCACTCTGATGGTGTGCGCACCTGCCTCTCCATCCGAGTGCGACTTAACTCGCACGTAAGTGAGAGTTCACTCGCACTTTGCTTAAGTGAGGAGCTTGTCGATATATAGTACGGGGCGTGACGATTCAGTGTTGGCCGCACCAGGGGACTTATCATTGGCCAACTTTATTAACGACGGTCTACACGTCCGTATGTGTCATTTGTGTGTGCGTGATATGTAGGGAGCGTAATGTCGTCGAGACCTTCGACAAGCATCAGCATGAGTCCCGAGACGCACATGCGCTTGAGTCCCGAGACGCACATGCGCTTAGCAAGACCATTTTCACCTTGTGCGAGATCGGTGCGGCATCATGACGGTCAAACGTGGATCGACAGAGCAACCGAGGAGGACTTCGAAGAGGACCCATGGATGACCGTCGTCCCGTACATGAACCGACATCTCGACGAATGAAACGATAACGATTGGAAGGCAATGAAGTGTGCCTGCCCTTGGGCAAGCCATTACAAGTTTGCCAACATGTTGGAGTTCGGGAACCTCATCACACTGCTTGATGGTGTCCTCCAGCCAAAGATCCTGACGATAAGGGTAAACTGATACGCTACCGTACCAGCTTCAGACGTTGCCTTGGCAATGAGTACATCACATCTTCGCCACGAACTTGGGGAAGGTCGCAGAAGCAAGAGTTGGTCGACTGCGCTCGTCATTGTTCATTCTTGGAACACTACCCACCCCGTTGCCTAGGGACTTCTCCACAAGCTATATCATATTGGTGTGTGCCGTTGATTGATGACGGATGTCCTTTCGCCAGAGTGCTATGTGTGGCTTCTTCACACAAAAGTAGAAAACTCGTAGATGCAGTTGTGCTCGTGTCGCGGAACGAGATGGTACTTCAAGGATCCAAGTTCAAGCCGGTGATGTCTCGCCCCGATGTAGATGGGCGGTCAGATTTCGTGAGAGCAGGTCAGGTCAGATGTTTATCATTGTGGCATGAGGTGGAAGAGAAAGTGTTCGAAATACGATACTGTATAGGGAATTCCGTAGCACGACCAAAAGGGTTTGTTATGATGAAATACATGACAGTGTTTTCGGAGAATGCAACAGTCGACGAGCCACAGATGCATGTGTATGGCTCATCTATGAATGCTATGTATGGCTTCCGTTCACGACCTCTCCTGCGAGAAACCCCGTATGTCACAAGATACGGACGGGTGGTCAGACCTTGTGTTTAAGGGAAAACGTGTTGAAATACAATCTTGTGGAACATGATGTGCATGTGCATGTGCACTTTGGAATGGTGGATATGAAGTAGTAGATATAGGTGCGAGAGGCAATAGTTGCAATAGGTGCGAGAGACAATGTTTTATTGACTGATTTTTTGCTTTGAATGTTTTTTCGGAAACAACCTCTGTCTACTTTGCAATGTGCGGTTCAATGATATTTTTTATTGAACATTTTTCGCAATTCTGCGTGCGGTGTTACCGTCTACGAAGGTGCAATGTTAGGAAAAGACTACGCAAGTTGTGAGTGTTTCCATCTCGGCGTTGCGGTGACAAGAGTAAATGTTCTGAATGGATGTTATGCATCTTGTCCATGCAAAGAAATGACACGCCGATGACCTTGCAAGTGTTTCGATTTCTGATGTTTATGCCATGGGATGCATGCGTGTCTTACAACCGTGAACATGCTCATGTCAAGGAGGGGATCGATGTTTGCGATGACAAGAGTGAATGTTAGGACTCTATGTTATTGATTTGTCCATGCAAATGACAAGCCAGCGTCCGTATTGTATCACCGCGCTGGTGGTGTGCGTTCATGTTGTACCCCGAGCAATCCGCTAGTTGTCCATGCCAATGTCCAAGAACTGCTAACCTGCGGGATATGGAGTTCAATTCTGTTTTTTGAGTGCAAAACTCTGCTCGAAATAGATCCAAATCCAACAGGAAGTCCCACCACAGACCATCAAACCTTGCCCTGGTGGCTGACTTCAGCATCCAAGACTGCCCAACAACTGCTTTCCAGCAGCAAGCAAATCCACACCCAGCATCAAGGTTCCCTTAGATTGCGTGGCCATCCGCACAGACAACCAACCAATGTTTGACACTTGTTGAAGGTGCTCAGTCACCAAACCGATACATGCGGATTGATTCGCAATTCAACTAGTATCTGTCAATGCCTTTCCTGGTTACAACAAGGAGCGCTCTCTCTCTCTCTCTCTCTCTCTCTCTCTCTCTCTCTCTCTCTCTCTCTCTCTCTCTCTCTCTCTCTCTCTCTCTCTCTCTCTCTCTCTCTCTCTCTCTCTCTCTCTCTCTCTCTCTCTCTCTCTCTCTCTCTCTCTCTCTCTCTCTCTCTCTCTCTCTCTCTCTCCCCGGAATCAGATCTCGCATAAAGATTCCATAAGAGTGCTAATGGTAATCCACACAGACAACCAATGACTGTTTCACACTTCTTTAAGTTGCTCGATCGCCAAACAGATCAAGAACCAACATCAAGGCCCCCTAACAGTGCTATGGGCAATCGACATCGAGAGCGAACGACTGTTTGCCTCTTCCTTCAGGTGCTCTGTCAAACACCACTAACTCCCGAACCATTCGGTGTTCAACTACTATCTGTCAACCGGAGAAGGGGGTCCTTCCGGGAAGATAAATGGTGGACACATTTGTTGCAGGGTTACTGACGGGTTGCGGGTTCAACTTGCCAAATGTCGTGCACTAGGCTGGGTGTTCCGCCCGACCACAGTTGATGGGTTCAGTCCATCAACTTTCAAGGTGTCGGGCGCCGGACCCCTGACCTCTTACGGAAAACAGGCACCACAAACCCTACAGGATGCCCATTTGAATCGTGTACTGTTTGTCGCAGTCATTGGCAACACCTAGCCAGGACAACATTGTCAAGGTGTCATACAAAGAGCCCCTGCCCTTTTTTACACTTTGTTAAGTGGCATTTGATAACGACTATTCATGTACGAAGGTCTAAAAACGCCCCACCGCTACATTTGCCATGTCAACACCTCATATACTGACCATTTGTCCTCACTTAAAGTGTCGCATAATGCCCTATTGGGCATTGTACTGAGTGTTTATTCGCAGTCGAAATAGTTCACTGAGTCTCACACTTTGCTTATATCCCATTCAACAGAAACGACGGCAAACCTAGCCCCGGTTGCAATTAAGCATCAAAGACTGCCCAACAACTGATAACATGCGGGACCTGTAGTTCAATTATGTTTGTGGAGAGCGAGACTCTGTTCGAAACAGATCCCGGTCCAACAGGAAGGACCACCACAGACCCACAACCCTAGCCCTAGTTGCGATTGAGCATCAAAGACTGCCCAACAACTGATAACCTGCGGGATCTAGAGTTCAATTCTGTTTGTGGAGTGCGAAACTCTGCTCAAAACAGATCCAGATCCAACAGGAAGGCCCACCACAGACCGTCAAACCTTATCCCGGTGGCGGACTTCAACATCCAAGATTGTCCGCCGATTGCTAACCTGCGGCAAGCAAATCCACACCCAGCATCAAGGTTCCCTTAGAGTGCGTGGCCATCCGCACAGATAGCCAACAACTGTTTGACACTTGTTAAAGGTGCTCAGTCACCAAACGGATCTCCACAGAGAGCCAATGACGGTTTGACACTTCATTAAGGAAGTCTGTCGAAAACTGATATCTGCGAATTTATTCCTTGTTCAACTAGTATCTGTCAATGCCTTTTCCGGTTAAATAAAACCGATATCTGCAAATTGATTCGTTGTTCAACTAGTATCTGTCAATGCCTTTTCCGGTTAAAAAACACCGAAAACTGCGAATTCATTCCCTGCTCAACAAGTATCTGTCAATGCCTTTTCGGGTTAAAGCCACGAGCTCGGGCCCTCTCCCAATCACGGCTCTCTCTCTCTCTCTCTCTCTCTCTCTCTCTCTCTCTCTCTCTCTCTCTCTCTCTCTCTCTCTCT
>BFEA01000676.1:249415-263598 GCA_003427395.1 Chara braunii | reverse complement strand
ATCGAAAACGGAGCGTGAGTACGGAACTGAATAACGGGAAAGGAGGGAGTGTATTTATTTTGGGGGAATTTTTTTGATTGATCTGGGCGGGCGCTGTTATTTGTGCATCATGGCTTATTGTAAGTCTCCGTGTGAGTGAAAGTTGGCTAGAAGCATTTGACTCAATCCATCCATCCGGAGATCTTGAGTGAATCTGCCTGAAATCTCGTCTAGGTTCAGTCGAAAAGCTTCCTCCAGATAATTGGCTGTTCTTTTTGTTTTTTAATAGGCTGCTCAATGAGCAAAAAAAAGTGAAAACACACAAAGAGAGAACGATCCYTAGAACATAGACCTGCAGACCGGACCCTCATTCAGYCGTCTTTAAGTCTGGATTTCGAACCTCGCTCTTGCAATACGAGAATGGATCTTCCGCTAGAACGTGGATAGATACATCACCATAATTTGTCTTTTGTGCTTGTTCTAAGTGGTGGAGCGAGGCTCTTGTCTAGGTCGGATATGGGGAAGTGTTCCTCTTTCATGGTTTCAAATGTATCCAGGCGGCTATTAGGGCGAAGTGCAGGGGGATATCGTGACTCATGGTAAATGTTCTTCTTTTCTTCACTGTATCAAATGAATTTAATTGGCGGTAAGGGCCAAGTTCAGTTCAGGGTGATATCGTGACCGACGGTAAATTTCCCTCTCTCTTCATGGTATCAAATGAATGTAGTTTGCGAATAGGCCCAAGTTCAGGGTGATTAATGTTTTCAATAGGTTTGGCAAGTACTGGGCTACTGTCGTCTTCCCCCGAACGCAACGCACCGTCATAATGACTGCATCTGACCTGAAAGATAGCTTGTATACACTCGTTATGAGGATGCGTTGTCTTCGGGCGTAGACGATGGTTTTAAAATATGTATTATGACATACAGTAAATGCGCTTTAACTTGTATATAGGGGGATATCGCGACCGACGGTAAATGTATCTGACCGAGTCAGCGTTGGTAGTGATTTCCCTCTACTTAGCTCCTGCTCGGAGCACTTAATCTCCAACTGTGTATATGGTATATGATGGAAATCATGGCCAGTTTCTAGTTCGTGCTTTCACGTGTGACCCTGTGCATCTTCAGTCATGGATTGTATAGCCTTTGGTCAGGGGTTTGTCTGGTTTTTGTGCCTTAAATATCAAAGCAGTTGTGGTGATGTTGGTCGATCGATGGTGGGGCTGGTCTCCAGATCGCTCGATGTCCGTGGGCGTTGGCATCGCTGGGTGTCCCAGAACAAGTTCACCGCCCCCTTGCTCCTCCTCTCTAAGACTCTCACTCCTTCCTTCACTCATCTGTCAACATGACGTCATCGAAATCCCCAACCTGTGGCGCTGCTTTGTTAGAGGCACGTCCAGCTAGAGATATGTCCATTCCATGAAGGCACTCACCGACGGCCAGGTCACCAGGTCCATGTTTTCCAACTCCCAAGCACAAACATAGAAGTTATAGAACCAATATAGAACGCTAGACCCGGTTTCCAGCAGGTGCTGCTCCCCACCAATAGACGGAGTTTGTTTAAAAAAAAAAACAAAAAAAAAACAACATAGAACCAGTGGGGCCTGCCCCCTCCTACCAACCAGTGTTGGCAGTAATGAATCTAATCACACATTCTCATTTACGAAAAACGTTTTCGTCACACAATTGCATCCGGAGACGCATTTGGTCAGGTTCGTGATCTATGTACCTGAACAGAATTGCATCTGGAGACGCATTTGGTCAGGTTCGTGATCTATGTACCTGAAACTTATAAAAGGGCTCGAGTCTGTCTGAGACATCCAGGTCTCTGATGCAAAAGCCACGGTTGGCACCGATGGCATACATAACCCAAACCATAGGGGTAAAGTTGTAATTAACCTGAGGGGACAGACTACCGTGTAATTACAGTGGTTAAGTTGTGCTAGATCAAGATCTCCCACCCTCCTCTCCATCTGATCGTTAAGTTATGTTTCTTACAAACCACGGTCCAATCAATCACAATCATATCAAGCGGCACTCGAGTCAAGTTTGGCGGTTTGCAGCTCGGAAAAAAAGTTATGTTTCTTACAAACCACGGTCCAATCAAAAAGAAGAAAAAAAAAAAAAAGAAGAGGAAGAAGAAGAAGAAGAAGAAGAAGAAGAAGAAGAAGAAGAAGAAGAAGAAAAAGAAGAAGAAGGATGCTTGGCGGTTTGCAGCTCGGAAAAAAAAATTAAAAAAATCATGTTCAGCTTTCCACTACTAGCTATTATGCACAATAGTGAAGACTAAGCCCACTTGCCCTCAGACCGATTGCGATCGTCGTTGGACTCCTCGTTGCTACTACCCTCGTCCTCAACGACCTTCGTGATTTTCTTCAACTAACGGTCGGTCTCTCGTGGGGGGGGGCGAATGGCGATAGGGGGCCGCGTTGCTGCTGGGGGGGAGTTCCTCTGTTTTCGTGGCCTGCCGCGTCCCCTCTTCACGAGAGCTGGTATAGCGGGCTCCACAGGCACCTTCCTCTTCCTTCCCACCGCGCTTCTCTCAAGGTTGTCATGCCGCAGTTTTTGAAGCAGCGGTGGAAACTCCTCAACAGGCAGCACAACAGCGAGCGAAGCAGATTTGGGTGCACGCTGGCGCCTCTTGTCCATAAGCGAAACTTCTTCGTCCTCTTCATGCTCGTCTTACAATTGTTAATCTTCCTCTTCTTGCTGCCGCTTCTGCACTTCTCGGTGTTCGTCTTCCTGTCCGCTTGCTGCATTTGTGGCTGGCTCTCCCCCGCGTTGATCTTGTTTCTTTTCACAACCCTGTTCTTCCCTTTGCCCCACGTTACGTGGCAAGGCTGCTCGACTGGCAGCCTCCTGCTCCATGCGCTGCATCACAATGGCACGGTCTCTTTGCGCTAGGGTCTGTACCGCTCTTCTCCCAGCCTCATCGTCATTCAGTCCAACATGCAGGCTGTTGTCGAAGTGACCAAACTCATGCAAGCTCAGGAGATTGTTGTCAATCTCGTTGTTGTCCTCGGACTTGTCGCTATCGATGTCTGAGCGCAGGCCGAAATCAATCTCTTCCTCTTCCTCTTCCTCTTCCCCTGCTTCCTCTTCCTCCATGTTCTCTTCCTCCCCGTCACAATCATGACCTTCTTCCTCGCCTACCATGGGTGTTTTCCCATTCTTCACCACCTCATCCCTCTTCTTCACACCCTTCCCCCTCCAAACCAAGTCCTCGCCGTCGTCGCTGTCATCAGAGCAGCTAGAATCATCCAACCTCCCCACCTTTGGAACCCTCCCACTTGGTGCCTTGCTCAAATGATCATGCGCAGCCAGCTCACCTTCTATAATCGGTGCGTCAGGAGGAAGAATGGCAGGGTCCTCAAGTGGCGGCGCCTGTTCGTCGTCAAAGAAGCTCGCCCACAAGTCAATGAAGCCCCCTTTGTTCTTCTTCTTGTTCACCTTCGTGAGCTGGATGTTCCAATGTATATAAACAAGCTTGTTGATAGTTTCAGGGCACAACTGGTTCCTCCTCTTCTCGTGCACAAGATCGAGGGTTGACCAGTTCCGCTCACAAGGGGTGGCCGTGCTCCATATTGCTGTCACTCGTGTTGCAATCTTATGCAGCTCCTCGTGACTCTTTCCATGACAGTTCCACCAATCTGATGCAGTGTGCTTCGTGAGTGCGCTGTCAAATTTGGCGAAGTCCGTCCATAGACTGTCTTGATCCTTCATCGGCTTGGAGGACTCTCCCACCGGCTCTTTATGGAACACCTTCAAACTTCCCCACAACTTAAGATGCTCCTTGCATCCCCAAGTGCCCCCCTCGCTGCATTATGACAACAGGAACTTTATGGCATTTTGCACAAGGGGGCTCTTGGGGTCGTGCAAATAACGAGGGTCCCTCCTCGAGGGATTGAGAAGGAAGTTGGTTGCATGCACCGACTGTCGCATCATCCTGCATCGGTCCTTCACTTTCTCCGCAATGGAGTTTCGTTGTTCCGCAATCAAGCCCTGCATCGCGTTCAAGGGCTTGATCAAGGCCTCCTCGAACCCCCACAACTGATACGGTGCTGTCCCACTGCGATCCATCTTCCTCAGCAATTCGAAGACAGGATGCATGACATTCACCGCTCTTTCCACGACCTGCCACCACAAATGCCAAGAGTCCAACTCCGAGAACTCACGATATATATGCATGGTGAAGTGGTGGCTCTTGATACACTTCACTACTGTCTTCGCCCGCTTCCGCAGATCATCAACCCAAGGTTCCTCACAAATGCCTTTGAGGAGTAGGTTGAGGCAATGGGCTGTACAAGGCACCCATGGTATCCGTGAGATGTTGTGGTCCACTCGCCGCCTTAGGAGTCTTGCTGCCTACTTGTTGACCTCTGCGTTGTCTGTGCATAATGCATTCACGCGGTGCACTCCGATCTCACGGATAACCTGCTCCCAAAGTTTAGTCAGTGCGGTTGCTGTCTTCTTCCTCTTCGACATGTCCAACACCTTCAGCAGAACCACACCGGACTCTGAAGCAGCAATGAAGTTCATCACTGGGCGGAACTTGCGATCCATGCAACCGTCAGTAAGCACGGTGCAACCGGTGATGTCCCATCCCTCCATAAATCGCCGCATCCGCTCCCTCTGGCGCTCATAGACAATGTCAAGTGCAATCATCCGCAATGTTAACATCTTCGTCATTGACACTCTCTGCCTCTTCTCCCCCAACTCCAAGTATAAATCGTGCAACTCCTGCGTCTTCTCTCCTGTCACGTAGTTGAATGGCGCACCGTGCTCAAACAGGTGTTCTGCCCAAGCGATGTCCAAACGTTGTTGGGAGTTGTTCTTTGTCCACCTCTTAATTGAAGCTTGATGCAGCCTCCTTGATGGTCGCCCGGTTACGGAAGCCTTCCCCAAAGCCCCTGGACCACCTTGGGGTTGTCCCTCCACCAACTCTCCACCATCGCCCGCATCTTCTTGACACGGCACCAGTTCCCTCCGTGCAGCGGTCGATGGCCCCATGAATGGGACAAACGGTCTTCCCCACCCTCCTGATCCTCCGTTATTGACTGAGGGTCTGCACCATCCGCGATGTTATGCTCCCTTCTATACAATTGAATAATCCTGTTTGTCTTGGGGTCGTCTATCTTAGCCCCCTTGCTTGCGAGGATGTGCAAAATTTCGCCCGTACGTGTAGGGCAAACCTCCCTCGTTTGTGTGAAATGGCGAAGCAGTCGAGTGTACGATGCCGTCCACAACTTCCCGCACAACTTGCACTTGTGTCAGTATTGCCCGAACCCCTTCGGCTCCGCCTCTTGTCCTCGCAGGACCCATATGTAGGCAACCTTTGTCTTCTGCAACTCCAGCTGCATATTCTCTGAGTCTGCCTCGAATGATGGTTAAACGCAGACGGCTTGCCCCTTCCCCTTTCCCTTCGCCTTCTTGCTGCTGCCCGCCGTGCTGCTTCCTGCCATCCTGTTGCCCTCCATGATGCCGCCTGCTACGCTGAAGCTAGCCATGCTTCAAACAACAGTCGCAGCAGCAACAGTAGTAGTAGTAGTAGTAGTAGTAGTAGTAGAAGAAGATGAAGAAGAAGAAGAAGAAGAATTCCTTTTAGTAGGGGAATATAGCAGAAGGGAGGCACAGGTAAGAGAGTTGCAGATTGGGTCTTCCCACATGTTCAGTAATCAGAGAACACCCAATACTGTGGGCTTATCGTGTCAGACACAACCTGCACGACAACGACAACATTGTCAGAAGTGCCTAGTAATCTTTATGCTTACCAGGGCAATTCACATAGCATCCATAGAGTTGTGGCTGCCTATCTGTCTTTGTTTGTCTGTCTATGTCACCCCCCCATCGCCAGTGTCTGTATCTCTGTATCTATCTATCTATCTATCTCTATCTATCTATCTGTCTATCTCTATCTATCTATCTGTGTATCTCCTCCTGCTCTTGCGCACCACAACGGCCACACTATCAGCAGTGACCATTAATCTTTGAAACCGGGGCATGGCAAATCAGGTTGTCTCACTCACTCGCCCACTCACTCCCTCCCTCACTCACTCACTCGCTCGCTAGCTCGCTCACTCAATCACCCACCTCCACTCGCTCACCCATAGCAAATCGGCCCACTCACTCACCCGTCGTCTCACAATCACAGTGTACCTTCTGAGATATGCCGTTGGATTGCAGGTATCTGTACCTCAGTTAAACCACTGGCACATACCTGCAGGAGGTGAGAAACCGTGCCTCAGAGCCCCAGAGATGTTCAGGCTGACACCAGTAGGGCGGTTGGGAGGCATACAATAGAGAAAGGTACTGGCCGACCCCGATTCCAGCCACACATTGTCCTGCTGCCTGCCTCACAGCAAACGGGGCGGGCAGTGGGCACATTTGGCTTCGACTGGTAAGGCCCAAGGACAGTTGTGGCAGGGGGGGGTGGCCAGGGCTGTGTGTTGTGTCACACAACACTTAGCACATGTCACACAACACTTCATATAGCATCCATAGAGTTGTGTGCTGGTCACACAGCGCACATGTCACATGTCACAGTGTGTGACATATTCTAAGTGCTGCTTGACCAGCACACAACTTTCGATGTCCTGTGTGAGTGCTGGTGACATGTGCTAAGTGTTGCGTGATATGTGCTGAGTGTTGTGTGACATGTGCTAAGTGTTGTGTGTCCAACACACAGCTTGCTAAGTGCTGTGTGGCCGGCACACAACTTCTTGTATTTTGGTAATTTCTTTATGCATTCTGTTTGCAACACAATACTTTGTCATGACATAGCACATCACATGGCACAGCACATAGCACAACACATAGCACACACACACACACACACACAGCAAAGTCTGGCAAGCAAACACACACAAACCCAAAACCCCAATCCTGGAAGGAAATCGAGTTGGGTAGGGAGGCACAGACCCCGCCCCAGAGTCCCAAGCAAAATTTCAAGTGTTCCGTTTTTCTCCTTCTGAGTCTCCAGGGCGGAGGAGGGGCAGGTATCGCATTTCGTTGAGGGAAAAGAAGGTGTATGACACACATGCAGTCCTGAATTACTGCTCTGCTCAACGCGCTGTTGCTAGCAAGACGTATGAGTGCTCACTTGAAAAGGAGCATGGCATGGAATTGGGACTGACCGAGCTTGGGAAGATGGTGTCCGGTTTCAAGAGCATGGGCAATAAACCCTTGAAGAAACTAGGGGCGATTGTGGTGCTGGCTACAGGACAAGGCGCACCAGATGCATCTTCTTAACTGAAGACGACCTTACCGATAAACGGGGAGAATCAGATGGGGCCAGTGCGTGACGATGATGGTGATGGTGATGGTGATGGTGATGGTGATAGTGCTTCCCATAAAAAGCGTGTGCTGCATATCGGTGAGCGTTTGTCTTTAGCAGCACAGGGTGAAGCACTTTCAAGCAGCAGTAAATTGGTTCCCACTGGTCCAGCCAATGCCATTGAAGGTTATGTCCTCCAGAATAGGCCCTATCCTGCTGCAGTGATAGCAGGGGAAGCAGCAGCAGCAGCTCAGAGCAAACAAAGACAGGGCAAGAGTCGGAAGACCAATAGCGGCGTTGTGAACGATGTAGTGGCTGCTCCTGAAGTGCGCAAAACACAGAGCAAAGAGGAGGATCGAGTGTGCGCTTGACCTTGAAATCGGTAGAGGCTAATGATGAACATTTGGAAGGGAAAGTGCTTCCACGGACTGGCAGCGCTGAAACGACCGACGCAGCCACTGTTTCTGCGAGGACCAGGCGATCTCTCACGAACAAGGAGCATCTGGGTGAGGGCAGTCCCTCCTCAGAGAGGCTGGTTGAGGCAGTGGTTGGCCAGCGGGAGAGCAGGCGGAAGTTGAATAGAAGAGGAGTCGCGTTTAGCGGCAGCGCAACAACTGATGTGTGTACTGATAGAGCAGCGGTGGTGCATCGTGCTGTCGATCAGTGAAGTGCATTGGGCGAGGTGGCTTTTGTGAGAAACTGGTATCCGAGTCATTTTCAGGGCGGCCACAACTAGCAATGAGAAGCTGGTATCCGAGTCATTTTCAGGTCATGCAGAGGTCACGTCAGTCAAGGGAGAGGTGGTTTCCAAGGGAGATGATGGAAGATTTCCACACGTGCCCTGGCAATTTGTTTCGGTAGATTTAAAAAACCACAATTAGGGCGAGGAAATCATCGCAATGTGTGTGTGTGTGTGTGTATGTATGTGTGTGTGTGTGTGTGTGTGTGTGTGTGTGTGTGTGTGTGTGTGTGTGTGTAGGTAGGTTCTTCAGCTGAAGTGAACAACTATTGTCTTATGCAGACGTTAACGTGTAGAATGTTATGATATCTGAGCTGCTGCACCTGAGCGTCAAGGAGAGTGATAAGATATGAAGTCGGTTCCATGTCAGGTTAATCTGATTTAGAGTTTAAGTGCAACAGATTAAACAGACATGGAACCGACTTCATATCATATCAGGCTCGATCGAGCTTGATATGATCCTATGCAGCCAAAATCACAGCTGCGATAGCCTTGGCCCTTAGGAAGTTATAGGAACACAAAGGCGATGGATACATTAAATAGTACCTCTTACACTTTGCACTTGAGAACAGTGTGAAGTCTCATCATCCCATGGACCATGGACCATGTGTTGTCCATCTCGGCCATTCGATGCAGTCGGATAACTTACAGTTACTTACATGCTTGAGAACGGGTGCAAAAGTCCCACGATCCTTAGAAGTTAGAAGCATATAATGATGCGGAATGGAAAAAAGAAGAAGAAGATGAAACTTGACTCGAGTGCCGCTTGATATGATTATGATTGATTGGACTGTGGTTTGTAAGAAACATAACTTAACGATCAGATGGAGAGGAGGGTGGAAGATCTTCATCTAGCACAGCTTAACCACTGTAATTACACGGTAGTCTGTCTTCTCAGGTTAATTACAACTTTACCCCTCTGGTTTGAGTTATGTATGCCAGCGGTGCCAACTGTGGCTTTTGCATCAGAGACTTGGATGTCTCAGACTGACTCGAGCCCTTTCATAAGTTTCAGGTACATAGATCACGAACCTGACCAAATGCGTCTCTGTATGCAATTCTGTGACGGAAACGTTTTTCTTAAATGGGAATGTGTGATTAGATTCATTACTGCCAACACTGGTTGGTAGGAGGGGGCAGACCCCGCTGGTTCTATGCTGTTGTTGTTGTTGTTGTTGTTGTTTTGTTTTTTTTTTTACACAAACTCCATCTATTGGCGGGGAGCAGCACCTGCTGGAAACCGGGTCCAGCATTCTATGTTGGTTCTATAACTTCTATGTTCGTGCTTGGGAGATAGAAAACATGGACCTGGTGACCTGGCCGTCTGTGAGTGCCTTCATGGAATGGACATATCTCTAGCGGAACATAGCTCTAACAAAGCAACCCCACTGGTTGGGGATTTCTATGACGTCATGATGACAGATAAGTGAAGGAAGGAGTGAGAGTCTTAGAGAGGAGGAGCAAGGGGGCGGTGAACTTGTTCTTGGACATCCAGCGATGCCAACGCCCACGGACATCGAGCGATCTGGAGACCAGCCCCACCATCGATCGACCAACATCACCACAACAACTTTGATATTTAACGCACATAAACCAGACAAACCCCTGACCAAAGGCTATACAATCCACGACTGAAGATGCACAGGGTCACATGTGAAAGCACGAACAAGAAACGAGCCATGATTTCCATCATATGCCATATAAACAGCTGAAGATTAATTGCTCCGCGCAGGAGCTAAGTAGAGGGAAATCATTGCCAACGCTGACTCGGTCAAATATATTTACCGTCGGTCACGATATCCCCCTGTATACAAGCTAAAGCACATTTACTGTATGTCATAATACATATTTTGAAACCATCGTCTGCGCCCGAAGACAACACATCCTCATAACGAGTGTATACAAGCTATCTTTCAAGTCAGATGCAGTCATTATGAGGGTGCGTTGCGTTCGGGGGAAGACAGTAGCCCAGTACTTGCCAAACCTATTGAACAACTTGATCACCCTAAACTTGGGCCTATTCGCAAACTACATTCATTTGATGTCATGAAGAGAGAGGGAAATTTACCGTCGGTCACGATATCACCCTAAACTAAACTTGGCCCTTACCGCCAATAAAATTCATTTGATACCGTGAAGAAAAGAAGAACATTTACCATGGGTCACGATATCCCCCTGCACTTCGCCCTAATAGCCGACTGGATACATTTGAAACCATGAAAGAGGAACACTTCCCCATATCAGATCTAGACAAGGGCCTCGCTCCACCACTTAGAACAAGCACAAAAGACAAATTATGGTGATGTATCTATCCACGTTCTAGCGGAAGATCCATTCTCGTATTGCAAGAGCGAGGTTCGAAATCCAGACTTAAAGACGRCTGAATGAGGGTCCGGTCTGCAGGTCTATGTTCTARGGATCGTTCTCTCTTTGTGTGTTTTCACTTTTTTTTGCTCATTGAGCAGCCTATTAAAAAACAAAAAGAACAGCCAATTATCTGGAGGAAGCTTTTCGACTGAACCTAGACGAGATTTCAGGCAGATTCACTCAAGATCTCCGGATGGATGGATTGAGTCAAATGCTTCTAGCCAACTTTCACTCACACGGAGACTTACAATAAGCCATGATGCACAAATAACAGCGCCCGCCCAGATCAATCAAAAAAATTCCCCCAAAATRAATACACTCCCTCCTTTCCCGTTATTCAGTTCCGTACTCACGCTCCGTTTTCGATCTCTCGCAAGTTTGTCTTTCCAGCTACACAAGTGCAACTCTCTCTCTCTCTCTCTCTCTCTCTCTCTCTCTCTCTCTCTCTCTCTCTCTCTCTCTCTCTCTCTCTCTCTCTCTCNTCTCTCTCTCTCTCTCTCTCTCTCTCTCTCTCTCTCTCTCTCTCTCTCTCTCTCTCTCTCTCTCTCTCTCTCTCTCTCTCTCTCTCTCTGTGGACGCCGACGATGTGCCACATCAGTTCCTGATACATTTCGACCTCTCTCTCTCTCCACCGTTCCTGTTGTTGTGTCGTCTTTTCTGGCTGATGCATCTCCCGCAACCCTTGTCCCCGCGGACGTCACCCAACCGCTTTCCTCGATGTATCCGACTTCAATTACTGCCAGACTTGGATGCATCTGATCGTAAGCACGTTAGAGCTTAGTAGAAAAAGTCTTCACGTGGGTTTAGGGATGACCCTGAATCTATTTCAGGGATTAGGGATGGACCCAGATGGTTATTTATCTTGAAAAGGCTGCTGGCCAGTGCTTCACGATCTATTGCACCGATCCACGACAACGACGACGACCACGTATTAGTAGAGAATTACTCATCGACCATCGATCTATCAGATTATTCTTCGGAGATTAACACAAGTTGTATATATACGTACATATATATCTTAGATAAATTAATTACACTGACGACTGAGATTACGCGGTGACGTAGAGGATGACGACGGGTGATGATCAGATGCAATCTATCTGGATATATATATTGTCACAAAGTTATATATGCACGTTTCACAAGTCATTGATAAGATCAGATGGTACTTAGGTATTACTGGAGTTTGAGCTATGAATCCGACCACGAGAAGGGGCAATGGGGAAGGGGGAGATGAGGAGGAGGAGGAGAGAACTTCACTTTTTATGGTAAAAAATTGCGACGAGAGGCTTCCTTCCCTCCCCCTCTCCCCCCTTCCCCCTCCTCTTCCCCCTCCACTTCCCCCTCCTCTTCCCCCTCTTCTTCTCCCCTCCTCTTTCCCCTCCTCTTCCCCCTCTTCCCCCCTCTTCTTCCCCCCCCTCTTTCCCCCCCCTCCCTTTATACGGATGAAAGGGGTGACGAGGGGTGACTTCTTTACCGTGATTTCTTTAGGTCTTCCGTGACTGTGGCGGCCGCTCGCGAATCATTAAACCAATCAAGATGACATAGTCTGCCTAATAATAATAAAGTAAGCAATAACAAAGGCGCTGGGTATTTTCTTTGGATCCATAGTCATCCATTTCCATCTATCCATCATCCATTCATCATACATTAATCATCCATCAATCATCCATTAATCAGCCATCAATGATCTATCAATGATCCATCAATCATCTATCAATCATCCCATCAATCATCCATCAATCAATATCCTATCCATCCATCCATGAATCATCCATGAATCGTCCTTCCATCTCTCTTTTGCCGTAGATCCGAGTCATCCGACGATATCGGTAAGAGGAAATTTGTTGGGTTTGAACAAGGACAGCGCCATTGTCGGTAAGAGGAAAAGACCGTGCGTTCTATTCCCTTAGCAACGAGTATCGATGGTCGTTGTTGAGGGTTATGAAGAAGCGGGGGAAAGGAAGATAATTTTATGCTAGTGAACCGTAAAGGAAGTGCGGAGGTTAGCGTCTTCCCCTGACTAGAACGCACGGTCTTGATAGTTGTATTTGGGGCAGCTTTCAGTCTGCATACAGCGATAATCACCGTGCGTTCTATTCGGTGGAAAGACGGTGATAAGGCTGGAAAGCGAAGGAGCAGAAGAAGAGCCTGGGGGCAACATCCAAGATACCCTACAGTTACTTGGAGCGACCTCAGATTCTGAAATCAATGTCCAGAAATGAGAGTTTTTGGGTGAACGTGACCAGGATCTCAGCCTGGGGGGAGAAGGAGGGAAAGGAGTAAATAGAGCATGTAGGAGATTGGGGGAGAAGGGGGAGGATTCTGACATCAATGTCCAGAAATGAAAGTTTTTGGATGAATGTAACCTGGATCTCAGCCCGGGGGGAGAAGGACGGAGAGAGTAAACAGAGCATGGAGAAAATTGGGGGAGAAGTGGGGGGTAGGGAGGAGGAGGGAGGAAGAGAGAGGAAGACAGGAGGAGAGCGAAAGAAGAGAGAGAGAAGAGAGGAGGAGGGAGTAGAAGAGGAGAAACAGAGGAGATGGAAACGCGAACGAATGGAGAAGTTACAAAGGAGGAAGAGAGGAGGTAAGGAGGGCACAAGAAAGGAGGAAGAGAGGAGCGGGAAATTAGGGAGGATTTTCCTCTCTCTTCCTCCCGATGGCGGGCCATCGGGAGGAGCAGGAAATTAGGGAAGACTTTCCTCTCTCTTCTGCGGCGATGGCGGGCCATCCACCACGATGAACTCGCAAGCGAAGTCCCCATCGTTGTCGGGATACTCACCAGGGATATGTTCAATCAAGACCTGATGAATCTCTTACAGGTCCCTATCATCTAGATTCAGTCGGGAACACTCCTCAATGACGTATTGTGAGTCATCCATTTCCCTCTGGTCCTCTAATAGCAACGCACCATGCCATCCCCGATCCCGATCTTCATCCTCTAATTGATCGCAACCGCAAGCTCACGAAGAATCTAGGGAGGCCTGAATGAAGGAAGACAAAGAGGCTTTCCGATGGTAAGCTTCTTCTTCCTCCTCCGATTAGAAGCGAAGGACGAAATTCAACAGACGAGGTCTTATCCACAACACCTCCCACCACCACCCCACCCTCTCTCTCTCTTTCTCTCTTTCTATTCCTATTCGCAAAACAAGACTGCGGCCCACGTCTGGGTAACCACCCTCCGATCCACCTCTGAACAAGACCGCCTCTGAACACGCCACCATCATCATTTTTCTCATCATCATCATCATCATCATCATCATCACCATCATCATCATCATCATCATCATCATCATCATCATCATCATCATCATCCACGTAATGAGAAAACCCCATTCCCCGCGTCCAACCCCCTCCCGACAATAGTCACACAAAACTCACGAGGAGCTATCTGACCTCCTTAGCGAGAAGATGAGATGGAGGGCAAAGAGATGACGCGAGATGGAGGGGGGCAAACGAAGGGGACAAACAAATACGAAAGACAATGCCCCGGACTCGGCATACATCACATCTGACCACAACTCGGAAGGGAAAAACAAAAAAACAAACAAAACAAAAAACCAGTCTGAGAACGATGGCAGGGAAATGAAGCCGATTGAAAACCTTCACTAAGTTAGTATTTCTTTCGAGAACGTTCATAGTATCGAACTTGAAAGCAATATTTTCATTCACACGAGAAGGACGAAGCACAAGAAAGAGGGGAGGAGATAACGGAGAGTCTGCAACTCGTCGACCCTCTCTCTCTCTCTCTCTCTCTCTCTCTCTCTCTCTCTCTCTCTCTCTCTCTCTCTCTCTCTCTCTCTCTCTCTCTCTCTCTCTCTCT
>BFEA01000676.1:177994-188625 GCA_003427395.1 Chara braunii | reverse complement strand
TTTTTCTTCTTTCTATCTCTCTCTAGATTTATCTTTATCTTTTTCTAAAAAAATTCGAAATATCTTCTTTCCCACCTTCTTTTCTCATTTTCTGATTTATTTTATTTATTTTTCTATTTATTATGAAAATTCGATTTTCTTTACGGCAACCCTAAATCTGATTAGGTGTTAGTCTTTACTACTTTCGGCACACGTTTTAACCCCGTGGGGGTAACGAAGTGCTGCCGAAATTTTCTGTTTTTCCTTCCACTTAGTCTTCTCGGCACACTTCGACCCCATGAAGGTAACGAAATGCTGCCAAAAATTTTGATCAATTAGATACTTCATTCCTCCCCACCTCCTCATCCACTTTTTACTTCTTTATTTATTTATTTATCTATTATTTCTTTATTTATTCTCTGAAATTTCTTTTTTTATTTACGGCATCTTAACACCTAGTGTGCTCACCTTGGTCTCTCCTTTCCCCTTGGCACATTCTTGACTCCGTGGGGGGTAGGGAAATGCTGCCGAAATTTTCAAAAAAATAAATATTGTTTTTCCTTCACATCTTTTTACTTATTTCTTGAATTATTTTTATTATTTATTTATTTCCTTATTTATTTTTATTTTCTCTCGAAATCTCGGTGTTTATTTATTTTTTCTCCCACCTTCCCCCCCCTATGCTTGCTATTTTACTTTCTTGATTAGGTCGCCGGTACCCTACCCTAACCACTTAAACTTCGGTAAGGGTTTTCTTAGGGTTTTTGTAGGGTTTAGGGTTCTTCAAAACCCCCCACTTCCCCGTCCTCTTCGGGCACCCTGGACCCGAACCACCCCTCCCCCTTTGACGGCGCCCGTGCTAGCCTAGCTAGCACCGTTCGCCGCTTTCTACCGCGGACTTCCCCCTACGCCCTCCGCTCACGCGGACCTCTTCTGGTCCCCTCCAGTCCGGTCCGTCATCTCCCCATGGCCGGCGGTGTGTCACACGCCGCCGTCACGGCGATGACCACGGCATCGGGCTTCACACCCGTGCCGGTGGACCAGGGCCATCAACCCCAGGGGGATCTTCACACCCTCCTCACCTCCCTCCTTGCGCCCATCCAGGCGCAACTCGCGACCCTCGGGCCCTTACAGGTGCAGGTGGCGACCCTTGCCGTCGGTGTGCAGCAACTCCAGGATGCTACGTGTCCTCAATCTCCTGGCTCCCAGTCCGGGTCCCCCGTCCTCCGACAGAGTGGCCACGGCGGAGCTTCCTCCTCCGCCGCCCCCGCTCCGGCCATCTTGGTGACTGCCCACGCCCCTAGCACGACGGCCACCACGAGCCAGACCCTCCCTCAGTCCACGGGCGCACACGCCCAGATTACGGTCACGACAGCCACGGGACCACAACCCGCTACCATGGTTTCAGCTTTCCCGGGTGCCCCACTTCTCCCCCCTCTTCGCACGACCGCAGCGTCATCTGGCTCTACCCCTTGTGGGATACCTCGCGCCGCTCGTGCGTCTCCTCCTGCCACACCTCGCTCGACCTACGTTCGAAGTCTCGAGGACGCGATCGCCCAGCTCCGGGACGCCCTTGCCCTCTCACGCCTTCAGCCACCCCCACCCTCACAGGTGGCCGTGCCTTCCGGCGCACCCTCTTCGTCCTCTATTCTTCCTTCCATGCAAGCTCACTTCCCTCGCCATGCACCCTACCCATGTCCATCCTACCTCCTCCCCATCCCCTCGGTCGCATGGACCTCTTCTACCGCAACCCTCGCGCAGCCTGCTGCTGTTTCCCCCGTCGCTCCACCATGCTCCCGGGCGTACAGTCAGTTGCGCCTCCCCCTCCAGGACCTGCGCCGACTTATTCCGCCGTAGCACACTCCCCTGCTTCCCGTTCCCCTCGCCGCCAAAACGGTGGCGCACCACTCATCCGCTTGTCGGACATTCCCTTGTATGACGGTACAGGCATACGCGTGTCTAGGTGGCTGCAGTCTGCCACCCGCACGCTCCAGCTCATGGGCGCCACACCCGACACGTGGGTGGGTCACCTCTCCACGCGCCTACATAGTGCTCCTTTCGACGCTTGGGAGAATTTCTATGCTTACTCCCTGCGTGAGGGTCGGACTCTGACCTTGATGGATTTCCAGGCGTTCCTCGAGGATCGCTTCAGAACCCGATATGACGTGACTGACGCCTTCGAGCGTGTCGTCACTACACGCTGGTCCGACTCTGGTGGCGCTGCCGGCCTGGATTACCACATCGAAGTCTTTCAGGACGCCCGCCTCGTTTGTGACGTGGCGTTCCTGTCCGAGGCTGCCCTTATCGATCGTTTCTTGGCCAGCCTCTCGCTCGAGTACCGCTCCGAGCTATGGTGGTACGAGTTCACATCGGCCCCGCAGGCTTACGAGGCCGCCAGGACACATGAGCGGATGCGAGCCCGTCTTCACCCCGCCTCCTCCTCCCAGCCTCAGCGCACGGGTTACGCCTCCTCCTCCTCTCATGACACTTCCCAGCGCCGTTCCCCTTTCCGCGGTCGTCCCCGCCGTCCCACGCGGCAGGGTGACCACTTCTCGCACCGCTTCAGCGCGCTCGAGTATGGGGCGCAGGACCCTGGAGCCCCGTCGTTGCCAGAGGGTGACCATAGCGACGACCTCGATCTCGGCGATGTCGTCCATCACCACCTAGAGGACTCTACTCTCCCTATGGCTGAGCGCCTCCAGCTCATCCTCTCCACCCTCTCCCAGGCACGCAGCCGCCCTGGTCACGCTGGCGCGTCACCTCCCGAGGTCCCTCAGCAGGATCTCCCTCAGGGCTTTGTACCTCCTCGCGGTGTCCTTTCCGCTGAGGAGCGCGCGGCTATTTTGGGCCGATGTGGGTGTTTGCGATGCCGCCTGGACGGTCATACCTCCTCGCGGTGCCTTTACACTACAGCCCTTGACCGCCACAATGCTAACCTTTCCCGCTAGCGTCGTGCTTCGTCCCCCCCCGGCGCCTCACATCCCCGCGGCGCCTCCTAGCCACGGTGAAGTGTACACCTGCGCCCTCCTAAGTAGTGGGTTTCCCGACATCTCCGTCGCGGTTCGCCCCTCTCTGTACAGGAGCTAAGGTATCGCAGGACTCGACAGAGTGTACTCAGCCCTCTGTCGCAGTACCGTCTCCGCCTTCGCAGACCACCATATCCCCTCCTTCCCCGCCGCGACTACCGACGCGTCGAGCCATTCGCTCAGCCCGTTGCAGCGAGCAGCTTGCAACTCGCGAGGACGTTGTGTCCTCTCTTCTGGACTTGAGCATGCTCCAGGCTCGTCAGGAGCGACTCACCCTCCATGTCGCTGCACTGCGTCGCCTTCTCGCCGTCCTCTCTGACCCTGATCGCACCCTCCCGATCATCCCAGTACGACTCGGGACCTCCACGAGGGTGTACTCAGCGCTGTGGGATTCTGGTTCTCAGGGGGATTTCATTCACCCATGAGTGGTGAAAGAAGCCCGCTTACCCACGACAGGGTCTCCGACTCCCATCTCCGTTACCCTAGGGGATGACAAGACCCAGCGCTTCTTCGATCAGACGGTCACTGACCTCCCTTTCTTCCTCACTCTCGAGCCGACTGATAGTTCCCCGGCGTCTCGCCGCCACCGCTCCTCTGCACATTTCGATGTGATGGAGACAGGGTACGACTTCATTCTCGACACTCCATGGTCTCGTCGGTTCCACAGCACCGAGGCCGATGGGGCGACCAACACTCTCGTTCTCAAAACGAAGTGTGGACAGACGTATCGCGTACCTTTCATAGGTACCATTGCGACACCACACCCCGATCCTCCTCCCCCAGAGCCTTCCGTGCCCACACCATCTCCTTCCATCACTGTCACCTCGCCTCGGCAGTTCGCCCACTTCATCCGACGGGTCGACGTCACCTTCTTTATGGTGGACGTGACGGATCTCTTACACTATGATCCACCATGTCCCGACGCCGCGCTCATCTTTCTGAAGCCTGATCCTCCTTCTATCTCCATGGCTCCCAGCTCTACTTCCGTCCCTCCGCCGTTCGTCGAGTCCACCCCGCCGTCGCGCGCTGACGCTGACGCTGAGGAACTCGCACGATATACGGTTGACCTGGAGCCCGCAGTTCGTGACCTCATCCGAGAGTACCACGACGTTTTTCCATCGTCGTTCTCATACACCGACATCCCACCGATGCGTGACATCAAGCACTCCATTCAGCTTGTGCCTGACTACCGTGTTCACCACTAGGCACCCTACAGACTCTCGATCCCCGAGGCCACCGAACTCAAGCGTTAGCTTGAGGAGCTCCTAAGACTAGGTTTCGTTAAACCCAGCAACTCCCCGTAGGGTGCACCCGTCCTCTTTGCTCGCAAAGCGAATGAAACTCTTCGTCTCTGCATCGACTACCGCGGTCTCAACCGCTACACGGTTAAGAACAGCTACCCCATGCCTCGTTCCGATGAGCTGTTCGACCGCCTAGCAGGCAACCGCTTCTTTACGAAGATTGATCTTCATAGCGGTTACCATCAGATCCGCGTCGCTGCAGCCGATCAGCCGAAGACAACGTTCCGATCGCGCTTCAGCCACTACGAGTTTACAATGATGTCATTCGGCCTCACCAATGCACCCGCTACCTTCAGAGGGCGATGAACTACATCTTCAGGGACATCCTGGAGCAGTACATTCTCGTCTACCTCGACGATATCCTGGTCTACAGTCGTACCCTTGAGAAACACCTCAGACACCTCCACGACGTCCTTGACCGCTTGTGCAGATATGGTTTCTGCGCCAAGCTGAGCAAGTGCCGCTTTGCCCAGCACAAAGTGAATTTCTTAGGACACTACGTGTCTGACCAGGGTCTCCACATAGACGACGCGAAGATCACTGCTATTGCGGAGTGGCCCGCCCCCATATCCGCCAAGCAGCTTCGCAGCTTCCTAGGCCTGACCAGCTACTATAGCGATTTCATCCGGGGATACGCAAGGTATTCCTACGTCCTCACCTCCACCCTCTGTCGGAAGAACCCACCCTGGGCTTGGACACCCCTCCACGAGGACGCCTTCCGCGCCCTCAAGAAGGCGGTGACATGCGCACCGGTTCTTCACCTACCCGATTTTGATCGCCCTTTTATCCTTACCACTGATGCGTCAGACTTTGCTGTAGGAGCAGTGCTTTCTCAGGTCTTCCCCTCCTCTCCTGATTCCTCTCATCCTCGTATCCCTCGCTTTCCACCACCTACCCCTACCACTGCTTCCCGACTAACGCCTACTCGTCCAGCTACTGACGAGCCTTCTATTGACTATTCTCCTACCATCGCCGGGGACGGCACTGTCGAGTCTCGCTCAGGTGATTATCCGATAGCCTTCTACTCCAGTCAGCTTCTGTCTGCCGAGATAAACTACACTGCTGATGAACGTGAGGTTCTCGCAGTAGTTTATGCCGCTCGGCACTGGCGTTACTACCTGCACAGGGCACCGTTCACGGTGCGCACGGACAACTCTGTTGTCCAGGCTTTTCTGACAAAGCCGAAGCTCAGTCCTCGACAGGCTCGCTGGTGGCGCGACCTATCCGAGTTTAGTTTCACCACTGAGCACATCAAGGGTGAGACTAATCGGGTCRCAGATGCCYTATCCCGRCGCCCTGACCACGWCCAGGAGCASATCCAGCTCTCTTCCATCTCGGTCACCACYGTCCACCACTCGGTGATCRACGAGTTTCRCACTCAKTACCGCCACTGCCCCGACTATCGCGACATCCACACGACCCTTCGGAGTGGCAAGACCATCCCGAACTACTCTCTCGGGGACAACGGTCTTGTGTACTGACACGGTTGACAGGGCACCAGAGAGCCCCGTATTTGTGTTCCCTCCACTAGACAGCTACGTGTCCGAGCAGTAGCAGAATTCCATGACCAGGCAGCCGCCGGTCATATGGGCTTCCACAAGACGTTGGCTCGTGTGAGCCGCCTGTACGTCTGGCCGAAGCGCAAAAACTTTGTGAAGGACTACGTCGCAGAGTGTCCCACCTGTCAGAAGGTGAACAGTGCGAACCACCTTCCTTATGGTTTGCTCCAGCCTCTTCCTATCCCTGAGGGTCATTGGCAGTCCATCTCGATGGACTTTATCGGTCCTCTTCGTCCTCCGATCCCACGCGGTCATGATGCTATCCTGGTCGTCGTCGACCGCTTCACGAAGCGTGCACGCTTTGTTCCGTGCCGATATGCCATCAGTGCACGTGAGGTCGCTGACATCGTGTTTGACCGAGTCGTGCGTGACCACGGCTTACCTCTGAGCATCATATCTGACTTTGACCCGCGCTTTACCAGCCGATTCTGGTGACGGCTCCACGAGGTATATGACACTCAGTTCCGCTTCTCCTCGTCTTACCATCCACAGACTGATGTTCAGACCGAGATCACGAACACGACTCTCAGAGATATCCTCTGAAAGATTGTTCGTGACGACCAGCGGTGGGATCTCCATCTTGCCCACGCGGAGATAACCTACAACCACGCCGTTTCACCAGCCACAGGGATATCGCCTTACTATTGCGACCTCGACTATCACCCTCATGTTCCCGCGGACTTCCTCCGACCGTCACAGATGCACCCCGACACGAGTTGTCCCGCGCTGGATGATTGGGTTGCACATATGACGTCGATCATGAAAACCGCACATGAGCACATAGCCGCTTCCCGGACTCGCACGGCAGCACGTGCGAACCGATCAAGGATGGATCATCCATTCAAAGTCGGTGATGAGGTGCTTATCGACGCCCGCCACTTACAGCTCGAAGCGGATACGCTTCGCAAGTTCCGGCGTCGCTTCTTTGGCCCATGCCGCATCCTCCAGGTCGTCGGTTCTGATACGACATCTAGCCCGGTCAGCTTTCGTGTGAAGTTGCCCGACTACCTACGCCAGGCTCGTGTGCACGATGTCTACCACGTCTCGTTACTGTGTCCTTACCGCAGACCGTCTGAGTGTTTCGCTGGACGACCATACGAGCACCCTCCGCCCATCATGGTGGACGGCCACGAGGAGTTCCTCGTTTCATACATCATTGGTCGCCGAGTCACCGACGACAACCCTCCCCACGTCGAGTATCTCGTACGTTGGAAGGGTTACCCTGATGAGGAGGCTACCTGGGAGCCCCTCGAGCACTTGCAGCACGCTCGCATGTTGGTGCGTGCATATGACCGTGCTCGCCGTGTTGGGTTCACTGCTCCTCCTCAGCCCACTGACCGTCCTCCTTCTCCCCCGGCTGAGGAGACCGTTGAAGTCGAACCTGCTTCATCTGAGGCAGACCTTCAGCAGCAGCCGGATGCTTCTGAGCGTCCACAACGCACTCGTCATCGTCCTGCTCGATACGACGATTGACTCTGACTTACATTCCCACGTCTTTGACTTCTCAGTACGCCATCCACTCAAGTTTTGCTACTTTAGCTCGTCGATGTTGCGGCTCTTCCTCGATGACATTCCGGACTTTTCATCGCGGACGTCATCGGCAGCTTCATGGACTTCGTCACGATCAGCTCTGCCTACTTCAGACGTCGCCACTCTCTTACCACTTCACCCTGTACAGTACCCTGCTTGTGTCGCATGATGGTCTCCCTTTAGCCGGGTTCCTCTGAGTTGGGCTCTCCCTTGGTATACGCATAGGCATCGGGACCGTAGCATTGCCCTAGTTTCCCATCTTACGGATCTAGCTTCGACTTCCCCACCTTAGGAGTCACCTGCATCATTCCCTTACCCATCATCTTTCTACCCTCTGCCGGCCCTTACGCCTTAGTTAGGCAGCCCCGCATGCTTCATCTAGATGCGCCCAGTATACCAGGCTCCCCTGTTCTCTTGCATGGTCGACCCTCCATAGTGGTCATCCCTTAGTTGAGCTTTACCCGCCCTGATGGTCTATCTGTTAGGGTCATTGGTTTGGTCCGCTCCCTGTTCCCTACCCTCATTGAGCCTAACGACATGTGTTCCCCCTGTTACTATGTGTGGATGCCCTTAGGAGTTTTCGACCCCTAGGCTGCATTCGCCACCCTCAGAGACCATCCCACCCTTTGGTTTATGACACACTTCTCTTGTGACATATGGTTGTCTTGTTGATTGCTTTCTTGCTCTCAGACTGAGGCTACTGCCTCTGACATTTCTAGGATTTAGTTGTTCTGCTTTTGCTGTTCTTAGGACTTATACACTAGTCAGTTGTTACCAGACTGAGGCTACTGCCTCCAACATTATAGGATCTAGTTATCATACTTTCTGCTTTCCTAGGACATGTATGCTAGTTAGTTACTTCTGCTTTTACTTAGGCTGATAGCTGTGACATTGCTGTTTTGTGACATTTTCTAGCCTAGGTTGCATCGCATGGACTCAGCATGGAGGTCGCTTTTCATCCTAGACTACTCAGGTTTTCTTTTTCTTTGGTAGAGTTCTGCTTCTTGATGGAAGCGTGTTTGCATCTAGGTGATCCATCACAGGCCGAGGATTGTGTAGCGGATCTCTGGTTGGTGGGCCTGTGAGACCAGCCCCTTGGCCTGTTCTCACAGGCCTGTGTTTTATTCGGGGCAGTCCAGTCCAGGCCGGTACCTCTATCGGTACTAGCCAGTCCAGTCCAGTCCCGCCAGTCCGCTGGGGTATACCCCAGCCTTTGGCTGCTTTCGGATCATTCTTCAGTGACACATTTTGGAGTACATGCGTTGGAGTCTTGCGTGGGGAGCTGCGTTGTGCCATCTCGCTCCCCCCTTCTTCCTCCATCTCCATCTCTACCACTAGCGGAGCACCACACCTGGTGGGTCTGCTACATACATATATAGATATGATATATATATAATATTATGTGACTTTTTTTGCGATGGAAGGGACCCTCTTTGTTGGATAGAGCTTGGAAAACTAAATAATGTAAATACTAAATAAGTACACTAAGGCTTGTGATGTGGTGCGCAACAAACCTCACACCGGATGGTGATTTTCTGACAGAGCGGAATATGTGTAGAAGGGTCCAAGATACCACATAATTGGGGGTGTGCCAAGGATTTTCGGGAAGAGGGGGGTGGGGTGGAGTTCCAGGTTGGAACTGGAATCTCAGTTTCGTTAACGTTCTACTAGAAGGTGGCAGGCGGTGAGTGGACGGACTTCTCCCTAAGCCACCACTACCTTTCACAGGCAAACTAGAAACCTCATGAGAATGTTGTATAACCTAAAGCTCATTCTTCGGAGGTTGTTCTCCACCGGACCAAAATGGCTGGTGGTGCTATGACGCCCAAACCTCACGCCCAACACGACTTCCTGATCGGAGTGGGATGGGGGCCCAAAAATACGAAAAGGGGGTGTGCCAAGGATTTTAGGAAAGTGGGTGTGGAGTCTCGGGTCGGAACTGAGATCTCCGGTGGCAAGTTTAGGGACAACGGTGCAAGATGGTACATGAAGATCGTGTCTGGGATTATCGTCTCTGCCAGTTGCGTCGCTGTGGTCGATTCCTCATCTGGTGAACTAGTGGGTCGTGGTGGTTGTCACGCGGTTCGAACAGTTGTCAGCGCCGCTGGGCTGCGGCTCGGGTTTGCCAGGTAATTTCCAAAGCTCGATACGCGTGGTGCCGTTGGCACTTTTCGCACGATATGCGGGGCCGATAGCGGGCTATGGAATTCCACGATACCACTGTGAGCTGGTTATATGGAAGGAGGAGGTGGAAGGGAGGGAAATTGGTACTAATAACGACGAAGCCCGGAGATATGTAATATTGAGTGTTGTTACTCTCCGGATAGTCTGGTCCCCTAGGGTCGTTACTTATGGCCCATTGAAAGTCTCTCGCGCACAATCGGTCGTTCTCCGTCAGACAATGGAATTCCGGGTTTCTTAAGTTTCCCCCCCGTCTGAGATTTTCACCCTCCCAGTATTTGTGATATTTCAGGTCCCTCAGGCTCTCACGATCGGTGATCCAAAAGGGAATTTCTACAGGCATATCCGACTAGTGAACTCGGTTTCCCACATCCCTTATAGTGAGTCAGGGTCGAGGTCGACTCATGCAGACGCACGCGTACGCTGCGATTCGGTTTTCTCGAGATTGTGGTCGTACGCGAGTATGCACAGGAGCGAAAGTGGGTCGGGCTCAAATTTCTCGTGTCGGTGTATCAATTGTGTCCTACATGCATGCAACTATCCCACCCATGTTATTTCGGGTGAGATCTAGTCATTTCATTCACACCCATGTCATTCAGGTAACAAAGGAAAAGAGAAAGGGGGGGGGGGGGGGCAATTGTCCTGACATAGAGGGACAGCACATCATGGCACTCTCCGTGATCTGATAACAATCAAAGGCTAACAATTAAACCCAAAACATCCATAGCAAGGGTTTTCGATCAGACCCAGAATTGTTGCTTGACACAGATGGATACTAGAAAGTGACGAAATAATTAAGCATACATCACAGAATAAGATAAAGGAAAAAGGATTCACATCCATGTCATGCATACACACGAAGCAAAGGCAACAAAGAAAATCCGAAACGATTTACAAAGAAAGTCCGAAAGGGCCGCAAGAAGATCGGCCAAAGTATAAATCAAAATTATACAGATAGTTGGAAGGAGAGACTTCATTCCACACAAAGTTGATCTCTCTCTCTCTCTCTCTCTCTCTCTCTCTCTCTCTCTCTCTCTCTCTCTCTCTCTCTCTCT
>BFEA01000676.1:150637-177958 GCA_003427395.1 Chara braunii | reverse complement strand
TCTCTCTCTCTCTCTCTCTCTCTCTCTCTCTCTCTCTCTCTCTCTCTCTCTTTCTCTCTCTCTCTCTCTCTCTCTCCATTCCCCGATGCGAGCAGTACGTCGTCGCGCATCAACACAGAATGGTCAACCCGCTTGGTTTGAGCATGCAAGCCAGGTTCGCCTGTGCGCCACACTCTGTCGCGGCCCACACGTCAACCCCTCATACCTAACACCAGCTCGTCGGATCGCCCAACTCTCTCGTCGACTCACCTCTCAAGTTGACTCGTTAGCCGACCCTCACAGATGGCGCTAACAACAAGGTTCATAGTGAGCAAACTAATCGCGCTTGCCAAATTTATAGCATGCATGCTTGCGCGAAAGATACGAGATTAAGCCCAAGCGATCAGGAGAAGAAGAGAAGAAGTGCCTATGCCTGCATGGCCAGGCCGCGGCGTGGGGGTCGTAGCCGCACTCCGCGCTTCGATCCGGTCGTATAGGCGTTTAGGCCAATTAGAACGGAGCATTAAGCATGCAAGAAGAAGAAGGCGGGCAAACACGAGGAAACCAAGAAAGAAGAAAGATACATTTACAATCGCGCCCGCCAAAATGACAGTTACACAAGATTAAGGGCGTGATTCAGTCAGAGCCCAGTTCCTAGCGTCGCAAGATGCGCGTGAGTGAGAAGCGCGGCGCAACAAAATTCAGAGTACCTAAATTCCTAGCCTAAGTCCTAATTGCAAAAAAGAAATTTCGAAGAGCCCAAAAACAATTCCGCGAGCCCGTGGGGGGCTCGTCGTTAGTTGAAAATTCAAAAATGATATTCCCCCGTGATGATCGCGCCAAAAATTCCTAGTGCTCTTAGCAGAACAAGAACTTGAAAGAAGTCATGGCCACCGTTGTCCCTCGCGCTCGCTAAGGCGCGGTTACCCAATCGTTGACGCGGAACTTTTCCGATACCGACCCGATAGATTCCCACAGAAAACCAAAACAAACGAGGTTATCCATGCAATCTGTCCAACCGACCCATCTTTCCACTACTCATTCATCCGACCCATCTATTTCCTCAAGGCAGCTTCGCGCATAAAGTCGCGCAATTACAGAAAATGGTGATTATGGTTCGTCACATATGTGACGCCCAGGGGTTTCCAATCTTGAGCAAGCTCCCGCTTGCTCACACACTTGTGCATCAATCTATATCTCGAGGATTGAGCTCACACTTGCCACATACCGTAAGATAAGAGTGTAGAAGTCACTCAGTCGGGGCATTTGTGGGCTCTCCCTCAAACGTTTCCGGGGAAGGGCAATCTGATAACGGGAGGAGGAGGTGATGGATGGACTTGGGGAAGAGGAGGTACGAAGCGGCGGATTTCCCTGTCACTCGTGGGGATGCGGGTGTAGTGGACGGTGCGGTGGATGCGGGGGAATCGAGGGTGCTCCCGTTGATGAGGAAGAGAGGCAAGATAGTTGGGCTAGAGGGTGGAGAGGGTGCGAGGGATAGCAGAAGGGAAATTCTCGTAATTTTCACAGGCAGGAACTGTGTCCGAGATAATGCAATAAATTTTGATATTATTAAATTCCCGCTAGTTTACGCTGAAAAGAAGGACATGGAGAGGAAAGGAGGCGACGAAGGAGCGGGTGGTAGCGTGGGGGACGACGGTGATAAGAAGGCACGTGGTGTAGAACTGGTGGAAGAGAGAGGGCGGGAAAGGGCACCATCCATCAGGGAACGGGGGTCGGCCCAGGAGTTGGTGAGGGGTGAGGAAGTCAAGGGGACGGCGCGATAACGACCGGGGACGAAGCCCGATCGCCCGTATTTCCACAAAGACGAAGACTGGCTCGGGATGGCGGAGAAGACGGAGCCGGGGATTCACTCCTTCGGCGGCGTCGGCTTCCTGATCTCTCCGTTGTGGTTCCATCGGATTCTTCGTGCGGTGGCCCCGGATTCATCGACGGATCGCCCAGCAGTAACTGTGGTGGCGGCCATTCAGACTCGTCGACAGGTCGTTTGCCCTCCGTTTTCTCCCGCCTCCGTTGCGCTTCAGCTTCCTCTTCCTTTTTGCTTCGAGGGGACGGCTCCTCGGCTCTCCCGTTCCTCTTTCCTCTTCCTCCTCCTCAAACCCGATGTAGTCGGGATCGTCTCGGTCGGTGCCCGATTCTTCTTCCTCTGACTCCTCTTCTTCTTCTTCTTCTTCTTCTTCCTCTTTTTCTTCTTCTTCTTCCTCTTCTTCATCACTGGCTCCTAACACGTTTTCCCGTCGGATAAAAGGGTCCCACAGTGTGAGGTCAGTGACGTCAATCTCGAGGTAGAGGCTCGGGTACGGGTAAAAGCAGTTATCCCCGTCCAGCTCCGTACACGTGGACCACAGAAGATGTGGCGCAAGCGCGCGAGCGAGCACGTCGCTCCCCGACTTCCCATCACACCTCAATAGGATGTCGAGAGGTAAATCGTCCACCAGTTGCGCCAAAAACACCAGCAACTCGTCCGTGATTGCTTCGAGATGTCCTTCCTCCACCTTGCCAAATACTATCCCCAACAATTCTCCCTCCATACTCGTTCGTCAAGCTTGCACGATCAACAGTTCCACCTCATCGTCCGGGACCTCACCCCCTTCAGCTTCGGGGGCTGGCTCCGCCCAATGAAACACCACGCACACCAACAAAAGTTGAGCTTTACGTAGGCGTCCCTCCACCCATTCCACTTGTCTTCATCCAAAATCGGTACGCTAAGCTCCTGGATTCGGAAAGAGAGAGTGGGATCGATCACAGATTGCCGAAGGTGGGGAGATCAGACGGAAGGTTGAAGAGGGAGAGACGATGACGGTTCATTGGGACCGCTCAAATAGGAGGAGCTCCAGGAGAAGGATCTCCGAATCGCTGTTAGAGGTGCGGAGTCGGAGGTCTATATCGTCTGTGGTCACAATTCTTTCCCCTAGCCGAGCCAGCAACTCGACCCACGTGGCCGTGATCTCCTCGGCCCAACCTCTCAACTGCTGATAGATGTCTTTATGGATCACCGGGTGTAACGCCGTGATGTCACCGGTGAAAGTGACGATGACGGATATGTGGCTAACGTCGGGCAAGGACAGGCGCTGAAAGCCGAAATCTCGCCAAGTACACGCGTCGCCCCTGCGTGTACAAAACGGAACTCTGTTGCCGCGTGGATGGCTGCTGTGTTGAAGAAGGCGGCGAATCGAAGGAGATCGGGACTCAACCGAGGTCGCTGTACCTGCCGGATTATCGCTATACATCCCCTCGGGGTCATGAGATGCTCATTGATCACCTGCTCTGTCGAAAAACTCATGGCCATGGAGGCGGAGTCGAAGACGATGGTTGAGAGAGAAAGGAGGATTCTAGAGAGTCGTCGTCCTCGTCTTGACCGAGGGACGATGCAGATGACGGAGGAGAAGGGGAAGAGGGGAGAGGACGAAGGTAGGACATGTGTTGAATGATCGGGCGAGCCGATCGACTCCCCAACACCTCCCGCGCAAGCCTCACCGTTTTCACCCCACTGAGACCAAGCTCGACCACACGAAATCGCCCGAAGAATCGTGGCGCTAGCTTGCCTTGGCGAGCACATTTCCTCACCTACACAATGTCCCCTAATTTATATTCGGGCCGAGGCCCAACGTTCCCATGTCGAGCCTTATAACTCCGAACCTGTCTCCCATGGGCCATTTCTGTTATTCGTTGTCTTTTTCGGATCAATCGAGGGAGGACCTTTTCCATCAGTTCTAGATGGCGTTGGACCCTATCCTTAATTGTCGCCCTAGTGGTCTGTCGCCGAAGGGCCATCTCATCATTTAGGCTCGGTAAGGCTACACAGGGTAGGTTATTGGTCCGTAGTTGGAAGGGGGTCAGACCCGTGGATTCGTGGGGTGTCCCCCGGTGGATAGCCAGGATATGGTCCATGATATCGGGCCAAGGCCTCGTGTCATTTGCCGCGATATTGCGTCGCAAGGCGGTCTTAATCACCCGATTGGCGTTCTCTCCCAGTCTGTTGGATTGCGACATGTGGGGAGCAGTATTGCGGATGGAGACACCGTGTAAGACTAGATTCCTCAAGACTTCCCCTCTAAATTATGCCCCATTATCTGTCAGGATCTCCTCCGTGTCCTGGTGCATTCCGAGAAAACGGTTGACGTACCGCGCGATTTCGGCCGCCTGTCGCGTCTTGCATGGATAGGCCTCGATCCATTTCGAAAAGTGGTCGACGAATACCAGCAGAATGGAATACTCATAGCTATTCAGTCCAGGGGGTACGACAATATCGGTGGTATCCATACTAACCCTCTGGAATGGTCGTTCGACTACAGTAGGCACTATCGACCTAGGCGGCTGAATTGGCGCCTTCTGAGCGGCGCAGATCTGACAATTTCAAACGATGAACTTAACATCGTCACGAATGTTGCACCAATACCACTCATTTTTATCAATCGCCGCCTCCGTGATTCGGGCAGCGAAATGCACCACAGTTTCCTCGTACTTAACCCAGTCGTACCTCACAGACGGATGCGGGACAGACATCCAAATCCCGCTTCCGTCCGTTTTCCGTTTTTCTAAGTGTCCCTCATTCCATCCGTAATCTGGACTCGGAGCTCTCTCATTGGCTCATCTGCAATCTTCCTTTGTGAAATCTCGGAGGGGGTTCCCAACCACCGTAGCTATCAAGACGACATATGTCCAAACTTCAGCCCTTCTAAACCACCGGGTTTTTTCTAATCCTTCGGACGTGGCTTTGAGAAATCGAGCCTCCGTCGGGATTTTATTAGTGCGGCACAGAGGACACAACCAGGGTTTGTCTGCACTTTGGTACTGTATACAGGAACCATGGGCTTGGGAAACACATCGTTGACAATCTACCCACTCGACATAACATTCCCCGCTCGGTCGCATAAGGACCGAGTCGACTCTCGAAATTGCCATACAAAAATAGCAAAATTTATCAAGCAGGGAGGAAAAGGAGGAGGATGAGAGAGGAGAAAGGGGACCTTCGGGATTACCTGCGCATCCCATCCCCATCGTGTCAATCACCCCCTAGGAGCTCGAGGAAGGATGGCCAATTGTCCGTATGAACGCTCGTTGGTTGGTTCTGGTTCCTTCCACGAGGTAATCTCCTCCCCTTTAGTCACCTAGTCGGGTCAATGCAGACGTGTCAAGCCGTCAACGTTCCCATGCTTCTCCATCTTCCGATGGACAATATCGAAATCTTATTCTTGCAATCGTACCGCCCAACGTCCAATCAAACCCGTGTTGTTGGTGGGCCTCTTGAGGGTCAGTAAGGGTTCATGATCTGTGACAAGGAGGAACTTCTGTCCGTAGAGATACGGATGAAAATGTTAAATTCCCCAAACCACTGCATAACACTCTCCATGAGGAGCTGAATCATTTCTCCTCTCGTCAGGCACTGTCCGAGAAGCGCACTCAATAACGTGTTCACGACCGTTTTTACCCTTCTGGGCTAGAATAGCGGAGATCGATTCAGGTTGCCAGTCCGTAATGAGTATGAACTGCTTTTGCGGGTCCAACCGGATCAAAATAGGCGCAGTAATCAGGGCCTCCTTCAAAGTGACAAAGGCCCGCTCGGACTTGGTGTCCCACCGTAGGGACTGGTCCTTACGCAGAAGATTCGTTAGAGGTCATGTGATCGCCACGAAACCCTTGATAAATCTGCGGTAGTACGACGCCAGTCCCAAAAAGGACCGAACCTGTGTTAATGACGTGGGCATGGAAGCCTCTCGGACAGTCGCGACCTTTCTCGAATCTGGCCTTAACCTGCCTCGCGTTACTACGTAACCCAATAACGAGATTTCCGAGAGGAAGAACTCGCTCTTTTCCAGTGCAATTTTGAACCCAGCGTCTCGCAGTGCTCCCAGCGTCCATTCAATATGTTGCGCATGCCCGTGAAATGATTCCGAATAGACCAGAATATCATCCATGTACACAATAACGCAAAAATTAATCATCCCCTGCGTAAGTCGGGTCTTGTTAATGAAATTCTAAAAGGTCACGTTCATCGCCCTTTGGAACGTGGCTGGTGCATCGGACAACGAATTCACTGTCAGGTGCCTTCGAACAATACAAAGGTCGTCTTTGGCTGATCCTCCTCTCTAACCAAGATGTGATGAAATCCATGGCGAATATCAAACTTACTGAAACAATTCGCACACCCAATCGCATCCAACAAATCATCAATCTGGGGAAGGGGATACACATCCTTGATTATGATGTCATTCAACTTTCGATAATCAATGCAAATGCGAATCGATCCACTCTTTTTTGGGACTAAGACCACGGGAAATGACCAAGGTCCTGTTGCTGGTTCGATCCACCCGTTATCCTCAAACTCCTTGATTCTTTGTAGTGCAATTTTTCTTTTTGCAAGAGAATATCGGTACGACTTACAGTGGATCGGGGGATGCGTTCCGGTCTGAATCTCGTTTTGAATAACTAAAGACAATCCAATATCCGTGTCCGTTACGCTAATCGCATTTTGATATTCAGTCAAAATATCCACAATCAATCGATGGGTTTTGTTGGGTACATAATGGGGCACATGCAGTTCGTACGGCTTTCCGTGTATGGTAACCGTCACGTGCTTCGTACTCGCTCGGTGGTCGTTTCGGTAGGGGAAGCATATCTGACCGCCAGGAGAACACGGTGGCAACTATCTGAGCGTCTTCTTCTCGGATGGCTACGTGTTTCTCCGGGGTCACACTGTCGCTAATGTCTTGCAAGGGAACCGACTTTTCGGCGATCTTGATCCCGAGCTCGTAGAGAGAAGAGTCGTCGCGATCAAGGGGGTTCCAAAGCTTCCCGTTCGGTCCTTAAGCGTAATAATTGCACCTCCTTATAGGATGACAATAGGGAATGAGGCAGCCCTTTAATGTCACAGAACGCCTTCTTCTCTCGGTATCTCGAAAGAAGTAGGGTCGTAGCTTCATACAGGGTTCGAGGGGGTACCAAAGAGTCAACCATTCGGGATACTTGTACGAGGGGTTCTCCAAAAATTAAAGCCCGAGTTCGTTGCAGGTTTCTTTCGTAAGGACGAATGTTTTGGAACTTCAAGTCCTCTGTCGGATTGGATAGTGAATCAGTTGTCGAGTTATATCGAGATCAGCTTCATTTTCGCCATCAGATTCGCTCGAGGAACTACGTCCCTCGTCCTCATGCTCGACTTTCCAAGTTGGTTATTCCCAGGTGATTACTCGGAGAGCGACTCCGGGGGTCGGAGGAACTTTCTGAGTTGTGGGCATCAAGGTTCGCAGAGTTAGGCACATTGGAATAACATACGGTTTTGCGCCTGTACTTTGTAGGACTATCGATCATCGTTCGAAGTCTAGATTGGCCCGTAGTGCGACGAGCGCCAGTAATCCCAGAAGTACATCGTAGGTATTGACTTCGAATACTACCACATCCCCTAAAGCATGAATCTTTCCCAACTGAAAAACGGCATTCGTCATTCTTCCCACTGTTTTTATCTTCTCTTCATCCACCAGGACGAGATGGTCTTTCTCGGTTAGCGTGATCAGATCTTTCTGTCGCCCTGCCTTTTCCACTACCCTCGGTGATATGGCCAAAACAACTGTTCCTGAATCAATGACAACATTGTACGGAACTGCCCATACTTCAATGTCACATTCCGCGGATTTCCACGGAATGACTTTGATGCGTAGGAAATGATCATCTTTCTGTATTAGTCCCAACCGTATTGGGTCTGACGTACTGGGTTTTTCGGGCTTGTCATCGGGAGTTGGGGCTTTCTCTTTCGTCGTTGTCAATTTACTATGAGCGAACCGTTTTCTGTTCACCTTGCAATTCTGCAACATGCGTTCATTAGCTTGTTCTGATATAGACAGCAAATGGCCAATCGACAATGGAATCTGGTGGTCGAAGGCCTGAACAATGTTCAAAACGTCAATCTCTCCTATCACGAAGTAGGACCGCCTGAATCCATTTCGCTCGTCCGCTGGTCGGATGGTTCCGATCATCCCTAACTCCGGATGTCCTAAGGCAATGTATTGATCGAGCGGTATTAGTTTCGCTGCTTCTTCGGTAGTGACTATCGTGTTTCCCCCTCCTTCTATCTCTTCAAGCATCGTTCCTACCCTTCCTGTACCGTTGGCCACTAGTGCGGCGGCCATAGGGGCAACCCCGACTCGGGCTTGCGCAGGTCGGTGTGAACAGTCCCGGGTGATATGACCCAGCTGATAACACATGTAGCAGACACTCAGATTGGTTGCCATTCCTCCTACTAGTTGAGCGAGAATAATGCCTTGTGTCACTGGGGCAGCTCTGACAACAATGGGGCGCATCGATCCCATCAAGGATTTCATCCGTGCGTTGTACTCACGTTGCTCCTTATTGCTTTCTTGTATTAGGCTGACTAAGGTCCGGGTCAGCTCTAATATCGCGTTTGGCTCACTGACTCTACTCGTCGTATCTAGATGGGGTGCAAGAACAGGTACAGTAGGTACAGGAGTGACCATTGCTGGCATGGGCAATCTTGGGGTTGCATCTGCTCCAATTTTTTTGGTTACGATATGTTCGAAATAGGTGACGGGCCCAGAGACAAAACCCATATTTTCGAATTTATTCTGAAGCGCGGCCAGCTCGGCCTTTGTTCTAGCTCACTACGAGGAGTCCCCCTCTCTAGGATAATCTTCCCCCTCTAGGAAACTGGCGGCGAGTTTCCGCTCCATTTCTTTTGTTGCAGACATAATCTGCTGCAGGGTATGATTGATCGGGGAGAACTGCTTTCGCAATTTCGCCCTCATGGTCCTTCTGCGGAGCCCGTCGATGAATACATCCCTCCCGACTTGCTCCCCTCATTCAGTTTTGACAAACATCCTATAAAATCGGTTTCGGTATTCCGTCACAGATTCGAGTGGCTTTTGTACTCGATCTTTAATCATGAACAAGGCTTGTTCCGGGTGAATGTCATCAAATCGGTTCAGAAAATCTCGTTCAAAAGTTGGGGGATATACCCAAACGTAAATGATGAACCAATGATTTGCGTCCCCTCCCAATCTAGCGGGGATGTTAATTCGAGCTTCATCGTTATCGTATTGTTGCGCCCGGAGCGTGGCCAGCCATGCCCCGGCCAGATGATGTGCAGGGTCAAAAAGATAGAGATCCGATGGAGCCATGGGAGCGCGAGCTCGCAGGACTGGACCAGGATTCAGATTTTGGTTCTGATTCGCATTCATATTGGTTGTCTGCCGCCCAGCCGACCTACTTCGTGTTACTATAGGATCGAGGCGTGGCGCGTTCCACTATCTAGGCCGTCCTCTGTTCAGCAGATCGTTCGGTATAATCACCCTTCGTGTCAATCCGTAACCCTGCCACATGTCGGCTCCGATACCAACCTCACGCCCAGCGCGACTTCCTGATCGGAGTGGGATGGGGGCCGGGAAGTGCGAAAAGGAGGTGTGCCAAGGATTTTAGGAAAGTGGGTGTGGAGTCTCAGGCTGGAACTGAGATCTCCGGTGGCAAGTTTAGGGACAACGGTGCAAGATGGTACGTGAAGATCGTGCCTAGGATTATCGTATCAGCCAGTTGCATCGCGGTGGTCGATTCCTCATCTGGTGAACTAGTGGGTCGTGGTGGTTGTCGCCCGATTCGAACAGTTGTAGGCGCCGCTCGACGGCGACTCGGGTTTGCCGGGTAATTTCCGAAGCGTGATACGCCTGGTGCCACTGACAGTTTTCGCACGATGTGCGGGGCCAATAGCGGGCTATGGAATTCCACGGTACCACTGTGAGCTGGTGATATGGAAGGAGGAGGTGGAAGGGAGGGAAATTGGTACTAATAACGACGAAGCCCGGAGATATCTAGTATTCAGTGTTGTTAGTCTCTGGATAGTCTGGTCCCCTAGAATCGTTAGTTATGGCCCAGTGAAAGTTTTTTGCGCACATGCGGTCGTTCTCCATCAGACAGGGGAATTCCAAGTTTCTCAAGTTTCTTCCCCATCTGAGATGTTCACCCTCCCAGTATTTGTGATACTACGGGTCCCTCAGACTCTCACGATCGGTGATCCAAAAGGTAATTTTTATAGCCATATCCGACAAGTGAACTCGGTTTCTCACATCCCTTATAGTGAGCCAGGGTCGAGGTCGACTCATGCAGACGCCCGCGTACACTTCGATTCGGTTTTCTCGAGATCGTGGTCGTACGCGAATATGCACAGGAGCGAAAGTGGGTCGGGCTCAGATTTATCGTGTCGGTGTATCAATTGTGTCCTACATGCATACCCATGTTATTTCGGGTGAGATCTAGTCATTTTATTCACACCCATGTCATTCACGTGACAAAGCAAAAGAGAAGGGGAAGGGGGGGGGGGGCAATTGTCCTAGCATCGAGGGACAGCACATCACGGCACTCTCGGTGATCTGATAACGATCAAAGGCTAACAATTAAACCCAAAACATCCATAGCGAGGGTATTCGATCAGACCCAGGATTGTTGCTTGACATAGATAAATACTAGAAAGTGACGAAATAATTAAGCATGCATCACAGAACAAGATAAAGGAAAAGGGTTCACATCCATGTCATGCATACACACGAAGCAAAGGAAATAAAAAAAATCTGAAACGGTTCACAAAGAAAGTTGAGAGGGCCGCAAGAAGATCGGTCAAAGTAGACATCAAAATTATACAGATAGTTGGAAGGAGAGACTTCATCCCACACATAGTTGCTCTCTCTCTCTCTCTCTCTCTCTCTCTCTCTCTCTCTCTCTCTCTCTCTCTCTCTCTCTCTCTCCATTCCCCGATGCGGGCAATCCGTCGTTGCGTATTAACATAGAGTTGTCACCCCGTTTGGTTCGAGCATGCAAGCCAGGTTCGCCCGTACGCCACAGTCTGTCGCGGCCCGCACGTCAACCCCGCATACCCGACACCAGCTCATCGAATAGCCCAACTCTCTCCCCGACTCACCTCTCAAGCTTACTCGTTAGCGGACCCTCACTAATCACCCTAACAACACGGTTCATAAAGAGCAAACTAATCTCGCTTGCCAAATTTATAGCATGCATGCTTGCGCGAAAGATACGGGATTAGGCCCAAGCGATCAGAAGGAGAAGAGAGGATGTGCCTACGTCTGCATGGTCAGGCCGCGGCGTGGGGGTCGTAGCCACACTCCACGCATCGATTCGGTCGTACAGGCGTTCAGGCCAATTAGAACGGAGCATTAAGCATGCAAGAAGAAGAAGGCGGGCAAACACGAGAAAAGCAAGAAAGAAGCAAGATACAGTTACAATCACGCCCGCCAAAACGACAGTTACACAAGATTAAGGGCGCGATCCAGTCAGAGCCCAGTTCCTAGCGCCGCAAGATGCGCGCGAGTGAGAAGCGAGGCGCAACAAAATTCAAAGTACCTAAATTTCTAGCCTAAGTTTGAATTGCGAAAAGGAAATTCCGAAGATCCCAAAAACAATTTCGCGAGCCTGTGGGGGCTCGTCGTCAGTTGAAAATTCAAAAACGATATTCCCGCGTGATGATCGCACCAAAAATTCCTAATGCTCTCAGCTGAACAAGAAAGAAGCCATGGCCACCGTTGTCGGTCGCTCGCTAAGGCGTGGTTACCCAATCGTTGGCGCGGGACTATCCCGACACCGACCCGACAGATTCCCATAAAAAACCAAAAAAAACAAGGACATCCATGCAATTTGCCGGACCGACCCATCTTTCCAGAGCTCATCCATCCGACCTATCCATTTCCTCAAGGCAGCTTCGCGCAGAAAGTCGCGCAATTACAGAAAATGGTTCGTCACAACGCAAACCAAAACAAAAAGAAGAAGTCGCATTGGCACTGCAACAAAGGTTGGTGAGCAATTCTTTTTCGCCTTGGTAGAAAGAGGCTCAAAGGTGGTGGTGGCTTACACCAATCAAAATCACACGGCAACTCATGAAACTTTTAACGTCAGATTTATGGTCTCTAGACAGCTATGTTTAGCTCTTCGGCGTCCTTTCCCTTGTCGGAAGGGTTATCGTGTGTACGAGGGATTAATCTCTGTCTACGTGTCTCGCAGAGTTCGAAGTTGGAATCGGACGGTTGCAGTCACTTTGTCCTTTCCACTACTTCTATTTCTCCACGTGACACGTACTCCAACCCTTTTGCCCTCAGGTAGTACTCAGTTCGCCTACCGTCTGAACAAAAGGTACAAGGCCAGTGAGGAGCGATGGCATGCCATGGGATAACTGTAAGCTCGTTGTAAGATAACAAAATCAAATACAAAAGAAAAGCGATGTTTAGGATCATAAAATATGAGTTAACAAAGGCGGAGAAGTGTAAATTTTTCAGGAAACAGATAGGTGGATCCGAGTGATTCATCTGGAAATAGAAAGGGGAAGTTGATTAACGTCGTAGCCTCCTTTGCGTCGCATTTTCATGTATACGAAACCCATGCTAGGATGCGGGATGGATCGGTCCACCATTTTTATACAAAACTAACATGACTAAGAATGCATTATTTACTTCAGAATCTATACAATTTAGCCATCCAAAACCGTAAAAGTTTATCACAATGCACATAAACAAGTTGAAAACACCGATCTTTGTGAGTCATACGGTTCCGATCATTCATGGCTAAATTTTGTGTATACTACGTAAGAGCTCACATACATCACATGCATTCGAGGACTAAATTAAAATCCAGTGCATACACATTCCACGAAAATAAAAAGAGGGGGAAAGATCATACAACATGACGAAGAAGACAGAGAGAGGGGGGAAAAACGTTCATTCAGAGAGTGTCATTCCCATTATTCCTCAAGCAAAGAAAACGACCGGTCATCATGCTGCGATTCATGCATGAGACAAATGAAATCCAAAATTGGGGTAAGTCAAAATTTAGAAGGCGCTGAGAGCCTTATGAAAATGTTGCTTGATGCTTGCGAGATTGTTGTTGGATGTTGATCTTTGGTAAGATGCTGCTTTGTACTGGTTAAACTAAAATCCAGAGAAAGACTTGGTATAAGTTGGGAGCAATCGATGTTCCGTGGGACTGGTTAGAGAAAATATCGCATTCTTGCTTTGACAAAGTTATCGAACTTTCGAAATTTATGTTCTATCGATTTCGGAGTGGAGGTGACAAAGTGATTTTATAGTTGGGAGCGTGGCAATTAGAAATGAAATGTGATAGTGATATGACAGTGACACGACCAATCAAATAACAGACAAACCTACAACCAAAATCATAGAGAGGAAATAAAAAGAGGAAGTGAAAGAAAGAAGAACAAAGAAGAAGAAGAGGAAGGAGAGGAGACGAAAAGAGGAAGACGAAGAAGAAAACGCAAGATAAAACGAAAATCTCCCGAACGTAACTCAGAGAAAAATAATTGTGTACAACGCTGAGTCAGAAATTGTGGTTGATCCGACCGGTTTCGGCTGGCTTCCATGCCAACACTCATCAAGGACCTTCCGGTGTTGGTAGGGTTATGAAATTGCTGGTTGATATATTGTGGAATCATCGTTGTGCGTCGCTACTTGGTATTGACTTCAGGGTAGAGGCGATAAAGTGGTCTTGTAATCGGGAATGATTGGTACTTTGAAATCGAATGGTATGGAGATGTTGTCAGAGTCGTGAAATTGTTGATCATGGGTCATACATGATGCTGTGTTGACCAAACCTCAATCCAAAGTTTAATTCGGGTTGATGGAATGTTGTTAATGACCAACTGGAAGTGGTAAGGATATAACCATATATTTATCGAGTGAGACTTTTGCAAATTTCGAAATCAATGTTGAATATTAAATCGATAAAGTGGGCCGAGTTCATGAATCATCATTGTACATAAGATTATGGAACTGCAGTTGTGAGATCGTCACTTCAAAACGGAAAAAAATAAGATTGTCGTTTGGAAATATGCTTTCCTTTAGCTACTTAGATGTTTCAGTTCACTAAGTCAACTTCGTTGCGGTTTCCCGATAGGAAATCCATGGATCAAAGAGAGCTTCTCCCCATGGCGTTTCGCCTTTCATTGCGTCCTTTCTTTCTGAATGCCAAGGCATCCACCCAATGCATTATTTTGGATATAGCAGGGCCCTTCGCGGGATCCATGTTGAAAGAGGTGTATTGTTGTCCTTCGGGACATCCGTTAAAATTGGAACGATACAGAGAAGATTAGCATGGCCCCTGCGCAAGGATGACAACCATCAATCAAAAAAATGTCCAAATTAAAAAAAAAAAAAAAAAAGTGTATTGTTTTATTTTCGAGTCAGGTTAGATGTGAAGCCGTGATTGAAGGACGGCGGCGATAATGGCGTAAATTTGCGGTAACTGCTTTTTATATTTGAACATCAGAATTTTTTTTTAGTGACAAGGTTGCAAAATCAGAATTTATTTTCAAGTTGAGATTACATTTTTGAACCTAGTATATTTGCAATAATTGTCGGTCGTTATCACGTGTGGATAGAGATTGCTCTTTAACTTGTGGCTTGACCGTAATTACCGGTTGTGTATGACTCATCTATTTACCTGAAAGTCGGGTCATTGCTATTGGTGGTCTGAAATTGACTAAAGAGATGCAACAACAACACAACGAATTGTGTCAAATGGTTGAACGACGTTTTTTTTCCACGGAGTAACAGTTTGACAAGGAAGCCAAATATATAGCTACATCAAGAGATACAACCAATAATACTGTTATAGTTATCCTAGACCCTAGAGATGCGGACACTACTTTGGAGTACTCGCATTGTCATGGGTAATGATGGTCTTTCAAGAACTGGGTAACGACGTAATGTTCACGACTGAAGAGGCTTGTATAAAATTTGTGGAAGCGGGTTGGAACTTGATAATGATGAGAGGGAAGAAGGGGACAATCGGGCGAAAAGAAAACATGTGTTGCCTCTATTACCGATGGTGATAAGAACACTCACCCTAACAGAGCAGCAAACACCTTTTTTCTAGTGGTGGGGAGTGACACGAGCTGGAAACCGGGTAAAGCGTCCCTGATGATAACAATAACATAATACAAATCATAAGAAACATGCTACCTCTTTAGGTCTTGAAGGTCCGCTAAATACTATTCTCAGTCAAAGCAACAACCTTCCTAAACATCGTATGTTACTCATCCTCCAAACCATACCATCTTAGACACACCAAAGCAAACTCCGATGGACAGGAAACATCATGACAGAAATATGGAGATCTCAACGAAGGTCCAAGTTGGATGTTGTACCAATCCTAAAAGGTGATGTGAAGGTATTTTTTGAAGGAGGCATCATCCTTTTCCACTCTTGGCCACAACAGATCCCCTAATCTCTCCCTTGAGGCATCCCTCAACCACTCCTGCTAAAATTTACGAATTTTTTGCTTTGTCGTTTTTTTTATACAAAGAGTATTTATGACAATTTTTGTTTTTACATATTGAGTTCAAATCTCCGTTTGTATTAAATATTGAATGAGGTAAAACACTTCTATTCTCACTTTTTTCCATGTGTGCATACACATTTTATACCATAAGGCCCATGTTACTGTTTTTTTTCCTAAGTGAAATCAATTAAATCGAAATTTAGACAAAGAGGGCATCACTGGGTTCTAGTGGCCCAGAAGAAGGGTTCGTCATTCTTTAGGTCAAACTATACCTGTCATTTTTTCCCAAACATAGTCTCGTCCTGTCCATAACTAATATGCCTCTGTAAATTGCAAAAAAATATATTGAATAGTCTCTTCGATTTTATGCTTAGGAAAGTTTCACAACAAGTTTGGCACCAAAGGAGTGTCACCCCCTTTAGCGTTAAAGATGAATGATCTAATAACCATTTATTTGTTGGTAGGCAACGGTGAGAAATGTATCATTGCAGTGACGTAAACCTCGTATGCCTCTGATCAAGTCTCTGACACCATCTAATCGGTTTAAGTAAATCCACATGGATGTTTACTTGATGAGGCCATCGCTCATATAACGATGTTTGCATCAAAAATAAATTATTTTATGAAAAGTGAACATAACGAAATTGGTTCAAAAAAAAAAAAAACAAGTTTTAAGAAAATATAATAGAATGTCATGTATATGTTAAAAACATATTTTCAATATTTTGAAAATAAGGTTACAAACGACGAAAATTTGTAGATTAAGATTTATAATGATAGAGACAATCACACAAGAAAAATTGGACGAAAAATGACATCGCTCTTCGTGAGAATTTGAAAAATAATCAGTCTTTAAAAAATAATATTTAAAACAATGTATAGTTTGCAAATATAAAATGTTATATAAAAGTATAAAATTGTTATCTATAAAATTTCAACGTTCTATTGGTAAAAAAGACGTAACTGACATATTTGATGACGTCATCTCTCACTGTACTTAAACTTTCAATTTTGTTATTTTCTGTTGTAAACTTTCAATTTTTTTTGCAACTATGGTGCCCCACAATTTTTGAAGTGAAGGGTCATTGTACTCTATATGTGCCTCAACTTCGAGAAGTGAACTTTTCATCACCTATACAACACAGTCTGTACGAAATGTATACATGTCGGACTGGTTGCTGCCAAAGTTCTTAGCAACATCGTCAGATATGGGTGACGTTATCGTTCATGCATGATGGACAGCCAGAGAAATACTCTCTCATGTGACATTTTTGAAATCATTACTTTTCATGCTCTTACGAGCATACAACTCGGGCATACTTTTTTTGTCATCGCGGTTGTCAGCAATATTGTGAGAACACGTTCTGTATTCGAAAGGAATATGAGGAAAACATTTTTCATTTTTTTGAAACACTCCGTATTGTGACAAACACTCCTCACCAACTCAAACTTGTGCCAGACCCTTCGGATAAACAGAGAGAGGAAAAACATAGTGTCGTTCTCATCTTGAATAACTCGTGTCGTGTGTTGTCCAATGATTAAAGTCTCAAATCTTTGTATCGGCACATCCCAGCTTCAGACGTTTTAACATTTTGTACCCCATTCCGTTTCTAACACATCTCGATAGCGACAATGATTAAAGTTTCATTTAGCTATGCCAAAAAAAAAAAAAAAATCGCCAAAGATGGCGGTGTCGAAAACATGCTTGCGCACTCACTAAATTTAATTCTCTTCTTATTTATTTTTATTTTTATTATTAGTATTCTTTTTCCATATTTTATTTTTATTTCAAATTTGGTAAGGAATTCGGATGTAATTCTCATGCAAATCGGGTTTAATTTATTTTTTCCCATAACATATCTTTTTTCAGATTTTTTTGATGACCTTTTTTTTTTTTTTTTTTTTTTTNTTTTTTGGGCCCGCGTTCGGCCCGAACGGCCGAACGCATCCCCAAGGGGTCCCATACGTTCGGGCCGAGCCATCCAAGAATAAAAAAAACACCAAAGATGGCGGTGTCAAAATGTGCTCGTCCACATTTATTTTCACTTTTTATTTTTTGTTTTCACTTGAGTTCGGGGTCTAAACAATTTTATTATTTTCTTAAACATTTTTAGTGGGTTTTGCATTATGTGAAGTACACATCTGCAAATTTTCAGGGCATTTAGATATGCCAAAAAAAAAAAAAAAAATCGTCAAAGATGGCAGTGTCGAAAATGTGCTCACGCACTCACTACATTTAATTCTTTTTTTTTTTGTTTTTATTTTTATTATTAGTATTTCTTTTTCGTATTTTATTTTTATTTCAAATTTGGTAAGGAATTTGGATGTAATGCTCAAGCAAATCTTGTTTAATTTATTTTTCTTTATAACATATCTTTTTTTCAAATTGTTATGATTTATTTTTTTATTTTTTGTTTTATTTTTGTTTTTTTCCACGTTCGGCCCGAACGGCCGAACGCATCCCCAAGGGGTCCCATACGTTCGGGCATTCGGGTTCGGGCGTTCGGCCCGTCCCGAATGTCGGTTACCCTGTATATATATATATATACGTTCGGGCGTTCGGGTTTGGGCGTTCAGCCCGTCTCGAACGTCGGGACGGGCCGAACGCCCAAACCCGAACGCCCGAATGTATAAGACCCCTTGGGGATGCGTTCGGCCGTATGGGCCGAACGCACACCCAAAAAAAAAAAAAAAAAAAAAAAAATCAAAAAAATCTGAAAAAAAGATATGTATGAAGAAAAATAAACTAAGCAAGATTTGCCTGAGCATTACATCCAAATTCCTTGCCAAATTTAAAATAAAAATAAAATATGAAAAACAAATACTAATAAAAAAAATAACAAAAAAAAAAGAAGTTAAATCTAGTGAGTTCGCGAGCACGTTTTCGACAACGCCATCTTTGGTGATTTTTTTTTTTTGTTTTGAATAGATAAATGCCTGAAAATTTACATATGTGTACTTCACATAATGCAAAGCACACTAAAAAAGTTTCAAAAAATAATAAAATTGCTTAGACCCCGAACTAAAGTGAAAACAAAAAGTAAAAAGTGAAAAAACACGTGGGCAAGCACATTTTGACACCGCCATCTTTGGTGATTTGTAATTCTTATTTGGCCGGGCCAATAGAGTTGAAACTTTACAAGCATGTACCTCACATCATCGAGAACTCACAAAAACAAATTCAGAAAAAAATTATTATTTTTAGGCCCCGAAATGTTTTTTGGTGGGGGCCGAACGCCGTAAGGTTCGGACCCCGTATGGGACCCCGAACGCCCGTACTTACGGAGGTCTGCCCGGGGGCCTAAAAATAATTAGTTTTTTCTGAATGTCTTTTTATGAGTTCTGTATGATGTGAGGTACGTGCTTGTAAATTTTCAAGTCATTTGGCTAAGCCAAATAAGAATTAAAAATCGCCAAAGATGGCGGTGTCAAAACGTGCTCGCCCACGTTTTTTTTTTTTTTTTTTTTTTTTTTAACACAGCCCGGGTGATGCTAGTGGTGCTCGTTTCAACAGTCACCGCTAGCACCCTTGGCAGGCTCCATCTATTGGTGGGGAGCAGCACCTGCTGGAAACCGGGTCCAGCGTCCCTTACAATTGGAAAAACATTCGGGATCATGGGATAGTGTGCTGAATTGTTGTCCGTTTGTCAACTGTCCTGTTCTATCCTGTTCCATCCAAAGCCAAGATCTTGGGTTGGAACCCAGCACGGTCCACTGGGGGGCACCAGTAGTCTCTGTATGTTCCAGCCCGCCTTCCAGGTCATACTACCCCACTACCTTTTGGGACTGCTTGAGAATGTTTGAAATAATTCTGGAATTGATTGAAAAACAGTCTGAAGCCCTTGCCTCTTCAGCCAGCTTTGTGGCCGCCTGATGAAAGTGATGTACTTGGCAGACTTCCTCTTTCTACCCTTCCTTCAAACTGTACCTTCTTGTCGTGTGAGAAGGGTCTGAGGAAATGAGAAGGCGTGAGAAAAAATTGAGGAATTTAAGAAAACTGAGAGGAAACCTCACCTAAAGTCAGGTGCGTGTCTTAATTCCTTCCTCCCCTTAAGATGTATTGAGTCTGTGTCTGCTGGAGATCGAGTCCCGTGTCCCATCGCTTGCTTCCTCCTTCGGGAGGGGCACTGGGGGAACAGGTTTGCAGGTTGTTATTCCGGGATTTCAATCAAGGACAGGGGATAGGGCGGGAAGGGGTCTGGGAAATCAGACGGTGGCCTCATCGGGAAGGCGGGCTCAATGTTAGTCCAATCATTGAAAATAAGTTGATAGTCTCTGGGTGGTCCTTGACCTAGTGCCTAAGCCTGATCTCCTCCCCATTCTACGCGTGCTATCCAACCCCCCCGATGTCCTCCCAGCCATTCTGTGCTAAAAATAGTAATCACCCTCTTGATATCTTGACCAGTTTGGAAGAGATCTACTTGGGGCTTGAGTTCGATCCACCTTCGTTTTATTTCTAATTCTATGAGCTCTTTTATCTGCCCTGTCAATTCGGGGCCCTCCACTCTTACTCCTTCCAGTGCTAAGGTACAGCGCTGCCACCAAAGTGCCCACAGTATTGTCTGTCTGCCCAGTCTGAACATGTTGTCTGCAAAGGTGGATGCTTGTTCCAGCGTCGGGCAATGTCCTGTCAGAATTGCTTGCCAAGACCATGGCCAGGGTGTTTCCGTTATCAGCTTTCGCCAGATGCGGTCCCACTATTGCCATGTAAGCAGGACTACTGGGCATTGCATGAATATATGTTCTATGGTCTCATTGCGCTTTCGTGCAGGGAAAGTTGTAAGGCACCTCTGACACCATGGTAATGCTTTTCCTTTTTGCTCCAGGTAGGTGTGATCAATCAGCCAGGCGTTCGTTGGTAGACAGCGGTGGGCAATCTGCCACTGTAACGAAGCTATTTTTGTTGGTCTTACTTTATTTCCTTTAATCCTTTTGATTGGCGTCAGAAGGGATCTGTCGACGTTGAGATGCCTGACCCATCTGTCTATGACTATGTCCCTCAACGGTCTTTTAGGTCGTAGCATCTTGTACATGGAGCGGATAGATAGTTTCTGCAGATGAAGTTTCTTGTCCAGAGACTTCCCTGGCCTTCGTGCTGGTTGCCATTGCCACTCTTCTGGGTCTATGGCTAGCTCATGAATGGGTGTCTGAGGCTGAAATACCCTGGCTTCCTCCCCTTCTCCCAACACTCGTACTCTGAACATCTCTGGGTTATCCCGCCACTCGAAAGGGTTGCGGGAACTCAGGAGCCGGTCCCCTTCCCTTATCCTATAGTATTCTACTAATGCCTCAGTTGGTCGTACCACATGGATTCTGCCTATCCTGTCAGGGTTGTCTGGGAAGGCCACCCAATCCCCCTCTTGCAGGGAGGGTCCTTTTCTTAACAGCTTGTACCAGGCCAACGGGACTGCTTCTATTATGGATTCTAGATGTTTCTCTATGTGGTGGCAGTACCGGAGTTTGTCCCGGAGTTGAGCAACGGTCTTCCAATTGTTTTATTCTTGATCCCATAGATGTCATGTCTGAAACACCCCTTGTTTCACCCATCCCGTCCATGGTGTCGTGGAGCCACAGAGATCCGGCCTTGGTGTGGGGAGATCCACCGGTTCCCAAAAAGCGGTTGTCGGTATACTTCTTCCCATCGTTCCAGTGTTGGCTTCTCAGGGAGGGGGAGTGTACGCCAACTTTTCAAGAGTGTAGGCCAGAATGTTTCCACTGGTTGGCCTTGGATTCTGCGCAGGATTGACCAGAAGCGGTCTTCCAACCATGTGAGGGGGTGTACTTCTGGTGGGGCCGGCGAGGCCAGGCGGGCTATGTGTTCAAGAGCCAGGGCCCTCCAAGGGCTTGTGGTGGAAAAGATCAGCTTCTTAAGGCACTTCAGACGAAGGGTCTGGGTCTGTGTTGGCGGATCAATAATGCCTAGACCCCCCACACATTTTGGTTGAATGATTGACTCCCATGCTACTCGACTTATCGCATTTTCTCGTTCGTCATCGCCTCGCCATAAGAAGAGCGCTGCTCTAGCCTTTAGGGATTGAAGCGCTTTCTTACTCAACGGCCAAAGAATTGATCTGTACCATAAGGTAGCAAAAACCACATTGTTAAGTACCAGCGCTCTGCCTAGGATAGATGTGTGTTTGTTTCGCCAATTAGCCAATTTGGCCACGGCTGGGGTGCTTATCCAGTTGTCATTGGAGGGCAGGCGCCCCTGGGCTAACATGGAGATCCCCAGGACACGGACCGGGGCCTCATGGGGGAGCCATTGGATCGCGGGGAAGTCTGGTGGGGTGGCCCCCTTGATGATGGATCCACCATCCTTGTGTTTTGCTTCCCCAGTTCACTACCATGTCCGATGCCGCTGCGAACCTGTCCATTAATCGTTTGATCTCTTCCATATTTTGTTGCGTTGCATCTACCATGATGGTGAGATCGTCTGCGAACAATGAGCATACCGGGATGGCCTCCCTAGGGACCCGCACAATATGAATTTGTGTGATGTCTCTGTTGGTTCGAAGGTTAGCGGACAAGGCCTCCATGATGACGAGAAAGAGAAAAGGTGCAATGGGGTCCCCCTGGCGTACCGACCTCTCCAGTCGAATTGGAGGGGCTAGGGTCCCATTGATCTGAACTCTTGTGGCTGCGTTGTGGTGAAGAATGCGCACCCACCTACGAAAGTCCGACCCAAAGTTCATCTTCTCCGAACTTTTATCCAGAAAAAAACAGTCGACATGGTCATAGGCTTTTTCAAAATCAATGAAGATGAGGGCCGCATTTTGTCTATTTTGCATAAACCTTGTTTGCGAAGGATGTATCAAGTCCTCCAAAACCGGGATCATCCTGTTGGCCATGGCTTTAGACAACATTTTGTAGATGACCGTGAGTAATGTAATCGGTCGGTAGTTCCTTATGTTAAACTTGTCCCCTTTTTTGTATAGGATGGACAGGACCCCTTGGCCTACTAGTTCTCTCATTTCTCCTATTTCCAGACATTTTTGTAGTAGTCCATGAGGTCAGAGTTCATACAACTCCACATTGTCTCCCAGAACTCCTTTGGGAGCCCATCCAGCCCAGGGGTCTTCTCCTCCTCCATTTGTAGGAGCGCCTTCCATATTTCATCCTTGGTTAGGGGTGCCCTCAACTTCTCTCTCTGTTCAGGGGAGAGGGTTTTGTTTACCGGTTGGAGAAATTCATCGATTTGGCGTGCTCGTTCCTCTTCATCACGGATGAGGATGTGGGTGGCGAAGAGGTCCTTGAAAAAGTCCCCGGCTACTTTAACGCATCCTGCTGTGGTTAGCACTGGGTGGGTGTCTTCCCCCCCTGGTCCATACAGTGCTTCTACGACTGTGCCTTTTGCTCTTGGTCAGGCCAATCCAAAAAAAATTGTGTCCATTGTGCCTTCGGTGGTGTGTTTGGATAACTTTCCTCGGATTCTTGTTCCTTGCCATCGATACTGGGCTTGTTGTAGTAGTTGAGCTTTCACTGTTTGTATTTGTTGTGAGAGTTGTTCTCCGCATTGTGGGTTTGCCTGCTGTTCGGAGTCCTGGAGCTGGTTGAGAAAGTCGATTTCCTGTTGGTTACGTTGTCTAGCCAGAAGTTTGAAAAATTCCTTGCATTTTTTAGCAAGAAAGTACAGTCCATTATTGAACCAAGTCAGGTGAGAGCCCAATTTCGGTTTGCGTTCCTTCCAGTATGCCCATGTTTGGGACAAGTATTGTTGGAAAGTATCTAATTTGAGCAGCGAGGTGTTCATCTTGTAGAAGCCCGGTCCTTGATCCGGTCTCTTTCTGAAGGTCAACGCTGCCATGCACATCTTATGATCCAGGCTTGGGTAGGGACTAATCGGGAGGATCGCTGCTAATCTAAATCCTGCCTGTGAGATCCTCGGACATCAGAATCAGATCAATTCTTGATTTAGAAAGTCGGAGTGGGTCACACTCCCAGTGTAGCACGTCTAGGCGAGATTCCGGAGGTATCCAGATTGTTGTTCCCGCCCTTGCTGGGCTCGGTGTGTGCGCTCGGTATGCCTGAAAGGGCCAAGTTGTCTTGTGTGCTCTGTTGTGTTCCGGTGTGTCCAGCAAGTGTGTTTCTTGAACACAGCCCACGTCTGGCCAGCTCCGGCCTCCCACCCCTCTCAGTAGGTCCCAGATTGCATATGTTTTATTTAGGTTGTGGGTGACCAGGCCATTGACGTTAATTGATCAGAGGTCCAGGTTTGCACTCCGCAGTGTGTGCCTCCAGGTTCGATTACGACCGTAGATGGCCTCAATCCAATCTGTCTTATTCATTGGTCTGGTTCTGGGGTTTTACAGTGGGTGCCATGATTTATGATCCCATGCTATCCCGTTATTTATTGTATTTTTTCGGAGCATGGAACACAGACAAGTGAGGATTTCTGTGTCCGACCAGATCTGACTGGGTTTCACCTTGTTCTGCATCAGATCTAGTAGCATATTGTGTGAAACCCATGTTAGGTCTGCTTCTTTCCGTTCGTCAAAAAGGATGTATAGGTCATTTCCTGCTATCCTGCCCGATCCGGACCTCACTCTCATCATGGCCTTTGCCCCGGGTTCATAGTGGCTGCTAATAAAGTCCTTCGCGTCCCTTACTTTGAAGGTCTCCCGTCTCTCTCCGTCCTGTTGCAGTCTCCAACCGTGCAAAGTGATTTCCCCTCGGTTGGGTGCATATTCCTGTTCCTCGGCTTGGGAAAGGCCGATTTCCCATTGGCTGTTTTTTTTTCGGATTGGGGTCGCCAGGGCCTTGTCTTCAGCGGGGAGAGGGCCCTGCATCAGACCCTTTTCGATGAGATGTCGCAGTCGTGGCCTGCGTGGCATCTCCTTCTCCCTGTCCCCTTGGTCAGGCACTTGTGTGGCTGACTTCGGTGCCTATTGGGGGGCAGGGGGAGGGTTGTCATGGTGGGGGCGGGGACTGCAGTCATCGTAGGGGCCTTTTCCTTGTCAGCGCTTTCTCCCTCTTGGGGGGGGGGGGGTATTGGAACTGGGTATGGACAACTCCCCATACCCGGAGCAAGATTTCCTGTGAGTTTAGCTATCAGGGGGAGCCCATACTCTAGAGCCTGTTTGAGACTCGGACTACTGTCTAGCAGTTCAAACAGGTCAACGTATGTCTGATCCCATAACCTCTCGGCCAGATGGCTATTGTGTGCATACTGGGCTTTCAGTAGCTTGTGAAGCCACTCCGCCAGGGCCTTCATTCTGTCTCCTATATCGCCCTGTGTCTCCGGCTCTGGGTCCGTCATGATCACATCCGGTGGAGGCGGGGAGGGTGTTGTGGCTTCGGAGGGTCGGGGAGGTGGCACCTCCACCTCCATTGGTTGTAGTCCGAAAGCCTGTTGAAAGGGGTCCATTGCTTGTGGAAGGTTGAATGACTGTTGTCTACTGGTCTGTTGTTCCAATTCCTGTTCTCCCTGTTCGCCCTTCTTCTAGCCCACCCGCTGCTGGTTCTGATCAGAACTGCTCTCCGCCTGTGCACCCGGGATTAGCAAGGATCCTGGTTTAGTTATCATATCACCTGGGGCTGGTAAGGACCCCGGTTGCTCTGTCTAGTTGATCTGTTGTTCGTCTGGGACCGTGTCTTTCTGCCATTTCGGTTTTGCTGCGCTGGTTGTTCTTTCTGTTAGACCTGTTGCTACAACTGCCACGGCTGCATCTGCTGTCTCACTTGCCTCCCCTGCGGATTCAACTCCCTGTTCTTTTTCTACTGATCCCAACACTGCGAAGCGGTTTGCATCTGAGTGATGTACCCCGCTTTCCTTGCCGGTGCTTATCTTCCTGCTCGTTTTTCCTCTTGGTTTGGGGGAGGGGTTCTCTTGGGAGACTGATTGCCATGTCTTCATTGTGTCTGTTTTTTTTAGAAATTGGCCCGGTTGTGGCTCCTGCATCAGTCTCGTGCCTGTTGGTTCCTGGTTCTTTTGCTGTGTCTTCGGATATTCCTTGAACGAGTGAGGGGGGACCCAGTGGTCAGGGGGCCTGCTGTCCCAATTTACTGCTTCCTTCTTTTCCCATTCCCACCCTCTGACCTCTCCCCCCTCCTTGGTCTCGTCAATGTATACCCAGCCCTCGTGGCCTGGGTCCACCGTACGCCAGCATGTGGCCCGGAACGGATCTCGAAGAAGTCGGCCCGTAGCTTTAATGCGTCTACCCGGGTGGTGTGGGCATTCGACTTCTGAAACACTGTGTCCATACACCAGGGGCGTCTCTTATGCGCTGTGTGTATCTTGAAATCTTTGCCCCCGATCCTGAACGGGATTACCTCGTCTATCTGAAAGATGTGATCTGCAGGCATGTCTAAGGCCACCATCAGATAGTCGTCCCGTGGCGCCACGTGTGCAGGCAGCGGGTCAATGAAGTCAACAACATCGTATTTTTGTGCAAGATCCTGGACGAAGGCAGCTTCGATCTCAATCGGCACGTGGCGATACTCTACCCAATAATAGTTGGACATGAGTTGCTCTCTCTTCTCCTCTCTGCTCAGCTGGCGTTGGGGAGACCACGGGTAAATACGAACCTCGGATCGTCCACAGCGCACACTTCGTCAGGAGTCCATCATTTTTTTGTCGTCTTCGAACATGCTGATGACTGTGAAGACCGATGACGAGACTGGCTGTATCAGGAAAAAGTCGCGTGCCCCCTCCTCTCCGCTTTTGAGTACTGCAAGTATTTTCCTTATCCAGCCAGTCTTGTCGTTGGAGGATTTGTACATGACGTCGTCGTAGAACACCCAATTACTCGCGTGACGGGGGTATAATTCATTCCGTTCTAGGCAGAGTTTTGACTTGATAATTCTTCCCCCCCTGTTTGATCAGGCGGTCTTGAGTTTTTGTCAACAATTTGGAAAGAAAAAAAGCACTAGCCGTTGTTAAATTTTCCAACGGGATTTGCCAGGTCTGATTTGTCGCTCCCTCCTCTCCTCGGTGAATCGTCAAGGACTCTCCGCTGAATGGGCGCTTTGTTTTGGCTGCCCATGATGAGGAGGATGAGGTTGGCGATGCTTGTGCTTCTAGGCTTTCCTTGGTTGCCTGCATCTCTTTTAAGATTTCTGCTGGCGAGATGTGTTCTCTTTCCTCCAGATCTTTTTCAATGGGGGGGGATCTGACATAGTCACCTCCTACGTACGTTTTTATTTTTTACTGTTTGTTTTCACTTTAGTTTGGGGTATAAACAATTTTATTAATTTTTGAAACTTTTTTAGTGGGCTTTGTATTATGTGAAGTACACATCTGTAAATTTTCAGAACATTTAGCTATGCCACAAAAAAATGAAAAATTTTCAAAGATGGCGGTGTCGAAAACATGCTCGCGCACTCACTAAATTTAATTATTTTTTCTTTTTTTTTTTATTAGTATTTGTTTTCCGTATTTTATTTTTATTTCAAATTTGGTAAGGAATTCAGATGTAAGGCTCAGGCAAATCTTGTTTAATTTATTTTTCTCCATAACATACCTTTTTTTCAGATTTGTTTGATGATAGTGTTTTTTTTTTTTTTTTGGGGGGGGGGTCCGCATTCGGCCCGAACGGCCGAACGCATCCCCAAGGGGTCCCATACGTTCGGGCGTTCGGCCCATCCCGAACGCCGGTTACCCTGTATATATATATATATATATATATATATATATAATCAAAAAAGAGATTGCCTGTGAGAAATTCCTAGCGCTGGTGAAAGGGTCGCTTAAAGCGGGATACAAAACGAATGTAGGCAAAGTGCATATTCCGGGAACTCCACAAGCTCTTACGAGCCTGTGCTTCACATCTCTATTATGTAAGGTTGTTCTTCATGAACTTGACAAATTCGTCTCTTCGACCCTCAACAAAGCCAAATTTGACACGGAAACTCCCCGTCGAAGACTCAGCGGCGAGGCAATCGTAAGAGCTTCCGCTCTTCAAACGACAAAAACCGGCAACCGGCGAACCCTATAGAAGACTTCATCAGATCCAATGGATCCGGGTTTCTACCGGGCAGTTCTATTTGTGACGATATATATATATATATATATATATATATATATATATA